>CM066912.1:39976262-40449242 GCA_033964015.1 Scolanthus callimorphus
GAATAGTTTCCTTGACCTGTCTCATTACTCACATTTTTTGTCACCCCTGCAGGACTTGGAAAAATATGTCTGCAACTCTTAAATATCTACCATATCTGCTATGTGGTAGCATGGAGTTTCTACTAATTAGATGTATACAACAACACTAGTAAATCGCGTGCTCTGATTTGTTGAGAGCCATGTTGCTATAAGAGTACAGATACACGGTTGACAAAAATTCCTGTTTGTTGTCATGTAAAACAAATATCTAGTTTTTGTGCATATGTACTGTAGATACACAGAAGAGGCCACAGAATGTCATGAACAACAGTCATGCAACTTGACTCGCATCTCCTTGCATACTTTTTTCATGACATTCTGTGACGTCATCTGTGTATCTATTACAGTATATACAATACATTCTAGATTTAAGGCACTGTTGCACATTTTGAATTCTAGTTTAGAGAAAACAGGTGTACTAAATTCAGCCTAAAGACTCATTTACTCGACAGGAATTTTTTGGCACTGCCCGGATAAAAAGTGGTGCACTCTGGTACCAAATTTAATGGCACGGCTTGGGTATCTTTGCATTGGGTAAATGGCTTTGCCATGCTAAATTTTGTCAGAACCCTACCGAAATTTAATCCTTGCCGGGACTATGTGGCGAGGTAGCACCAGAACCATTTTTATCCGAGCCATGCCAAAAAATTTTGTCATGTATATTTATATGCCATGTGCTCATAATTTCATTTTTTGGTTCAAGGTTTCTAGTGTTACTTTATTCACTGCACTTTATTGATTCAGAACGTATCAGAATTCAGAACGTTTCATTCTCTAGATCGTCTGATGAGTAGCCTATTTTCTATGTCGCTTATGTAAATCAACCAACTGTAAACAATGACATCACAGTAAATCACCTATTGGTTCACTGACGTGGGGGGAGGGTACATTGGCTTATTTATTTATTCTGTTGTTACATTGTTACTTGGCTGGTTGACTCTTTAAAATTTAGCATGCTTGAGAATTGAACGCTTTGAACCAAACTCATTGGACTCCAGTGAATTTTCTATGACCACTTGTAATTTTGTGTCAAGATCGTTGTATGACAATTTCTTCAAGACAATAATAAGCATAAATAATATTAATATATAGAGGATATTACACAGTGGTGCGAAGATATGAGTTTTATTTTCGAGTGGCAAAAACAATATTTTACGAATGAGCGCATTTCTTTTTCTTATATAAACAAACCAGAAACAAAATATTCCAAAATTGATTTCCAAGCACCTTTGTTTTGACCAATATCCTATGAAAAATATGTCACTCAGGTCCTGGATGTAGCTTTGTATGAGATCTACGAGTGGCGTATCTCCCAGTATAAAACACTCTTGTTTATTATTTTAAGGGCTTTTCACAGTTAAAACAAATGAATTACAAGCCAAGTATAAATGATTAAATTTAAACCTTTTGAAATTCTGGGGGGGTGGGGGGGGGGGGGGGGGGGGGTATTTGAGTGCATTCCCTCTGTTGCGTGGTTATGGAATTATTTTAATGGTGGTAATAACACTAGGGTTGGTTCACACTTGGAATATGTAATGTTCACACTACCATTATCTATACTATTATAATCGGGTTGTCTGCGCAAACGTTTCTGATTGGCTAAATCGTCCGCACTCACTCCGCTTGGCCCTGAAGCTGTGTCGCCAAACGAAGTTCACAAAGCTGAAAAGAAAGTGGATATCTCCACAGTGGGCGTGTTTTGGTTGGAAAAGATTCACCCTGGGCTAAGTTCTAATTCAAGCGATTTCTTAAGCGAGGGACAAAGCTGCCATCGCCGCCATTTTGAAATCTCCCACAGAAACTAAAAAAGAACTCAGTTCGCACAGCCGAAATCACCATAGTCATCTAAACCTAAATGGTTCTGTCACAGATTACTTGCAGGAATGTACAGGGATAATTATTATTCGAAAGCTTTAAGCTGAGAAAAATTTTCATTCAAGTTTGAACAAACGTACCCCGCCGTACACCGCCTTGCTTTCTGGAAGCACGCTAAGGCGAAATGCCACAAAGCCATGAATAATATTTTCTAAGTATAAATCCTGACGCTGTATCGCAAAACGAAGGACACAAACCAGAAAAGAAGGAGGAAATCTCTCCAGTGGGCGTGTTTTTGTTGGAAAAGATTCACCTTTGGCTAAGTTCTAATTCAAGCGATTTTTTCAGCGAGGGACAAAGCCGCCATCGCGGCCATGTTGAAATCTCCCACATAAACTAAAAAAGAACACAGTTCCCTTAGCCGATAGCACCATAGACATTCAAACCTAAATGGTTCTATTACAGATTACTTACATTTGCGTGTAGGAATAATTCTAATTCGAGAAAGATTTGAGCTGAGAAAAATTTCATTCAAGTTTGAACAAACTTACACCTGGCACTGCCTACAGAGCGCGCGCTAAGTCATGAATGATATTCTCTAAATATTCCTATGATAAACTAAGAAATTTCTTAGAACAGTTTAACTGTTTCTTCTCTCGTGCCTTACTGATAAGCATTATACAAACAATTCCGAAGTTAAATGTTTTTCTGTAATAGGCTGCGTTTTCAATTTTAGCGCGGGGTTCTTAGACAGATTTGAGAACCGGACTGACTCACCAAGACACACACGTGCGTCATTTTCTCTACCAAAATCAGGGAGACCAGTGCAAAACAAACACACAAAAAGGGAGGTCATTAGTAATGTAAATCAGCAGTTTATGGAAGGGGGAACTTAGGTTGGGTCTTCTAGCGTCACGAAGTGACGGGCTGTTTTCTTGTTAACATGAAAACCTGGAGTAAACATAAATAATTCATTCACACCGGTATAATATGTGATTTCACATTTGCATTACACTGCTGCAGTTATTCACTTACCTTGCATTGACATCATTCGCTTAAATGCCCATGGTGTGAATCAGCCTTTAAAAATTCTGACCAGATTCACAAAGTCACATTTTGAAATGTGATACTGTTCTTTGTTTCAGGTTCATTTTTCCACACATGATCTAAAATTCATGCACCCATTCCAGCAGACCCTTAATTTTGGGACTGAGGGTTTTATGCAATTAAACTGGTACATGTACAGGATGGCCCTGGGTGTTTTTTTTATCAAGAAAACCCGGTCCATTCACTCCCGATTAGCCACCATCTTGGATTTTGAAAAGCATTCAGGCCCTGGCCGCTGTGAGCACAAAAATTGAAGTCAGCCCATTGGCATAAACCAGGTAAAACATAATTCTTTTTTTTAGCAAAATGCAGAATAAACTTGAGAGGGGTAAAAAAACATGAGTAATTCCTGATAAGATTCATCCCAACAATGGAGGAAAACTTCAGGGTGAGAGAGAAGGGGAGTGTACTCTTTTATTTCCCACACATGGACAGAAAACATTTTTGTGTTGCTGTGCACAAATGAATAAAGAAAATCAAATCATTTATTAACCCAGTCATTCAACCCAGGGGGATGGGGGCACTTGATAGCTTTTTCTACTGGATACTCCACCCTGACTCTGGAACTCTTTTATATAGTAAAATTAGGAAAAAGGTACCCTTTCCTTTTATATACTTAATTGAGAAAAAGGCACCTTTTTTATATTTTTTGCAAAATATGTCTGTTAAATTATCTAAAAAATATAGCACAATATGAAAACTTTATTCTATACTGCAATAAAAAAAGACCTAACTTTTTTAACAAAATTTCAACCCTTTTTATATATAGTGAAAGTCAGCTGCCCTTATACCATGTTATACGCCTACTTAAAAAAGGTTGCTTTTGGCCTTTTAATTATAGTACAAAAAACAAAGAAATTATTTGTTTACCTATTAAGTGACATGAAACAAAGGCGTTAAAAAAAAGAAATTGTCACCATATTTTGTTTTTTGGAGCGGTTATAGGGACAACACTAGTGTGAACATCTACCCTAAGCAGAGGTTTCCTTCCCAGTCTTTTATTAGCTAGCAAAGTTGTTTGCATGTCTAGTTTTTTGTGTCGGGTGCATGGAAATTTTCACAATCATTATGGAGGCGACAGACTTCAAAATGTTGTGACTCCCGCACACCTCTAATCACAGCATATGAGATGACTGAGCACTTACCTCAATAAAAATAAAGTGCATTGTGAGTTACTGTTTCAAAATTCTCATTATTCAAGAAAGTATCATACTCTTTTGGTAATCTCATTGAAATATTAACTCTGTCTCAGTAATTATAACTTGAAAAAGAGGCTGAGGGGACTGAGCAAATAAAGGAAATATATTATTGATTTTTCATTGCTGATATTTGAGCTCTTTTGTTTTTTATTTCCCTGAATCTTGCACTGAAGTAAGAACTAAAATTTGGTCTTGATAAGGGTTTGGGAGGAGCATGAAAAACAAATGTCAAATATTTATTTTTCAACCACTTGTTTTTAAAATGTGGTGAATTGTAATTGTGTCGTTTATGGTTTTATTAAATTTTCAGGCACTAACAGGGTCACCTTTTCCAAGATTACATTTTCAAGTCTTAAAAAGTGTAAAATACAATCTTAATGAGATATTTAGAGTTCAATAAATGGTTGGCCGGATGCATGGTCAGTGAAGTTGTGGGTATTGTTGTTATGTGAGTTCCGCTTTTAGGCAGTGCCTAAATCTATATATTAAAACATAATATAAGAAAACACTAGTTTCTGGGCACAAAGAGCATCATGAGCTCATGATTAGTTCTCAGAGGTTTACAGCTAAAACTTTCTATAAACCGGAAGCGCATGATATGGCAGACTCTGTCTTTGGAGCTGTGAAGTGTCGAAATCAGCTACTGGTGAGCGCGCATATAATTATCAATTGATGCGCGGAAATCGCGGTAGCAGAAATCATACAAACGTAGCATTTATCAATCGAATATGGCAAACTCTTTTTACTACCCATTTTTAAGGGGAATATTAAACACAGTTGAAAGGTAAGAAAGTCATTTAAGTGATCGAATTTGCGAGCGTAAGTAATATAAGCTCATGCGGAACGCGAGTTCAATAACACATAGCGAGTTTATCGACAACAATATAGCATACTCTTATACCCAATAAACATGACAAAAGGCAACTAATTTTCTAGTTACTAGTCTATTGAATGTTAGAAGTAAACTTAATTGGACAAAAGGCCGGTTTAAAGTAGGTAGACAAAGTTGCTTCAGTTCATTGTTCATTGACTATATAATCTAGTAACAGAGCCGCCGGTTCGAGAGTAATATATGCAGATCGTGCAGGAAGGGATACGATCAATACAATGCTCGAAATGAAGTGAAATAAACAGTATTACATTTAAAAGAACTGCATTTTAAAGATTATGGTTTCTTGCAATATTACGGCCCATAGTGCGACTTCTAGTGGTAGTTTATCCCGGCATAACACAGACGACCGCGACGTTACTCACCTCAACAAAGAAGTAATACATTGCTTTTCAACGGTAGTACCCTCAAGAAAACGCCAGAAAACAATTATGTACTAGGACGATGTTCAACTGAGTGTTTCAGGGCATCAAATTTGCCAGAAATAATGCCGTTTTCAAGAGAGCTCCAACAACCATGATTCCGTGTTCAACGAAATACGAGCCACAAGCGTTATAACGAATTTAATTGAATGCGCCTTTTATGGAAGCCTGAATCAGATACGAGATGGAGTCGGCCCAGGTTCCGCTCGAGCATATCACTCTTATCATCTACTTTAGCTTTTTATTAGTTTATTGCAATGCGGCGAAGGATTCTAGCAGATTCTAGTTTTTAAAAAATCACAAAATGAAAATTATTTTTAAACGGCAAAAAGAAATGGTTTAAAGAAATAATCATCACAATAATAATCATCTGTTCACACTGGTGGCATTGACCGCCGTACGTCTTAGGGGTTAAAACCGGCGCTTTGCAATTTCGTGTTTTTTTTTAATAAATCAACAAAATGTGTGCGATTATATCATATAATACGCCAGAATAAAATGTTACTATATCAAATAGAAGTAGTTTCGAGAAATAATTTGAGAAGCAGTTTGTTCATTTTTTTTTCTAGGAAAAAAAACTCATTAATATTTTCACATAATCATCTGTTCACGTTCATTACACAGTATGTGAAATTTTAAAATTTCTCTTGTTTATGCTTATAGAAATCTTCCTACATCTGACATATGTTTTCTATAAATGACATATATATGCCCCCATTATAAATCTCACCCTACCCTTTGCATATATGCTTCATATATGTGGCCCAATGTATGTGGAATATATGTCAGTAGCAAAATATATGTAGCATATATGTGACATATAACAGAATATATGAAGAATATATGCAAATTAGTATATACTACACGGGAACCTCCATAGATCGTGCGTTTTGATTGGCTCGCTATCTCGGGATATTGCCACAATATTCCGAGATCGAAAGCATTATCCCGAGATTGAGAAGCCCGAGTGCAAGTGGTTCGGATATTTTACTTTCTAAAGGAATTATCTGATTCGAAATGCAACAAAAATCCTTCTCAATTAACTTATGTTGTCTCTTTAGTTTTCAAGGTGAATCAGAGAGATAACTTATTTCTTGAACTTCGAAAATTTGCTGTTCTTTTTTTCAGTTCTTCGGAATCAGAGATCGATGATTCGTTCACGGCACTTTTGAGAGACAAATTACATTCACAACAACATATTAATTAAGGCAATTCTGTCGAAAACATATCACAAGAAACTCTTAATCTACTTTGCCGAACATGTACCTGTAGGTTGAAAGGCACAGTAAATCGTAGCCAGTCATTGAGCTCAGTTTAAGAGAGAATTTCAGTTAAGCTTACCGTCGCCATGTTGATTCGCTTGATCACGAGCCATCCGACAGCAAACGTATTTAAAGTGGTATCTCTTTTTATGAACAAGGTCTTCCTCATTGTCCCAGAGCTTGAAGAGGTTAATTTCCCAAATTTCTGTTTGAATATTCCAATCGAATCTTGAATTTCTCTGCCAGCGGGTTGAAAAATATAGTCATCTATCGGTGGTGAAAATGGCGACCAAAGGCAAAGTGTTTTCAGCGAAGCAACTCTGCAGTTCACAATCCATAATCCAAGGCACAAAATGCGAATTTATCCCTCGAATCCATCCTTGCTACCTTCTATAAACTTAAATCATTTATCGTAGTCGATATTGAGGTTTTAGAAAAAGTGTTTTCTAGGGTTTTTGCTTCTCTAAAACAGCAGCAAGTTTCCACCATGTGTTGAGTAGCCGAATGCTTGTAGTGAAGTCTGACGTAATGTCGCGTGCGTGACAAACGTCACGCATACAGAAAGAGGCTACAAAAATGTCGGCAAATGCCACATTTAGTGTCGTTCGGATATTTTTTGGAGTGTTCCCGTGTAGTATATACTAAAACAATTATTCTCCTCAGGCTCAGTGAATAGTGGCGAATAGTCCCCTCGATCTCCGGTCTCGGGGACTATTCGCCACTATTCACTGAGCCTTCGGCGAATAATTGTTAAATATATTTCTGTTTTGTAATTACTTACGCTCGCAAATTCGATCACTTAAATGACTTTCTTACCTTTCAACTGTGTTGAATATTCCCCTTAAAAATGGGTAGTAAAAAGGGTTTGCCATATTCGATTGATAAATGCTACGTTTGTATGATTTCTGCTACCGCGATTTCCGCGCATCAGTTTATAATTATATGCGCGCTGTAGCTGATTTCGACACTTCACAGCTCCAAAGACAGAGAACTGCCATATCTCAGATACGGACTTGAGATACGTTATTTCACACTACATGATGATAAGTTATCCCTGTCTAATACTAAAGAACGTCGCTTTCTTGTAAAGGTGTAAGATCAAGGACTTAAAACCATTATCACACACTTTCATATGTTTGTCACATGTTGGCCGTCATATGTTGGGCTGAAACATATGACATCCATATATGTCCTTGCTGAAATGTCATATATTTGTCATATGCTCGTTGCCTTGATTTATCATATGTTATTCATGTGTAGGATTGCAGTCAAATATGATCCATACATATGAAAAACATACAAAAAGGACACAATCATATGTTATCAAAACTTCAGATTTTCATGTACTCAATTTCATATGTTTGTCATATATAATTCATATATTTGTCATATGCTGTTCATTGCCATTGTCCTTTCATATGTTTGTCATATGTTTTTTAGAGTCATATGTTTTCGTGTTGGTATGTCATATGTTTGTCATATGTGTAGCACTGTGTTCCTGACATATGAAAACGACACGTTTATATGTTTGAAAAAATGTAGGAGACATATGATAACCATATTACAAACATATGAATAACATGTGAATACTGTATGAATAACATATGACATTTCATATGTTTGTCATATAAGATTCATATGCTTGTCATATGTTTGATTTCCAGTAGTGTATTGCGATGCGAACAATAGTATGTAGTGAGGATATAGTACTAGGTGATTCTCACATCCGCACCCAACCATGCATGACTTCCAACAACAGTCACACATTCTTCACGGGCCAATCAGAATCGCAAAAATGCTTCAAGCTGTCATGTCGATCAAGTGGTTCGATCAAAACAAACCCACTCGAAACTTGGATCAATTCTAATCGGGAATTTGAGTTCGCCGAAGGGACGCAAATTCAATAGTTTGGCTTAGCGATGCCGGCTTTTCGAAATATCGGTGTTTCATCGAGTTTTACTAGTTGTTTGTTCCGGAAAAAACAACATACCTCTTGGGAAAACTTATTTATTCGCGATCGCTATTACAATCAGTCTAAATACTTGAAGGCAAAAGCAAAACTGCAATCCAGCTCTGTGAGTTGGGTTTGGAGTTTTCTTCAGTCTGTAGAGCTGATCAGGCCGAATTTAAGTCATATAGCACACCGTAGCTTACGGGAGGTTTTATAAGTTCCAATAAACTCAGCAAAAGCATAGAACTAGATGAAAGAATCAGAGTTTCAATCTGCGCAAGCTAACGGTGGAGAAGTTGTAAACAGCAATAGGCCATTTGCACTAAAACCAGGTCACGTGACCCCAACTACCTCACGAGATGTTTTGTCAAAAACAATTCCAGAAATACAAAGAAACATTGATATTAGTCAGAAACCCACGTTTCAGCTTAAAATCTCTAACCTGCAGCAAATAGCAGCGTGTTGAATTTTCAAGATTTTATTCAGAATGTATGGGATTTGCGTCACGTGACCCAGTTAGTGCAAATGGCCTATTCCTTCGCCGATGAGCGAGACTCATAGATAAACTCGGATGGAGTTCTTAGGATCTCAAATAGTTTGTCGCTCTTCAACTCTGTAGCAGTACATATTTTCTTCGAGTCTAATTTCTTCGGGTGAGATAACGATGACAGAAATTGGGCTACAGTTCACGAGCAGACTTATACCTGGGAGCAAATGGTTTCCTCCGCTCTTAGGCCGACGAGCGAGCGAGGTTTTTCTCCCTCGCTCGCCGTCGCTCTAAGAGAGAAGGAAATCACAATAGCTCGTAGTAGAGCAGACTTTCCCCGAAGCCATCTGCATTGCCAAAACCGCCAATCGCCTCTCGAATAGCTCGAACAAAGCCACACTGTAAAGCGATCGTTTTCTTTTATTTTCGATTTCCGGACGGAAAGCCAACATTTGACTTCTAATGAAATGTATGTGACAAAATTAAAGAGTGACTCGTCTGTTTCATAACGTCCTATTGTCCTCTGACAGGCGCTCCACCAATCACTGATCCCGTCCGCCAGTGGACGCGATTCAAACTTTGTCCTCAGAATCACCTAGCTTTCGGGCAGGCGGTTTTTCTCTCCTTTCCTCCTCCCCCCTCCCCGATTTTTGCGCTCGCCCCCGGGACCGCGCGCCTCAAAATTCCAAGATGGCGTCTGATCATCGAACGGACCGCGTTTTCCGCGATAAAAACACCCAGTACCGCGTTTTCCGCGATAAAAAACACCCAGTACCGCCTGCAAGCAGGCTAGCTCAAATGGGGATATTTAGCTAGCGCTCCCGCTCGATCGCGTCATTTTCGAACGAATTGATCGCGCGTCCATGCGCAAAACAGCGTGCGCCGTGAAAAACAGCGGAATAACCTTAAAGGTGTTTCTCAAAAACCGTGACTGCGTTTTTTTAAATTTTGCTTAGTTCAAAAGTTATGGAACTTTTAAATTTCCAAGGTCAAATTTTATAGAATTTTCGCGCTCTAAAAATTTAAAAAATTCATAACTTTTGAACTAACTTTTTTTTTAAAACGCAGACACGGTTTTAGAGAAACATCTTTAAGGATTAAAACAATGTGTTTGTTGGGAGTCAAGGTCAAGCAATTCTGCAGGGTAGCTCTTGAAAGTGTCACACTCAATTTTTTTCATAAAACCTTCAAAAAAATTATATTTATTAAAAAGTTACTTATTTTTGCCATAGCTCGCTCTAGTCCATTCTTTTTAAGCAATAAAAGTATTTTCCGCGTGCTCTCTGCTTTCTTACAAACACGAGGGGGATGTTGGGAGAACTGATCAAAACTTGAAAGACACGAGCCGAAGGCGAGTGTCTTTCAAGTTTTATCAGTTCGACCAACATTCCCCGAGTGTTTGTAAGAAACCAGAGAGCGCGCAGAAAGTATTTTTATTGCTTTTAGAAAGAACATACACACGCGCGACAGCGTTGCGTGACAATCGTGTTTCTCAGGTCTCTTACAAACACGCTTTTTAACCAATCATAATGCGTACATTCACAATACAACATAGGTGTTATTTTCTAAAAGCTTTCCAACGATATAAGGTGACGTGTTTTGGTTTAAGGTTCTCAGTAACCTTAACCGCGCGCCTCCAAGAGTTGATTGACGGAAACCAAAACGCAGTTTGGCGCTCGGAAATGTAAAGTGGGAGTTCGCGGAATTGTGAAAATGGCAATAAAACTTTAAAACGTGAATATTGATAATTGAGCGCATGAGGTAAAGCTTTACGTTAACCTTTGCCCTCAAAAATACTCGGTCATTGTGTTTCTGCAACCTCTTATCGCCGCCAAGGTTTTGTAATAAAAAAGGAGAACCGTTGTCTAATTCACATTATTTTCATTTCTCTTGGAATTAAACTTTAAAAATAATGCCTTTCCAGCCTGACGTCTTGTTCTGAAGTGTTCAAAAGCCCGTTATGAATTTGTTGACTTCTATTAATATGCAAATGCAGCAGGCCAATAATTATGAACATGATTATTAGTGTTTCATTTTCATTGCTGAAAGAGCCATTTAGCAAGCGCCTTTTCACTTTTTCCGGATCTCGAAAGAACACAGTTAAACACTTTTAGTTCCGTGTATTCCACGCTAATCTTTCTCTTTTGAGATGAGAGTCATATGATGTCATTCTAAAGTAAAATATTTTCATAGTTTATTAGTTTCCAGCATTTATAGAAAACATAATATCAGTGCAGTGACTTGACATCCCTGCTACATGCCATACCATTGCCATTAGAACATGAGACCGTTACACAGTTTGCCGTAGATTGTGATATTTCACTTTCATGTTCCATGTCGTTATCACCTTCTCCCTCCTCATCCTCTGAGTCTGAGAAAGCTGGATTATCAAGTGAAAACCTCAGCGAGTTGTACTGGCTAACGTTCCCTAGACTTGTGCTTTTTATTGGTAAAGCCTGCGGTATATGTAGAGTGTTGTCGTCGGGTTCAGGCGATGTTGACGTATCGCGTGTTAACTGATGTGGAAAGCTATGGCGACGATTTGACTTGGAGCAGAAGGATAACAAAGAAAATCGAAGAGAGCCATACGGAGAACCCTTTCGTTTTTCCTTGTTCTCGGAAAGGTCAGATGAAAAGTTTTCACTTAGACCTTCCAATGTGAGATCATCTTTCTCCGTGGGCTCTTGATCCGAAATTCCTTCACTTTCCGCTACCCGCTCATCCGCTTGCTCAGGTCTCGGCGAGTGTCGTTTCGCCTTACTCTCCCTTGTCTGTCTCGAATTATTCCCATTTGAATCGAAAGACGAGTCTTCTGCGGCTGTTATTAACTCCAACGAGTCGACCTTTCTCGACTCCATGCTCTCGGCAATGCCTGATAGTCTGTGGCTTTCGGACACCGCGGAAATACGTTTTTGCGCGCCCGGTCCGCAAATTCACGGCCAGCGGTTTTTCGTCCCAAAATTAGCTGTGAAATGCCACTCGTGGAAAGAAAACTTGATCGTCTTGGAAGACGAAAAAATGCAGAAATTCAGACCAAATCATTTAATATGGTAATGTAATAATCACATAGGGTCTTTGTTTATTCCTTTTCCAATATCATCTAGCTTTGTGACAACAGGAATAGCTCAGAAATTTGTAGAAAACTGCTTTTAACAAAATTGTCTCGCATGTTCTTCTCTCTAGTTTTGTCACCTCCAGTTGTCTCGCTGCTTTGGTCGAGGCTCACAAAAACCCAAGGCTCAGAAAAAGTATGCAATACTCAGATTTAATTTTTCAATATGTTGTTCTTTTTAAAATCCACACAAAATATAAGTTGCCAAAAAAAAAATAAAGCTTGCACTGGTATTCATATTTGGAGCTAAATGCAGAAGATCGATTTTACTTTATGTATGCAGGACGTTGGGTGTCGCTTGGAGGACGTAAAAGTGCAAAAATTCACGTAAAATATTTGATACAGTAATGTGATAACCACATAGGCTTTTGTTTATTCACCTTGAAATACCAATCACGTTTTATAATAAGAGGAAAACCCAAGGATTTGTAGAAAACTACTCTCACTGCAACTGTCTCGCATGCTCTTGCCTCCATTTTGGAGTCTGTTTGCTTTGGTTGAGGCTCACAAAAACCCAACGCTCAGAAAAAGTATGCAATACTCAGACTTATTTCTTTAATATGTTGTTAATTTTTATAGTCCACACAAAATATGAAATGCCAGAAAAAAATAAAGCTTGCACTGATATTCAAATCTGCTGTTCAATACATGTCACAAATTTTGTTTTTGTGTACAAAACTTACAGTTATCCTAGATATTGTGTAGACCTCGAAGATAAAGACATGGTTTTATTATGGAATTACAATATGGTATTCCTTTTATAATTATATTCTGTTCTCAATAAAGAATAACAAAAAACTGTCATCAACAAACATCTATAGAATGGATGTAGATTAAAAAATCAGGAAACTACAGGTCTCATTTCTCACTATATTATGTAGTTTTGTTATGATTTGATATGCTAAGAAAAAATTAAGCTTGCATGGATATTCAGTTGATAAAGTCAAAAGATGCAACAAGTGGTCAGTAGTGGTCAGTGGGTGTCCAGAGGCACAGCTAGGGATGGGGGGGGGGGAGTACTAGGGGCCTGTGACCCCCCTTTTTTTAGAAGAAAAATACAGTAAACATTAAGAAAGAATCGGCCAGTTACTCTCATGATTTGTTCATACATTCTCTGCATTTACCTGCCATGTGAATGTCTCAAGATTTTCGATGGAAACCTACCCTAATTTTGAATCTATTGATTTGATTTGCAATATAAGCAAAATGTGGCCCTTTCTAGTGTCATACTATAATTGGACTATAATTTTCACATAAACTTAAAATGTATTGAATTAGTCAGTAAAATTCGAGAAGATGCAGTGATATTTTCTGGTTTTGCAATTGGACTCTGCAGAATGCTCTCTTCTGTTCTCTCTCCAAAGCAGTAGAAACCTAAAGATGATGATTCTGTACCTGTGTAATTGGAGTGCAGGGATCAAAATGGTGCAGAAGATTTGCTGAGGGGGGTACAAACACAACATATGGATAGAATAATATCTTCTCAGTAATAATAGATAGGATGACAAAAAAGATTACCCACAAACTGGAAATCATCCATTTTGCAACAAGAGACATTGCGGCCATAACCCACAGCCTTCAGTAGAAATTATTTGCAGTAAATAGGTTCATCTTTCTGTTATTGTTTTACAGGAGATGGATCAGAATTGATTTATTCATCTAGATAGGATTCCACACCTGAAATTGATTACATCCAGTTTTATAGCTGCCATGGAATTAATATTACCAGTGGGCGAAGCTTGGCCCAGCCTCTTGACCCCTTACCCCTTCTTTACAATCAAACCGGAAAGGCACCATGTCTGTATAAAACCAAACTAAAAAATTCCCTTTTTGTACCATATCATAAAAACCTATGCTATTCTTTTGTATATAACTGTGATTGAGAACCGATGAAATGGACTGTTCCAAAAAAAATTGTACCCCCCCCCCCCTATCGAAGAACCTGGAAATTCCACAGGGGTCAATGTGTATCATCCTGGAATTTTCACAGGGTCTGTTGGGTCTATTGATTTTGATCCTGGAATTTCCACAGGGTCTTTTGATTTTGATCCTGGAATTTCCACAGGGTCTGTGATTTTGACCCTGGATTTTCCGCAGGGCCATTCATTTTACCCTGGAATTTCCACAGGGTATTCATTTGCAACTGTGGAATTTCCAGAGGCCCACAAGAGAATGAGGAATTTCCACAGGGGTTGCTTGAATTTTCCACAGGGGTTGCACAGGACTCTGGAATTTCCACAGGGGTAGAGCAATTTTTGAAAATTTGGAGTTCCTCGATAGGGGGGTACAATTTTTTTGGGGAAACAGCCAATTGATGCCCTTCTTTATATTTCCAGCCTTAAAGCCCTGACACTTTTGGGCTGAGCATCCCATATAGTCCATTATAAAAATTCCCCTCCCCTTTCCCTCCCTTCCAAGGGTGGAAACCATCGAAGCCAGTATTTGCAATTCCATGATGCACTAGTCAATTGAAACTCCCACCCTTATGGTCCCAGGGCTGGATTTGACTTTTGGACTCAACAAACTGTGCTATTATTTGATACCACTTCCATGCATTGGGCAATTCCAGAAAATATATGTACTCCCACCACGGGTTGCACCAGGTTTTGACTAGTAAAATGTAGTACCGTACTTCCTCTTTTCCCTCTAGAAAATCTGGCAAATCTAGAAAATCTTGACCCTGATCTAGACCCCAATGTCCAGAATTTTAAAAGGAACTCCTTAATGTCAAGGTATCCCTATATATGGGTAGAAAGAAAATCCTCTGTACTGGCAAAATATTCACTCCCTTGTCAACATTCTTCTCCATTATTTGCATTCCTTGCTATCTCAGAAATAATTTGCAACTTTCATAAGGCGCCAAATATGGCGGCCACATTGAAGCTAGCTCTATATTTAATGTGTTCGAGTCTGAGCATCAGGTATCTCTCGACATCAAAACTGTCTGTGAGGCTTCCGTTACCCACCAAGGAACATCCAGCTTTCATTCTACCTGGATTGCGTCCTCGTTGTGTTCGAGAAACCGCCTTAGCGTTTTTCAAGTCTCGGCTCCCGGTGAAGAAAGCTTGTAAGCATGGATTCATAGCGCTGGCTATTCCTGGACACAACCCCCCAACCGATATAACGATCTTTATCGATGTTTCAACCAACCCTGGACCCACTACTGCATCTTTGAGTGCTCGAGAGGATCACAGAATACATTTTGACTCTTCTTCGCTTTCATCACTTCATTTGCATAACCGCCAAGCTCTAGGAACAACAATACAACAGTACTCAAGGAGTCAACTATTTAATTTACGCCGCTACAGAGGGAACAATTGTCTGATCATTGCTTTAGACAACTCAAGGAACTTTCCATCTTCCGATACAGAGGGAAAAGAGGTGGAAAGAAATCCCGGAGCTCAAGTGAAGTTCAAGATCAATTAGAAAATTCAAGCCCCATTTCAACCCCAAGGGAAATTGCCTCCAATTTCAGTCCTGGTTCAGATTTGCATTCCGCTGTCCCCATGGAAACCTCACCGGCCCCGAGTTATCGTCGCGGTAGCAGTCATTCTACTGAACAATCACAAACATCCAGGATTCCGTCAATCTTATTGTGTAATTTACGTTCTCTTGCACCTAAAGTTGACGAGCTCGCATGTGTTTCTGCGGAAAATTGGGCCGATGTAGTCTGTGTTACCGAAACATGGCTTTCTAACCACATTCCCGACTCCTCAGTCCATATTAGTGATTTCGTGCTTCTTCGCAAGGATCGTCCAACCCACGCTGGGGGAGTCGCTGTTTACGTCAACTGCTCAATTCCCTGCAGGAGACTACCGGAGTACGAACTTAGTGGATCTGTCTCTGAAACACTCTGGCTCCAGTTACGACCTAGGAGACTCCCACGCCCTATCTCATCCGTGCTAATAGGGGTTATTTATCACCCTCCTCGAGCTACGGCCGACGACAACGAGATATTGTATAGTCATGTGCAGTCTATAGTTGACGTATACTTGCGAAACCACCCTGACTGTTTAACCTGTGTCGTGGGCGATTTTAACCCCACCTCGACTAACATCTCGGCAGCTGTTTTTCGCCGTAGGTGTGGCTTAACTCAGATAGTTAAGGTCCCGACTCGAGACACTGGCACCCTCGACTGGATTCTGACAAACTCCCCGAAAGTCTGGTCGCCCCCAGTACAACTTCCCAAGATCGGCACCACAGATCACTACGCAGTTATCGTGAAACCTGTCACTCCTGCCCCGAAGTGTAGTCCCAAACGAGTCATCGAGTCACGTGACACAAGAGGCAGCGCGATCAGGGACTTCGGCCAATGGATAACCTCGTTTTCATGGGAATCGCTGTATTCCATCAAATCATGTAAAGACAAGTACGAGTATTTTTCCCAAGTACTGACCACTGCGATTGATCGTTTCTTACCACTGAAGTCTAGTCGTCTCCATCATTCTGATAAACCATGGATCACACCTAGGTTAAAGTCCCTGGTTGCTAAGAGACAGAATGCCCTTTGTAAGGGTGGGAAAACGTCTTACTTATTCAAGCAGTTGCGCAACCAAGTTCAGCGCGCGATAAGGAAGGCAAAAAGATCGTTCTATAATTCAAAAGTGAAGAGTCTCAAGCAAACGCGCGTAGATAAGTGGTGGAAGCACATAAAGAGCTTGTCGGGCGTGTCCGCCAGTGACGATCGGTGGTATTCTCAGCTGATTGACGGGTCATCAATTAAGTCTGTTCAAGACCTGTGTGAGAACATTAACTGTTTTTTCGTAAGTCTAACATCAGACTTTGCTTCACTGGCGCCATCTGACGTTACAGGAATTCCCGTAGGAGAAATCCCAGACCATCTCCTTGTAACTCCAAGAGAGGCTTATAACGCCCTATGCGCCTTACAGGTTAAAAAGGCGCCAGGTCCTGACTCCATCCCTAACATCATATGGAAGGTATTTGCTTTTGAACTGGCTCCGGTTGTGGCTGATATCTTTAACGCTTCTTTGCGCGATGGGTATCTGCCTCCGTTGCTGAAGCGTGCCGCCGTGACTCCTCTGCCCAAACAACGCCCACCTGCAACGGTAGCAGATGACATCAGGCCAATATCACTTACTTGCCAAATCGCCAAAATCTTCGAAGGGTTTATGCTCGTCAGAGTCCTACCGGATATCTTATCTAAGCTCGATCCTAACCAATTCGCCGTTGCTGGGAAGTCAACAATCGACGCTGCTGTCTACATCTTGCATTGGCTGTTGGACGCACTGGACAAGGGAGGCTGTTCGGGTTTCCTCTTTTTCGCAGATTTTAAGAAAGGGTTCGATTTGATCGACCATGCAGTCTTGCTAGAGAAACTCCGCTCTTTCGACCTCTATCCGTGCCTCCTGAGATGGATCACAGCCTTCCTGGAAGGTCGCTCTCAATTTGTCCGGATCGGCTCTGTCTACTCCTCTACGCAACTCCTGAATGGCGGAATTCCCCAAGGCACCAAGCTTGGCCCGATACTTTTTGCTGTGATGGTGAACGACTTGATGAAATCTTGGATGCCAAGAGTAAAGTTTGTCGATGACCTAACGATATTAGAAGTTGTACCTAGGAACTCGCCTCCAGTTATGAACTTTCTTGTAAATGATATTGATAGCTACGCGCGCGAACATCATATGCAGCTAAACCCTCGCAAATGTAAATGTATGGTTGTTGACTTTCTCAAGTATAATAGTTGTGTGTGGAGCCCCGTCGTCATCGGAAACTCGGTTGTGGAGCGCGTGCGCACGTTTAAATTTCTCGGAATACATATTGCGCATGACCTGACCTGGGACACACACATTGACTTCATACTTGGGAAAGCCAACAAGCGGCTGTATGCCCTTCGCCAACTTAAGAAATGCGGCCTGACCGTAATGGATCTGGTCCACGTATATTGCTCCTGATACGATCTGTTGTTGAGTATGGTTGTGTTGTGTTTTCTCATCTCCCGAAGTACCTTTCGCAGTCAATCGAAAAAATTCAGAAACGTGCCCTGAATATCATATACCCTGGAACTGACTATGCCATTGCGCTAGACATGGCAAGTCTTTCTTCGTTAGAAGCCCGCAGGCACAACTTATGTGAACGATACATCGATGACCTAAAGCCTGGTAACCCTGTGTTTGAGCTTATTAAATCAAGGACAGTGGCCATTCCCTCAAATTACAACTTGCGATCGGGGGCCACGCAAAGGGTCACCGTTGCCAAAACTAATAGACTCAATGACTTTATTTCTGTAAAATATTGTAAGTAGTTCCATATTTGTATTTTTCCCTTTCCAGAACCCAGTAATTCAGTCTCTACTATATAGAGCTGCGAGTGGGAAGTAATAAACATATCATTCATTCATTCAACCTTGGCTGTTCTTCAATGGTTCGAGTCTGTAACATGGTGACTGATGAATGCAAAGCCCTTCTTGTAAATAATGACACTTGTTCTGTAAAGGAAACGAAAATGGATCCATTGTATGACTTTTCTACATAGGAAAACTGATAGAAAAACATTTCATTCATGCGTTAAGCCAGGCTACCCGTGTTAAGACTTGGCTGGTCTTGGCACAAGTCATTATCAAAATATGCGGTAATCGGGGGATTTTTTTCTGTAAAAAATGGGCAAAAGCAAAAGCATGATCATTTCTGACTCATACACACTCAAATAATGTCCAGACTACAGAACCATAGCTTGAAATAGGTTTTAAATACAAGTCTCTTTACGAAAGACAATAGCAAAACTTTATTCTGTGCAGATAGGAACTGTAAACCGGGACGAAAATTATTCTCGAAAAGGACAAAGGAAAAAAAAACTCACCTTGGATTGCCTTCTATGACTGATTGCATAGTGAAGTTGCCAAGTCAATCCTCTAATCAACAGAGCAATAAATAAGCCAGGACAACTGTTGCCTTGCATGTTTCGAAGGAATATGGAAGCGAAAAAAGTTGTTTCGAAGTCTTCAGATGGATGCCACGCCTAACTGTCGGTCGCCCGAAAACTCCACGAATTCAAACCACTCACTTACTAAACGTTCCCCTTCAGCATAATTATCTGCTAAAGCAACTCCTTGAAGTGAAGGATAACCGTAAATAGAAACAAAATCCTCAATATTGGCGTTATATTCGAGCTACACATTCGTCTCCCTTCTATTCATTCCTTTGCAATCTGAGAACGGAAAAAGCCTAATGGGTTTAGCCGCTGGCCACGGGATGTGACGTCACAAAAACGTATTTCCGCGGTGTCTGGCTTTCGTATTTCGGTTTCTCATTTCGCCAATAGCATCATTTCATGGGAATATGATTTGGTGGTGGCTGTGGTGACTCACCTCGGGTCGACAAATCAATCATATGTATCCAGCGATGCCTCTGAAGATTTGTATTGCATTTTAGATAGTGTGGCCCTTCAGCAGTCACGAGTCGAAAGCGAAAACTATACGTTTTTCTTTTCATATACACCTCGCACACGCAGATAGCTGCACAAGATCTACAAAGTTGCTATCATGGCTGTTTTTGGAAGAGAAAAAATATATAGTTTGATCCCACAATTTTGCCCAGAGTTTTATCCACTGCTTGTTCGATTCCTTTTTCTTCAGGAAATCTTGATAGTACAGAGTCATTCTTCTTTGACGCTGGACCGTAATCCTACTTCGTTCTGAAGCAAGATTTCCAAGCGAGAAGAAGCCGAGCAAGTTTTATTATGATGTGAAATTGGAAAGTGAAATGTCATGACAGATTTGTGCCTGATAGCGATATGACTGGATCGTAATGTTTGCTTACCTAAATGCGATCATGAATAACGCATCAGCCTGCGTGGATATCGCAAGCCACAGGCGATGAAATCTAATAACTCGGCGCGTAATACTAGTACAATCAGACATTTTAATGTTTAATATATGCACCGACGTTATAATTGATATATAATGCCTGATCGTGCACCTGTCAACGGATTGGCTGTGAGAATAAATGTGCCACATTTCGCTATGAATGTCAACACATGGTTAAATTTTTATCAAACAAGCACAGACGAAGGATTAAGGCCTTCAAAACGAAAGCCAGCTAGATCAAAACTTCACCCGTTCAATATATATATGTTATTTACCGGCTGGGAGGTCCGTATAGGAAAAAAAACTGTGACCGAGGGCTGGAAAATGTTGACCGAGGCCGGAGGCCGAGGTCAACATTTTCCAGGCCGAGGTCACAGTTTTTCCCTATACGGACCGACCTAAAGCCGGTAAATAACTTATTTATTTTTTCCAACTCAAAAGTTTCATTTTTTCGATGAAAACAAGCGCGCGAAAATGGTTACCGTGACCTACTGGTCAGAGATGGGAAAATATTGCCCCCGCGCGCGCGCTCTAAGAACCAATCAGAATGCAGGATTTGTTACCGTGCCCTCGAGGAAAAAAATAATTGACAATATTTTTCCGAAAGTTTTTTCATGAAGAATTCGTTTAACCTAAAGAATCTTCCAGTTGGAAGGAAATACATATTGCAAATATTTATAAACTTTCGGAGCTCGATGAAACTCGGTAAATATTTTAAAATGCATTCGGCGATGTTTAACGTTGTTCAATGCATAGTTTTCGTTTCATTTCTAAATCAGTGAAAACATAATTTCTGGAAAAGCCTAATCGTGTTGAATCAAGTTGAACACTTTGTTGAATATTGTATAATGAAGTTCAATATTCGCGAAAACCATCTGTAAAACAAAAAGGTTCTCGTCTTGTAGAAATATTCAAATCTCCAAAAGTGCTATCTTTTAGCTATCGCGTCCAGTTGATTTAAAAATTGCTGAGTATCTTTTCAGCATCGCAGAACATTCTGCACTTTGATGAACAATAGAAACGTTAATGAGTATCTTGAACCGTTATGGGTCTTAAGCCCTGGCCGTGCTTTTTAATTTCATTGAAGATCTGGAACGAGTCACTGAAAATAAAAAAGAGGCGTGTGCAAACATATGTACATATACTTTCTTTAACCACGATAAAAACACCCAATAAAGATAGTAACAATGACATTAACAAATTTCAACTGTACTGTTTTACAGGTTTGCCGTGCGGGAACTGGTTCTTGGTTCTAGAAAGCATGATTCTTAAGATCCCTCTTGAATTTAATCAGTCTGTGGTGCGTAGTAATCCATTCCACAAGACGCCACCACCATAGCTGAAGGGCCGCTTCATCTAAGTCAGTACGTGGCTTTGGAACGGCTAGCGTATAATCTGACTTGCCGGGGGAACACTAGGTACAAATGCGGGTATAGTACTACACTAGGTACAAATGCCAGCATTTGTATGTAATGTTCCGGCGACCTACAATAAATCTCAGGCCTTCAACCGGCCCTATATTTCCAATATTTTTGAGATTCTCCTATATTTCCCAATATCGTCTTGAAAATGCCCTATATTTCCTATATTTTGGATATTTTGCACAAAACGTGAACCCTTTCTTGAAAAAAATTGAAAGCGGAATCTTGGTAATGCGATTTGCACTCTGCCAGATTTTTCAAGAAAGGGTTCACGTTTTGTGCAAAATATCCAAAATATAGGGCATTTCAAGACGATGTTGCGAAATATAGGGGAATCTAAAAAATATAGGAAATATAGGGCCGGTTGAAGGCCTGAGATTTATTGTAGGTCGCCGGGAACACTACATACAAATGCTGGCATTTGTACCTAGTGTAGTACTATACCCGCATTTGTACCTAGTGTTCCCCGCAAGCGACCAGATTTCTATTATGGCGACCAAACTTCACTATTACGGCGCCAATGGCACCTCTTGAAACAAGTTAATGACGGGCCCTGCATCGTTATTGTTACAAGAAACATCGATGTGCTGAAGCGTAATGTTTTATTGTGCATAGATTGTGTAGAGACATAAAGTTTTACCAATGTCCTACATCCCTAGTTTTGCCTTACATATTTTCTCTAGATGCATTTTCTCTAGATGCCCTATATTGGCCCTATATATTTTGGAAAAATGCCCTATTTTTCGAGAAATGATCAGTTGAAGGCCTGAAATCTGCCCTGACAAGTGAGGTCTGCGGACCCCACGAAACAGGCCTGTCGTAAGCCATGATTTGATACTCCTTTCCATTTTAGTATTCTGCTCTACATATGTATTGAGCAATCTGCCTTGGCACATCGACATTAATTGTGTATAATATTATAAAGATGCCGTGATCGTGTTATGTTGGGAGTGTGAACACGTTAAGAGAAAGTGCAAAGCTAATCTCCGAACAGCCCAATATCCACACAGTTTTCAATAACATTAGCATGACATTTATTATATGCGGTACCTGGCTTAATTTTCCGTCTTTCCCACGCCACATTTCCAGGAATAGCACCTCTTGAAACAAGTTAATGACGGGCCCTGCATCGTTATTGTTACATGAAACATCGATGTGCTGAAGCGTAAAGTTTTATTGTGCATAGATTGTGTAGAGACATAAAGTTTTACCAATGTCCTACATCCCTAGTTTTGCCTTACATTTTCTCTAGATGCATTTTCTCTAGATGCCCTATATTGGCCCTATTTATTTTGGAAAAATGCCCTATTTTTAGCCCTATTTTTCGAGAAATGATCAGTTGAAGGCCTTAAAAATCTGCCCTGACAAGTGAGGTCTGCGGACCCCACGAAACAGGCCTGTCGTAAGTCATGATTTGATACTCCTTTCCATTTTAGTATTCTGCTCTACATATGTATTGAGCAATCTGCCTTGGCACATCGACATTAATTGTGTTTAATATTATAAAGATGCCTTGATCGTGTTATGTTGGGAGTGTGAACACGTTAAGAGAAAGTGCAAAGCTAATCTCCGAACAGCCCAATATCCACACAGTTTTCAATAACATTAGCATGACATTTATTATATGCGGTACCTGGCTTAATTTTCCGTCTTTCCCACGCCACATTCCCAGGAATAGCGAACTTGAGGCACATTAGGCTCGGCCATAAATAAGGGCCGGGCGACAAGAGCAAGAAAACGCATCTAGCCCACAAGCCTGACGTGATCTCTGACTTGACTAGAAGAACGCAGCGCTTGTAGATCAGGTAAGAATGAAACAACATATCTAGGAAAGAAGGTTAGTTAGCAACAACTCTGGGCCCTATTTTGAAAATCATCCGCAATTGTAGAAAATAGCACAAAATAGTACTTTTAGTTCTTCACTTAGATAGTAAAAAGATAGTTTCAAAATATTTTAAAAATAGGGTTGTTTCGGTGTGCCTTTCTGTGATACTAATTTTTTTTCGATGTTTCTAGATATGTTTTTCACGGCCATTACAGGGCATATGTGGTGCTCAGCTTTATTGGTCCTGTTCTATGTTGTACAAGGTAAACACGTGTTAAAGGGGCTTTAATCGGTTGTTTATGGGAAATTCTATCAAACTAGGCCAGTGGTCTACACAGACAAACCAGAATCTTTATATTGTACTTCAACTTAGTCTAAGAACGAAAAAGGAACTGAATTCGCATTATATAATACGATTTACCAGTTTGAAAATACTGAATTCCCAAAGTTGGATCAGTAACCAACTTAAATCCCATCCATGGGAATAATGTTCAATGGCATTGTGAATTCCCAGCCATGTGAAACTCATAAATTCCCAACCATGTGATTTATTTCCCATCAATGGGATTTAAGCTTGAGAAATCTGGAGGCCTCTTTTTTTCCCAACCATGGGATTTGCCCAGCCTCGGGAATTGTCAAAATTCCCATGAATGGGAAGATATTTCCCGAGGTTGTTTTTTTGCAGAAATTTCCTGTGATAAGAGCGACTGAAGTTGGACGGTTGCCGTATAGTCCGGTCAATTTAGCATTTAACCTGGAAAAAATTGCAACATGGGATTTTCATACAGCAAATTTTCAGGAGCATATTTGAGAAGTACGTGTCCAAATTTTGTGAAAATCCGTTCGGGGGAAGTTGGTTAAATTTGGGGTTTCCGTCTGCACGACGGAAAGCCCGTTGTCTTCGGTGGCACTTAGACAATGAAAGCGAACAATTCGAAGGGAGGGCTATGGACTGTAGAGCCGTAACTCGGTGTGATATTGAACGAGATATCGAGCAATTTCTTTCTACTGCATAATGTGATTGCATAGATGTGAATGTTGTGTTTGTTTATAACCAATTCTGCAAAATCATAACTAAATAATCCTGAGTTTTGACAAATCCCATATGATTCTTGTATTTCCCGCGTGGTTATACACAAAGGCTCGAATATTATACGCTAAAAGAAATCAATGAAATAAACTGATCGTAGCCGTAACTCATCGCTCAGAAAGTATTTGTCTCAAGCGAAAAACCTTATTAAATCTTCCCCGGTTTCGTCTGTACGGTCTATAAACATTCTCCCAGTTTCTGTGTTTTCAGTGTGCCGCCGAAAACAGAAGGCGACCTTGACGTCGCCAGTAAAACCCAAAATTTAACCAACTTCCCCCGGCCGGATTTCTACGAAATTTGGATATGTTATTCCTGCAAATGTTTTGGACAATTAGTACCAAAAATTTCCCATGTTGCAATTTTTTCCAAGTTCGGGGTTTTTTCGGGCTAATTTGACCGGACTAGAAGGCCTTTGTCATTGCCGGATTTCAAGCCGTGAGTGCCTGGGGCGAATCCCTTAATATTACCATTATCGAAACGCTATCCACATAAAGAGAAAGAGCATGCTGAACTATGCAAAATCCCAAAGTTTGGTATTCATCGGGCAAATAGCGATCGAGAAACAGCCATTCAAAAAGTCCAAAAAGATTTGTGTGAAATCTGGACACGGCGTCCGGAAAACCATACGAAGCTTATAAAATTCCGGCATATTGGAATGGCCATCTGTATCTGGAACGGAATTTACACAATCAACTCCAAACTCATCTCATCTCAAGAGAATCAGGAACAATATTTGTCTAACGAATTTGGATGAATTGGGAGAGGGTGGGGAGTGTCAAATTAATCACTAAACCTCAAGTTTTTGGCAGGAAAATATTTTTAGTTTGGCGACCGGTGACGTTATCGAAGGAATATTCTTACTCATTGCTTTCGTTTTTGGTTCAGGAAATTCGATTCTCCTTGAAAAAATTACTGAATACGTTTTTTGTTCTGAAAACTCTTCTCTCCTGGGACAATTATTCAATTCACCATTTTCATATCACCCTTGATGCACTTAGCCAGGTGACCATAAGTAGGAGCTTCCATCTCTCATATAAGGTCCATGAGGCTGCGTTTTTACTGACTGATCTATTTTTAGAAACGTCATGGCACAATTACATGTGAATACCTCCCATTGTTCTATTTTTATCTTAGTCTATGTATACTCTAGCGTAACCTGCAAACAAAGAATTAAGGAGGCTGCCTACAATTTTTCTGCCCTCAACACCCAATCTTTGTATGCCTGCTGTTCAGGCTCAAAAACCTGTACCAGTCTGAACTTTCACCTGGTTACCCTGGAGGGTTTGAACTTTATTGTAGTGTGCATTTTGTTGTGATCGGAGTTGCTATAGCAACGTTATAACCACACCCTTGTATATAATTAGCAGCTATCAGACCCGTTGCGCGACCTAAACTTTTAAAATGATACCCCCTACACAAATCCCTGAGTAGCTAACATTATTCACAGCAAGTTTGAGAGAATTCATTGGGCCGGTTTTATGTTATTCGAACGGACTTTTGGACTTTTTCAGCCTCCAAAATGTCAAAGTTATTTATGCCGCAAAGTATTTCCTTGAAAAATAATGGCTAATATCTGCGGAATTAAGAAATCCTTGAGGCCCGAATAATCTACAAACACAAGGCAATGTACCAGCCAATTTTCACTTCTTAGAATGCTTCCGATTTTGTTTGGCATGTGTTCAAGGACACTGCAAAATTTGAGAAATTATATTATAAATCTTCCATTTGTTATAAAACTTACACTTTTCGCCTCTGACACAAATCTCATATGTAAAAGTTTTTGATACTTCCGTAAATTATGTAAGGGTTAGAGAATGGACGCGAGTGTTCTATGGGATATCGACCACTAATGAATTTTGTTCTTTAGTGGTCTATTTCCCATAGGACACGAGCGTCCATTTTCTAACTTTTTTAGAACATGATCAATGCCACGAAGAAAGTCTTTTAAAAGTTTTTGTGCTAGCTTGTCATTGACATATCAACATCATTACAGAGCATTGTTCAGAGCCATACTTCATCCAAGGCTTTTTACAATAGTAGTGTCAATCAAAGCCTTGTGAATGAAAAGATCTACCGACAAAGCGGTTTGTTTTGAGTGCATGCATTGTTCTAATTAATTTCCAAGTGTTTGTTTTGAGACGATAGCAGTTGAAACTGGCCATACTGGAGTTGCTGACAGGTTTCGTTCCCGAAGTCAGGTAAGAAATGAAAATATTCTATCGCAAGCTTTTGTAATGGATTCCTCGACTCCTGTGACCCAAGGAAAAGGGAGAAACAGGAAAGCGTACATAAAATCTCGGTCTCGTTATCAGAATTCGTAATTCCGTAAAGTTTGGATCGAACACCGGAAATTGAACTCAGAAGTCGCATTAAAGAGCGCTGATGTTCGAGGCTGGCAAAATTCGAAGTTTGTTTTAGCAATTTGAGACTCAAATGTTCTTCAAATGCCTCGAGACAGCCAAGAGTTGGTGAATCAGACCGAATAAACTGATGCGAAAGGTGGAAGTTTTCCCTTAAAAATACAGTACGTTATACATGAAAAGGAACATCAAAATGCAAAATGTTCGTGGAGAAACTTTTAGGTATTTGCTATGCTTAACTACAGAACAAAAAGCTATGTTCTTAGGGGGCTCTCGCACGCTTGCTGGCCACTTCTCTGAGAAAATAGCTCAAATCGCAATCCAATTCCATCGTCTTAATAACTGGTCAAAACAACCTAGAATTGCATTTGTCCAACACTTGAAAGGTTTTTCTATAAATCTGGAGGATTAGTTTGATTACTACGGGAAAATATGCATGTGTTTTTGCGGTTACTATTTTACTTAACTTAAGGTTCTTAATTTTTTGCCTAATAAAACTTCGAATTCTTATAAACGTGGTTATTATAAACAAATTGCAATGTTGAAAATGTACTACTTTTGATTTGTTTATTTTGTTATAGAAAGATGTTGGAGAGAGACTTGTAATAAAGGGCTATTTTACGAAAGATGACAATGAAGTCAATGTTTTCCTTTATTTTATAGAGTTGGTTGTGTCAAGCGGCGAGGGAAGAACAGGGTGTGGTTTGTACATAGTCATTAGTATTCATGCCCATAGTCATTAGTATTCTCTATGTTGCACCTTGGTTTTCTTTGTTCTTCTTCAGGAGAACAATGAAAATGCAAGGTGCAACTAGAGAATATTAATGACTATGAGCATGAATACTAATGACTATGTACAAACCCCTAATTTTCCCTATTGTTCAATGCCCTCGCCGCTTGACGCTTTAGTTTCTATGGGATATAGGGGACGCAAATGCCGGTTGCTGATTAGCTGAGTGGCATTGGTCATGTTCTAATCTTGAATATACACCAAAGATAACCTCCAAGTCTTGAGTTCATTGAAGTATTTTAAGGCACCGAGAAAAAATGCTAAACTTCACTACTCTTTCGGTTTCCTCGAGCCGGTTTTTGACATTGTACTTTGTTTTCACTTGTCGTAGCTTTGACGTCGGTTTCCCAGCCAACTACATTCCAGCATGAGAATCAAACATTGCGTCTATGGCTCAATGATTTCTCTGCGCAGTTTGCCGTCACGCTTGCTAGGGAAGCGGCAAAGCGTATTAGAGATTTTCGATCATGTTTTTTCCGAGAAAATCGAAAAAGAGGAAGGCAGAAGAACTGATAAATTGGAGAGCGAGTGGTTGCCAGCCAGGCAGTGGCGGGAGGTTAAAGACAAAGAGTTCGAAAGCTCAGCATTATCAAGTTAACGTTCATAATAAATGTTGTTGGATTGTTATTCGCTACGCTTTGAGAGTATGAATGTTGACCCATGAAAACTACAACACGCTGGAATGTAGTTCGCTTCACTGATTACAGGGAAAACCACGTGAAAGCTACAACAGGTGAAAACAAAGTACAATGACAAAAACCGGCTCGAGAAAACCGAAAGAGTAGTGAAGTTTAGCATTTTTTTCTCGGTGCCTTAAAATACTTCAATGAACTCAAGACTTGGAGGTTATCTTTGGTATATATTCAAGAATAATTTACGGAAGTATCAAAAACTTTTACATATGAGATTTGTGTCAGAGGCGAAAAGTGTAAGTTTTATAACAAAGAAGAAGATTTATAATATAATTTCTCAAATTTTGTAGTTTCCTTGAACACATGCCAAACAAAATCGGAAGCATTCTAAGAAGTGAAATTTGGCTGGTACATTGCCTTGGGTTTGTAGATTATTCGGGCGGCAAGGATTTCTTAATTCCGCAGATATTTCGCCATTCTTTTTCAAGGAAATATTTGCGGCATAAATAGTATAATATTCTCATTGCTAGAATTAATACAATGGCTCCAGAGCTAATTAAGAAGATATGGAGAGAGGGGCGAGCTTTGGAGGCTAGGTGCAGGACGGGGTCCTGCAATAGAGTTGTGGGTGTGGCGTTGCAGCACCATTATTCGGGAGGTGGGAGGGGCGATCAAACTTCACTCTCGAACTTTTTGTCAAACTGGTCGAAGGCAGAATGATAAGATGGCAGGAACGCAGGATTAAGTACTAGCGTGGTCATGTGATGCCCTTTGGTCACGTGGTGATGATTTTAATTGATCTTTCGCCATTCTAATTAATTATACGCAATGAGAATCGTGTTTAGTGTTTCATCCAGGTGCCATAAATTTTGACCCTAAAATTTCCACAGGGCCATTTATTTTATTCCAAAATTTACGTGGGCATTTATTTGCAGATTTGGAATTTCCACAGTGGTTGCTTCAAATTTCCAACGGGTTGTAGAAAGTATGGAATTTCCACAGGGGTAGAACAATTTTTGAAAATATGCAGTTCCTCGATATAGGGGGAGGTATGGCAATTTTTTGGGACAGCCAATAAGATGCAAGATGTTGAAACTTGGCATGACGCTCCGGGACCCATTTATTATTATACTATCAGTATTGCAGTTACAGTCAGAACTGTAGGTGACAGATTTGGGCGTCAATGAGTAAGTTTCTCAGCAATTTTGCAAACAACTATATTAGGACAATAGTTACAGAGGTGAGTAAAACGTCACCAGCATTAAATGTTTATATTTGGTTGCTATGGAAACATCATTTTATCTGTAGCTAAGTATCGTTTACAATTAACTTTCGATCAAAAACGGGGAAAACTTATGGTCGAACTTTTAACCCTAGATTCCTAATCTTCATGAATTTTTGCAGTTGATAGCATCTTGTTTATTTTGTCCAGGGTTACGTGATAGATCGAAAAGAACTGTTTCTGTTAATTATGCAGGTGGTTTGCCTTAAGAAGAAGATATGTTGAAGGAATCAACCCAGTAAAGGAAAATAATACGTTGAAGTTTTTCTGTTCCCCATTTTGCATCTTGTTTTTAAGTCCCACATTAGGAAAAATATGGGGTGGGTCCCTTTAATTAGGTTGCCATGGAAACATCAACTATCCAAATTTTTGCTAGTACTGCGGAATTAACATTGACGAGCAAACTTTCGTTGCTCTATTTTCTTATTTGAGATATTGGCAAAAGTATTTTCTGCACGCGTATGAGCCCCAAGCACCCTTGCAGG
This sequence comes from Scolanthus callimorphus, assembly GCA_033964015.1. Taxonomy (NCBI): domain Eukaryota; kingdom Metazoa; phylum Cnidaria; class Anthozoa; order Actiniaria; family Edwardsiidae; genus Scolanthus; species Scolanthus callimorphus. Next base: position 40,006,253 of record CM066912.1, read on the forward strand.
TGTAGCTAGTAAGATTAAAGCAAGGCTAGTAGGTACCATGAAGGGCGAGTAATTAATTATAGGATTAATTTGGGCATGATGGAACAATCTTGTTCCAGCCCGTTTAGGTGTTGAGAGAGACGCGTAGTAAAATTCGTAAAATGAGAATGTTTCGTCCTTGGTCATATTCGATGATATAATCGTTCTGCACCTCTAAACTGCCTTCGTTATATTATAATGTTATATAGAATATAAGGGGCGGATCCAGGGTAGTTTACGTAGTTTCCGGAACTCACTCAAATTTTTCCAAACTGAGAAAATTTATTAAAAGTAGTCACTTGGTCCTTATTTTTCCGGTCATGAAACTCACTCATCTTCTGGAAGAAATCACTCATTTCATTTTAGAAATCACTCATGTTCTTGTATTACAGATGATTATTAAAGAAAAAACACCAAACGCTTCTTAAACAGGCTTTTCAAGCCCGTGCGCAGCACCCTGTCTTTATTGTTTACTAGGTCATGTCTCAGAAACTGCCCTGATGCGCCGGGAAATCTTCGCGGTTCAAATTCGTACTCACAGGGTGGGTTTGAGTCGGTAGAGTAATGCTGGAACTCACTCAAAACGCTCGTCGATTGGCTGGGACAACATCGATTGTGTTGGAACTCACTCAAAACTCTTTCTCATTGGCTAATCAAGACGTGAACTACTAAGGAAACTATCGACCCCAGCGTCGAGTCTTTGACTTGTTATCACTAGATTTCGTCTGAGAACTTGCTAAGGAGTTAAACGAAGGAATCCATTGAGAAAATACAATATGCCTCGAAGCGATTGAGTCTGTCGGAAGGAGAATGGTTCTGCCTACGACATTGGCTTGGTTCTTGGCGCAATCGGGACGTATTTTGATTATGTCATGCTAATGTTTATCGAGAATATTTGAAAACGAGGTGAGCTTTGCGAATTAACAGTGTTAATTGAGAATGGTATGTTGTCTCGGTCTGGCTAACAAAATACCAATGGTTTATAGCCTATATCCTAATGGAGATTTTGTTTACCATTGTGTATGTTTTGGTGTCCAGTGCGAACCAGCTCTAGATAAATTATTGAAGCCTTCGATTGTACTTTTGACCTTGAGCCGCCTCATGTTTCAACAAGCACTCGTAGAGCGGAAAAGGTGAAATGCGTTATAAGTTTGCTGTCAACGCGTATTGATGAGCCGATGAATAACAGGCATCAGTTGAGCCGATGAATAACAGGCGTCGGCAGTATATCACTAGAAATCAACAAATTCTTATCCCCTTTTCAAAACAAAGATTTTCTGTGGGAAAAACAACATCCCACTAAGAAACAGGAGATGTTTTTTCTTGTAAAAAGTAATTTTTATGTGGTCTTGCGAGAGTAATTAAATTATCTCAGAATGCAGGAAATGGCATTTAGAGAGCTCAAAATTTCAAATTTTTCCCCTAAAAGTGGTAGGTCACTAATGGAAACTACTGCCCCCAAAACCTGGATCCACCCCTGGTACATAAGTTTTAGCTTTCTAGTAATATGCGTCTCAACCTACTAAGTGTCTGCGGCCTACGTTTCTCAGGGCATCAGCTGGGCTTACGACTGCGATGTAGTTGCTATTTGTAGAAAGACATGGGCGTCTCTTTGCTCTTAAGAAATCTCCTGTTGCCAGTGGAGACCTTGCACAAATATACTGTATACTCGATAATCTGATTGATAGGTCCGTTGGTTACGCATGTAGAGCACACTATATCTAGTCCAAGCCGTAGAAGGTACTATATAAAACGTGCTTCATATGTCTTGTTTTCCTTATGAGCAAGCTCTTTGATCACTCACTGGCCTCAACGTCCATAAGACCGCCGAAATCTTATAAGCAAGTTCTTCATCTTAAGAACTGAAGAACCTCTGCATCGGGCATAGTCGAAGCATGGAAAGCATAGAGTCGGAATGTAACGAGAATGTGACGATGGCGAGTCAGGTCCAAAACCCTTTAAGTCTCTGCCACATAATACCGACTTTCAAATCTCACTGTCGTCTTTGTCAACTCTTTGAATTATATTTTTATGTAAATAACAAACTATTCATTTGTAAACAAATAAGTTTCGGCCTTTCTAGTTCCTTGTTTTTGTTCGAATATACGTAGCATGTTTTGTTTTTTCCAAGAAAGTTTTTAAAAATAAACTGTGAAAATAAATACCCCCAAAAAACATTTTACTTCTATTATAAACTGTCTCGAAATTTTTTTTTTTTCACGTTTTTACGCTTCGTCTCTCTCTGCTTCTTTGTCCTCTCACCGGCTGCCTCGACTAGCTATGCTATTTGCAGGCGGTGTGCTGTCTTCGTGATATTTAAAAAAAAAATATATATAATAAAGTTGAAGTTGAAGTCCGTTGGCTTTGAAAGAAAACGCCCCTTATAAATGACGTCATTAATTTCACTAAACCCGCGTTTTGCTTGTTTCCTCTTTGGCATGCGCTTGCTAAATATTGCCTAAACGACTGCAGCGAGTCTCTAGTATGAGCTGCAAATTGTTAAAGAAATACGATTAAACTTAAAGGTATGGCTCCTATATATAAAATGAGATATGTGAATGTATAAAATCACCTTTACAGCTTCATAAAGATTTGAAATTGAATATACTCAAAGAGTATAATTAACAGCTAGTTAATGATCGTCCAGTTTTAAATTTTGGAACGTTCCTTAGTGAGAGCCGTTGCCTCGTGATATTTAGGATTATTAAAAATAATATATATGTAATTTTTTTTTTCGGTGATGGCCCGAATGCGTATTATTGGGAAAATCACGAGTACTAAGGGGATTGCGATGCTAATAAGGATGTCACACCTTCATAATGAGAGTTGACAAGTTTAAGAAGCAGTGGCGGATGCAGACCCTAGGAGGTCAAAACTTTATTACATGCCGAGGTGAAGCTGGTTTTCATGGCAACATATATTTTTTTTTCTAATAAAGCGGAAGGAATTGCAGTGGCAATTCCTTCGTGAAATTCATGAAGCTTTGTTACAAAATATCAATTCAATCGGAGTACATACCACGAAAAAGCCCTCTTGCAAAAGTAAAGGGTGCTCCCCGGCGCAAATTAATTAATTAAATTACAAATTTTAGCTAATTTTGTTGAGAATCAAAATTTTGAAAATAAAAAAAAATGTCAATATCAGCTTGAAAGCGAGTTCATAGGCACCTTTACTGCTAGAAACTGGATCGATATACAGATGAAGAATGGTGTCATGAGGTACAAAAATAAATAATAACAATCACGTTGGTGCGCGTGTCAGGGAAATTACTCGAATGTTAGGATTGTCATTATAGAGTTTGTACCAACACGTGACTGCAAGCCCGGTAACTACGCATATGAGAACTTGGCATATGAGAACTTGGCATATGAGAACTTGGCTGTACTAAACAACAAAGTGGCTGTGTACCTATACCAACTGTCCCGAAATTTTCAGGGCTTTATCCTCAAATAAGCGCAAAATACCTCGAGAAGCGCAAATAGTCAATACAAAATGGGAGAGAGAAAACGTCATGGGATCCCCTTTTTGAGCCCATCTCCTTCAATTGACGATGTAAATTTAATAATTACGTATTAATATCCAATGAGTTTGTTTACCGGGTCTACCAGGTAAATTGGACTATTACTAGTTTGGCCGAGAGAAATAAAATGATAAATAGAAACGGGGACTTGTCACCTGCAAAAATATCCTTACGACTTTAGATAAGTGGAAAGAGTGTGATTTTGATACATTTACTGTGACATACATTTTTTTAATGCGAAGTTGAGGAGAAGTGCACAGTCCTTAACGGTTAATCACCTCCATACAGAAAACTGAAATGTCAGTCAAGTATACAAGATTTTATTACTGTTACCGAGGATATGATGATTTCCTATAATAGAATACAATACAAGAAACTTTATTTCACAAGACTTTCATAGTAACCATACAAGTAGGTTTCTAACTTATGGCCCTCGAGTGCGGGCTTATCTTGGTCCAGTGGCGTAAGTAGGCCTGCCTTACAAATTGCAATAAGTAATCAGCTCATAATCATATAGGACATAATCTGTTATACACTCAATTGTAATTGCCTTTTGGAACAATGGGAGCTGAGTATACTTCTGTACTAAGGGAAAATATAATTGGTGTGTTGGAAGGCAGGCCTACACGCCACTGGAACCAAGAAAGCCCCGCCGAAACGGAGATACGGCTTAAGTCAGCCCAATCTTAGAACCAGTGGGGTGCAAGTCTGAAGTCCGAAATGACCGAAAATATGATTGACATACCTATAAATACTAAATTCATAATATCTTTGAGGGATCAAGTTTAAAACATTTCATTTCATTTTATTTGTATTTTATCAAACAACCCGGCATAGAAAATCAAAGCTGGCTCAAGCTTTGGTCAACAGAAGTTACACTACACCTAGCCTTACTAGAAATTTTAAGGCAGGATAACAACCAGGCACAAGAAAATTAGTGCTGGCCCAGACTTTTGAAGAAATTGAAGTCTGGCTAACAACCCGGTATAAAACATTCCACCGGCCCTAGCCTTACTAGAAATTGTTAAGGCTGGATAACAACCCGGCACAAGAAAATTAGTGCTGGCCCAGACTTTGAGAAATTGAAGTCTGTCTAACAACCCGGTATAAAAATTCCACCGGCGCTAGCCTTACTAGAAATTGTTAAGGCTGGATAACAACCGGCAGAAGAAAATTAGTGCTGGCCCAGACTTTAAGAAACTGAAGTCTGTCTAACAACCCGGTATAAAAAATTCCACCGGCCCTAGCCTTACTAGAAATTGTTAAGGCTGGATAACAACCCGGCACAAGAAAATTAGTGCTGGCCCAGACTTTAAGAAATTGAAGTCTGTCTAACAACCCGGTATAAAAATTCCACCGGCCCTAGCCTTACTAGAAATTGTTAAGGCTGGATAACAACCCAGCAAAAGAAAATTAGTGCTGGTCCAGATTTTTGAACAAATTGAAGTCTGGCTAACAACCCGGTGTAAAAATTACACCGGCCCTAGCCTTACAAGAAATTGGTAAGGAGGATAACGAACCCGGCACAAGAAAATTAGTGCTGGCCCAGACTTTTGAAGAAATTGAAGTCTGGCTAACAAACCGGTATAAAAATTACACCGGTCCTAGCCTTACTAGAGATTGCTAAGGCAGGATAAGAACCCGGCACCATAAAAATTATTGCCGGCCCAGTCCTTGATGAAATTGGAGGCTGGCTAACAACCCGGTAGAAAATTTACACCGGCCCAAACCTTAGAAATTGTAAGGCTGGATGGCATCCCGGCGTAGAAAATGAGCCGGCCGATTTAAAAAGTGCTGGAAGATTATGTAAGATACATAAAGGTTATAAAGCAAACATAATGCAGTCAAAGAACAATTATCAAGTACAGTTTATTGAATTCATATTATTACTGTGTATCCGTGGAGGCAGAGAATATTAACTACCATGGTACCTAAAAATACAAAGTAAAAGTTAGCAAGAAAGAAGGACATTTTAAAAATACAAGGGATGAAAACTTCAGGCAGGAGATGACTAGAGTTAAACGGCGAAGGAAAGCAACGGGAAGCGAACTCTGCGTGTTATACGCATGAAGAAATATGCAAATCCGAACGAGTAGCAATGGACTAGAAATTACCGACAGATACAGTATAAACTTGTACAAGCGTTGTATAAGCAAGGCATGGAAGTAGGACCATTAGATACAAAGGTAGCATATAAATCACTTCAGGGTAAAACTGAACAGTAGTGCAGTAAACTTAACTTGTTAACTTACTTATGAGTTTTGCTTCGCAAGATCGGGAGACTCGAGGTAAACATTTCCAGGATGGGAAAAATCTCGCTTTCTCTCTGTAGTATGAAGATCCGTACAGCATACAGTATGACAAAACTCCGCTCTTCTAGGGAATAATGGTGCTGCAACTCAGTGGCAATACTGGCGATCAAACTTCACTCTCGAACTTTATGTCAAACTGGTCGAAGGCAGAATGATAAGATGGCAGGAACGCAGGATTAAGTACTAGCGTGGTCATGTGATGCCCTTTGGTCACGTGGTGATGATTTTAATTGATCTTTCGCCATTCTAATTAATTATACGCAATGAGAATAGCTTTGCCATTTTGGAGCCTGATAAAGTCCGTTCGAATAACATAAAACCGGCCCAATGAATTCCCTCCAAACTTGCTGTGATTAATGCTAGCTACTCAGGGATAAGTGTGAGGTGTGTCATATTAAAAGTTTAGGTCGCGCAACGCGTCTGATGGCTGCGTATTATAAGCAAGGGTGTGGTTATAACGTTGCTATAGCAACTCCGATCACAACAAAATGCACACTACAACAAAGTTCAAACCATCCAGGGTAACCATGTGAAAGTTCAGACCGGTACAGGTTTTTGAGCCTGAACAGTAGGCAAACAAAGTTTGGTGGTGGAGAGCAGAAAAAAATGTAGGCAGCCTCCTTAACATTGCAACTCTATTCTAAAAATAGATAGGTCAGGAAAAACTGTGGCTCAATTTTATAAGCCAGTTAGAGACTCCTGACTTAGCTTGACCTTACTGCGCTTTTCATAATTCTATGAACTCCCACTTTACATTTCCGAACGCAAAATACGTTTTGGCTTCCGTCAATCAAACCTTTTAAATCGAGTCTACGCATGTTTTCTGAGATTGGTTTGCATTTTACAGTGACAAAAATTGTTTCGAAGCCTAGCTAGACCCTATGAGATCACAAGATCTATCCGAGTCAAAGCCTCCGTGAAATCACCGAGAGTTGTTCACTCGTTTGATTGACGGAACTAATCCGCAGATCCGTGGTTGTTAGTCGGTGCAGAGTTGGTAGAATTATGAAAATGCAGTAAACATGGAGTTGATGTTATCTACCAGATGCGTCACCGACGACGCCTTGCAAGGAACCGCTGGGCATGGAAAACGGCATGATCATGGACTCACAAGTGACTGCCTCTAGTCGAAAGAGCGCTCGTGCACGCGCGTCTAGCGGGAGACTGGGATTCAGAGCAGATGGCTTTAGAACTGGGGCGTGGTCAGCAAAAACAAACGACAATCAGCAATGGCTACAAGTTGATTTCGGACAGACGGTAAAAATTACAGGCGTAGCGACACAGGGCCGACAAGACGCCGACCAATGGGTCAAGAGTTATTACTGGAAGCAGCGAGGTGGTACTCAATACCGTCACATGCGAGTTTTGCGACGTATTTTTCTTTACTTATAAAGTTTCGCATTTGGCTACTGTGCACTATGGTTTATAGAGAAATACGTCGAATTATGTACTTTTCAACTGATTTTGATAAATATTTCTGATAATATGAGCAATTTTATCTCCTTACCGGGTGGGGCCTGGTAACTAGTCAAACGCAAGATTCCTTTCTTTTGCAAAAAAAACCCACTTGCACTCTCCCAATATAAAAAATTCGAACGGTACATAACAGTTGGAAAAATCACCAGTCACAACGTTTATAATAAAAACCTTTCTTTTAGAAAGGTCATTTGCAAGTGTTTCTGATAACACCTGACCCTGTAGGTTCAAATCTAGTGAGCCTTTGGCAGTTAAGTTTGCTGCGTAGTCAATCACAATCGTGTGAGCCAATCGGATCCTTGTTCAGTGCACTCCTTGCCTTGTTTTTCGAGACATGTCGCAACAGACATGTCGTACTAGGCGAAACTAGGAAAGGATCTGATTGGCTCACGAGTTTGATTGACTACGCTTGGTTTTCTTGACAAAAAAATGGTCTTCGAAACGCTCTTGGCCTATTTCTTCAAACTTATAGTCTGACCTCATTGGCGTTGGTATTGCGAAAAGTTATCTTGCATGTCTGGGTGGATTCTTCAACTCAAAAAATGGAGGGCCGCCATTTCGTTGCCATGGAAGCGTCAATTTAAACAAAACATGTAAACACATATAACGATCAATTGCATGTTTCTTGCAAAGTGGCTTGCCTTTCTGTGTATGTATAGCACTTGAGATACAGGTCATACCAGACCGAAGAGTCAACTAAAAACTGCTATAAGCCACCTTACAGTGCAAATTTTCTTAGTTTTTTTATTAATAACACGCAATGGCAGTGGTTCAAAATACCGATTTTTTTGCAAAATACAGACAATGCTTCAAATCTACTAAGATACCTATTGTCTTGAATAAACTCCCGTTGATTTGCGATAAATGTGAAACTAATCGCGCGCTAAAATTATCTGAAAAACAGAAAAAATGAAGAACTTTTTCTAAACTGTAATGAATTTCTTCCGAATTGCATAAATTACAAAAATAACATTGTGAGTTTTAAATCTCGTGTGTTATAGCCGAAATGTACCTCGTCGGCGCGAGTGAAATCTCAGATGTATATGTTTAAATAGTTTGAGCAAAAAACCTTGATTTTTTTAAAATGTAAACGAAGAAATTAGAAACAAACTTCGGTAGCAATCACATTTGCTGTCGTTTGTTTAGATATGTAAATTTTATGAAGTGGGGGACAAAACTTTCAGTAAACTTCACGCCATTCCTAAACTCTCTCAAAATAGGCTATAAGTCCGGGCAATAGACCAAATGACTGCAATTTTACTAGACCACACATCTGTAGTTTCTTAGTGCAATAAGGCTTAGGGTTATCTATATATTAGAGGAAATGCAAACCCCGGTCGTATTATTATGCTTTAAATTTTGGTGGGGGACAATGCTTTCAGTAAACTTCGAAATTTTATATTTCCAAGAACTTATTTCCGATCTCAGTCAGAATGCCACATTTCGACATAAAAATTTATAGACCACAGTTGGCTCAGTTTGTTTCATTGCTCAGTTTGTTTCATTAAAAAACCTGAAATACGCTAAAATTATCAAATTTTTGGGACACGAAAATGGCAAAGACGTTTTCACTAATAATATCGAAGAAGATGCAAATATTGAAGAAAATACCATATAAGTTATTTCATTTAGGATTGGAACTTCGATTTATGGCAAATTTTGTGTTGTATGTTTTATCCATGAAGAAATAAGTAAAATATTTTTACACCAGGCGCTGAACGTGTGACGCTGGGACATGCAAATTTGCATAAAACAGAGATATTTTTAATGATTTTTCGATCCTAAAAACTCTTTTTCACAAAAATTATTTTTCCAGGGAAAGTTGAGCATTAGGTGCATAGACTTGTGCTTAGAGAATGAGCTTACTGCAAACTGATGCTTTAAAAATTGATTTTAACGGCAAAACTTGGCGCATTGTCTAAGTGAGTACCACCTCGCTGCTTCCAGTCTATACACTGGAATACAGTCGAGATGGAATTTCGTGGCTTTCGTATTATCAGGTGTGTATTTTCTAAGGTTAAGATGAAATTTAGAGCATTTTTTATAGAACATTGTACGATTGTTTTCTGTTTCGTTTTCTCCTCTTTGCGCGCGCGCATTCAGAGTTTGTCTGCGCGCGCATGGTACGATTGTATATACGCGTATGCATATCTAACTGATTAGATATCAGTTAGATATGGGAGGAGAAAACGCAGGGAGAAAACGCAAGAAATAAACTGCCTGCAACCGACCCCATGGCATTTTCGAAACGCCTCCAGGCCACCGTGGTGTGGCCAGCGCGCGTGTTTGCTGTTAAAAAGCTGTCAAGCGGACCAATCAAAGGGCGCCTTTTGTAAACATTGGTGGGGAAACGTGACAAACAAAATGGTAACATGGCGGAAAATCCCAGCTCCCTTTGTCGATTCTGTTTCTTTCAAAACAACATTTGGAAAGTTCACAGATAAAACGAAAGACGGACATTCCACATCAGTCAATTTATTTTGAGCATTAAAAAAACAGAGATTTCTTAATAGGTCTCATACTGAGTGAAGTTTGTCAAGCCGTGGGAATTATTAGTTATCTAGAGTTTGCAAATGCTCAAGGAAAATAAAGAGTTTGCAAATGCGCAAGGAAAATAAACAATCCTGGCAGTATAAGTTTTTGAGCGAGTCACAACAAAGACCCCAAACGCCTGCAAATAACAAACGACCTTAAAGCGCAAGAACGCCTGATATCGGAAAGAACAGAGCCGCGAAAATATTCAGATAAAGTTATCCCCTGGCCCTGATCGAGGTGCTAAAAGTCAATCGCGCAAATCCCTTGATTTTAACAAAGAGAACGACGTTCCCTCGCTTGATACCTTCTCAAAACAAAGAAAGGCAAGAGCAGGTAACTAAAAACGTATTTTATTTACAAGCGAGTTCTCTAGTTCGAAATAAATGCATCTTACATTTACGTACAACTCAAGACTTGCGTTTCAGCAGCCTTCGCTCGGGATCGTCCAGTACTCTTGAACCTGGTCTTAGGAAAGTTCGCGAGATTTAGCTTATTCCCGACCATGTTTCCACTGTATGAGATTCGTGAATGATGATCGCTGATAAATATATGTTTGTGTAAATCGTTGTTCGTTTTTCAGCAACTGAGGAAAGGCTCTCTAAGTTTCTTCGGCTGAAGCGATCACAAGTTGATCCGCAGTGGTAATGTCTTCCAAGTTCGCGTTCCCTAGAGATGCCGCTGTGAGGCCTAGTGCCTCTGCCTCTTTGATTGGTCATCCACCATGCTTTGCAAATGAGTGATAACAATGACAGAGCATCCTTCGCCGGTTGATACTCTCCCTTTCACTTTAAAGTACTTTTAAAAAGAAAAACTGAAAGTCTGAAAGACAGAGCGCTTCCCAAAACCTGTCAGTAGATTTAATACTTTCTCTCTGTCAGTAGATCCGCTACAACATCTTTTCCGCGTCAAACTAAACATATCACTGCTTCTCTCTGCTCTTCTTTCAGCGAGCCAGAAAAACCGAAATATTCCAGATCTTTTACATTGTAATTCTTTTAGAATTCGCTTGAACTCATCTTCGCTCTCATGTTTTGCTGAGATCGATCGTGTTTAACTTGACTGGCGGCGACTTGTTGAAAGGTTTGATTGACACTTTCTCTAAATACCAACCAATCAGAAGGCCCGCCTGCTCCGTTCGCTGTTATGGGGCTGGTTGCATGCGGTTTATTTCTTGCGTTTTCTCCCGCCCACCCTCCCCCCCAGGGCGCATTTTTTAACCAGGCGCACTCTGCCCCAGCGCTCGCGCGGCCATTTCATCGAACAACAAGCAAACTACCGAAGATTTCTACGAAGATTTCGCGGATAAAAACCTGCTAAAACCCCACTAAACCGCCAGCTACGCAGGCTACATGGATCGTAGAAAAGACTTTTCTACGATCCATGCTGAAAGTAAAGAGTCCGAAACGCAGGCACACATCTTGTCTGTTTTGTCCTTTCTCTCCATTTGTCTTCGATTTTATTGGACATTAGATCCATTTTAGATCCAGATCCACTGTTGTTAGTGTTTCAAATCTATTTCAAGCCATATGTATATCTGCATGTTGCACCAGAATAGAATTTAGAAAAATGCACGATCTCATCTACACGCTCATAGGCCATTACTTTTATATTAACTAAACAAAATATTGAAACATTGTAAAAAAAAAAATGAGACGGTTTGTAATGATTATTTCAGGTGTTTTTGTATTTCTATGACATCCAAAGCTTTTAAACGTATTGAGGTTATCTGGGAGTAAAGCGCGAAAGGAAATCGAATATTATAACATAGCTACAAGAAATGGATTGTGGTTGCACCTGTTTGTTCTTTGGTTGAAGCTTTCGCCTTAATAAAAAAACTTTTGCTTTTTCCCTTGTTTTGATCCAACAATCCTAGAAAAAACTAATTCTAATTTATTTAATTAAACTGCCATTGACATTTTGACTTCAAAGTTCAATATTTCAATCCAGTTGTTGTTTGAGAGTGCAAAAAATGCAATGTTTTCAATGACTGTGTTGTTTTTTTCGTGCTCGAACAGAGCTGCCTTTTTACGCGAAATTCAATTGGCTATGTTATAAAAGCAATGGTCCATACTTAGCATGCGTATATCGAGTTCTGGAGCACTTAGATAGTTCGAGAATCTCTTACGCTACCATCGTGCTTTATCAACTATCTGCGTGCTCCAGAACTGCGATATACGCACGCTAAGCATGGACCATTCCTTGAATCTATTAGGTTTTGCGTTCCCTAATAGATATCGCCACTAAGAAAGTTGAGCACGCGCTTCTCGTAATAGTTAGTAGAAAGGAATGGTTCGGCATTTGAAAAACAATACGAGTAAACAAGATAGCCGGGACGACAAAATCGTGCGACAGTTCAAAATTGCGGGCATTCCACAAATCTGACAAAAAGAAAAGAAAGTGTTTCTCAAAGGGTCTTTCTCACGCTAATATTTATTAATAGAATCCCATGCTCTGACTCTATCTCGCGTGCTGATTGGCTGAAATCGAGGGAGATTTTTTGTGTTATTACATGGCTGCAAAAGTAGAATTCAATGAAAATACAGGACACCCACGAAACTAAATTTCAACACGACAAATTTACAATTTATCAAGCCAGAAAGCGAGAACAATTACTTTCTAAAGTTTTAAACGCTGCAAGCACTGTATGAAACGTCTTTTCGTCAACGAAGACGCTTCGCTAGCAATATTTTTAAGTTGCATTTTCCTGAAATTGAAACAGTTTGGCAATGGCTTCCTTGGCGCACGACTCGGGCGATAGCGATTTTTCGCGTGAGATTTAGTGTGGAATTCCCTCGTCGGGTAATGGATTTACCTATCAATTTTGCAGAATATAGTCTGATGTTAGCCAACTCGGGACCTCGTCCCTCGTCGGCTAAGTATCAGACGATATTCTGCGCAATCTCGCAGGATAATGGTTAAATAGTTATCAAGAAATGGATACCTCTATTCAATTCTCTATCCATACACCGAATTCATATTTCACTCTTTCCAGATAAAGATGAAAAAACTTTTATTTCAGTATAAAATCATGCTCTTCAAGAGATAACTTCAGACTTCAAATGTTCTGAAAACTTCGTACCATTTGATTAACTATTTACAGAATCAAAGGAGCTAAAACATACAGAGATTTGTAAGGAATTTTCGCTAGAAGCCTTACTAGCCACGTTTTCGTGTATTTAGACTGCTTCAGATGCTTAAATCTCGTCCATTTTTCACAGGCTCCAGTTCAAATCAACAGATCTTTTAGAAGTCATAAAGTGCTATACTTTTAATAGCGGAACTCCCCGTGCCGAAGGCACGGAGTGGAGCCCCATACGTATCATTCAACGTCACATGAGAAAGCAACCCATCCAAGCCAAAACGATACGTTCAGCGGCTTACGAAAACATCGCGGGCTCTTATTTACGCATGCGCACTTGCGTTTTGGCGACCAGTGTACACAGCAAATCACAGTCCGTCTTGGATCACTGAGCGCGCGCGTCATTTTGTCCTTCAGCACAGCGCCGCGGGCATGCAGAGGACACGGACCGGAAGTCGCTCCTTCATTTTCCCGCCGAAAAAACTCACAAAACACGCGCCCGCGTCGGCTCACTCGAGTTCATAACTTTTGTTGAGTCAAACTGAGACAAACTCGTGGATTCAAAGGCTAGATTGCAGAATACCCGGCCCACGGCGAAGCAAGACTTCGGCGTTCTTCTGAAGTAAAACAACAGTTTCTTTCGTAAAAGCTGCAAACGACGTGTTCTTCGAATACTCATATGAGATCTACGAACAGGGAGCCAGAACTGGATTGAACAGGATTCACAATAACAGAAAATTGCAATGGTTTTAGCCGAATAATATATTTAGGAAAATTGGCTTTGTGCAAAAGCTTGTCAAGTAAGAATGAATTCAACTCAACACAACGGAGACTTTCGGAGGAAAGAAACGACTTCACTATCAGTTATCGGTAAGCACAAAGCTTGAAATTGCTTCTTATGCTATTATATTTTTAGCTTCCAAGTTATTGCATTCCTGATGAGAAAATTCTGACTTTACATGTAACTTTTACGTTTTGCTGCTTTAGTTGGCTCCCTCGAGGTTTCTTTTTCTCCGGCTAAACTCGAATTATAGTTTTGAGTAATCTTTACTGATATTCTAGCCTTGATTTTCCTTTGTCACATGTTAGATTTAGTTAGTACAATGAGACAAATACTATGTCAAGTATTCTTTGTTGTGGATTTCGCTGAAAATCTTATTTTTCATTTTTATTTCAAGGAGATTATCTTTTGCCGGTCGTGAACTGCGACTTGTTAGCATATCAGAACGCGCTAATACTATCATTGCCATATAATGGTAACATGAATTTTCTTGATTTAAACTGTAAAGGTGAGCTCCCTGTGAGTAAGACGTGGGGTGTGTATGATTGGAGTTCCGCTTTTAGGCATTGCCTAAATCTATATATTAATTTTCCTTTCAAAATCTCTTCTAGCGGCCATTTGAATAAGGTCTAAAATAGTAAAATTACAAAGTTTGATGTATTCTCGAGCAGGTGCAAACACTCGCCTGCGGCTCGTGTTTCAACTGATCTGCTCTCGAACTCTCCCAACCACATCTCGGTTTCCACAAGCCTGTGCAGTCACGGAAATTGTGTTTTATTGTCAAATAAAGGTCTATTAATCGCTAACAAATTGCAATTTTGATTTTCACAGTCTTTCACAGGCAACATCGACAGAAACACGATCGTCTCCCATCAGTTATTTCCACCAATCATCGCACGCTTTATCAAAACTCACCCTAAGACCTGGAATAATACGATTTCCCTTAGAGAAGAGTTTTATGGATGTAGATCCGGTAGGTGGTGCGACACTCAATGTTTTTTACTGTGCGCTAAAGAACTCATCGCACTCTTCATAAGAGAAGGGGATTCTCTCCCCTTGCAATGATTTCAATTGCCTGGCTCTCGGAGGCATTAGTTACTTTCTTTCTTTCTCCCTTTCTATTCTTTCTCATCTCTCTTCCCTCTCTTCCTCTTCCCTTCTCTTCTCTTTCTCTTTTTCTTTCTATTTCTCCAAGAACAGAATGATTTAATGCCCCTAGGCACATGTGCAAATTTTCCTTGAAAGCATAATTTTTTACAGGTTTCTGTGTCTTCGTTGAGAATTGCGCAGCTCCCTTGGGCATGGTAGACCGCAGTATTAACGACTCACAAATCACGGCCTCTACTTCTGCTAACAGGTGTAGTATTTAACACTTATTTACTAAGACCAAGGGAAACAGTATCATAGACGTCATAGATTACGTCATGGCACGTGACCTCGGTGGTGCCCCCCCCCCCCCTTTTGCCTTCAAAATAACTGTACCCAAGTTGGGTCACTTAGTGATGTTGTCTTCTTGAGATATTGACTTTTCAAGTTTTGGTGACGTCATCGATGACGTCATGCCACTTGACCTTGGTGGTGCACCCTCCTTGCCTCAAAGATAACTGTAGCCAAATTTGGTTGCCTAGCGGTGTTGCCTTCTCGAGATGTTGACTTTTCTAGTTTTGATGACGGCATCTATGACGTCATGCCACGTGACCTTGGCGGTGCACCCCCTTGCCTCCATGATTACCTAATCCAAGTTTGGTCACCTAGCGGTGTTGCCTTCTCGAGATATTGAGTTTTCTTGTTTTGATGACGTCATAAAATAACTTTACCCAAGTTGGTCACCAAGCGATGTGCCTTCTTGAGATATTAACTTTCCTAGTTTTGATAAAGTCATGCCGGACGAACGAACAAACAAACGCACAAACCGCCCCGGAAGTCCATCAGAAAACAGGTCGATGCACATACACTTTTGTATTGTTTATAGCCTGCTAGCAGGCGTTGGGGCTGTTTTTATCAGCGAAATCCCGGAATTCGTAGTCGTGAGAGCCATCTTGGATTTTTTTGGCCGAGTGACAATGGCCTTATTGTTCATAGCCCCATTGCTATATTGTTTCCTTTCCTCCTACATGTAGCTATGGGGCTCCGCTACTATACTGACACCTGCTCTTTACTTCGTACAGCGAGACTACTCCACCCTATCGTGGCAGGCTGTATCTGCATTTCTACGACGGCAAAAAAGGAGCCTGGGTAGCACAAGTAGCAGACATGGGCCAGGTATGATAGTTTATGAGTTTTGTGTTAAGGTGGCCCGTGGCCAATTCTTTCAATCACAAAGTTAGACTCTTAAAGAGCCTGTCAGCCACTCCTTTGTCACTGTTTTCATTCGATATTAGAAGTCGAATTACGTTTAGAAATCTCTAAACAAACATCTAAAAACAAAGTTTCATATTTAATTTACCGAGTTCAATCGAGAGCAATGCCCTACACTCTCTAAATTAGCCGATGGAAATGGATGCTTTTCTTGACTCTGTATGTTGCTAGGCTGACAAAATGGAGGCTGACAGCGAGTTTTATTTTCCCGAGAATCCCGATGTTTCCCGAGGGTGCAGTCATTAAGTGTTTTATTATGTATATATATTATCAGAAACATATAAGTGAGTTGAAACGTGTAACAAACTTACATTGTTTTAGTGCCAAGCTGCGGAATATTCGCAGAATAAACAATTGAACAGATTTTGAAAATAATGTTGTTGCAAGACTTCAAGATGTTAAATGTTAGTATAATATCACTTACAACTGTTGCTCTACTTTATTTGAGCAAAAAAATGAAATATTATGAAAAGAAAACTTGCTCATGGGTTATAGCAGTCGAGAGTTCATTATTGGCCAAATATGGTCATAAACCCACGAATAATCCACAGCATGGTTCACCGTTACATGTTTCAAGTAAGTTATATGTTTCTGATATTATTTAGCAAAACACTTCTGAAGTTGACAAAGCATTCTTCGTAGCATTTTTAGTTTTCTTTAGAACCCTTTTCCACCACCATTTGTATCATTTCAAAGCATCATCCGTGTTGGGTCTAGCTTAGCAGCCAGGCTAGATCTATCCTGAGCATCCACAGGGAACCCGCGCAGCTCGCCTCAGTTCCTGTATAGGCATTTTGCAAAAACGACGGCTCGCGAAACGCTTCTTTGGTGGTGGCTCCGTCTTTTTGAACACAACAAAATAACAAACAATTTTCAATTCTTGTTGTTCACCCAGGAGACATTTGATTTTTAGCGAGTTATTTCGAATAAAGGCAATATTCTTAAAGAGAACTCTTCAATAGCTCTGCCAAATTTTAGAATGGTATCTTATATTGCAAGCCACATATAAGCGAACGAATTTAAGGACATGGCGCATTATTTCATTTTTGGAGTCCTTCCGAGTCTCTCGGAAGGACTCCAACATGGTGGCCAATTTGACAAATGTACCGTAAGTCCAAAATTCAAGCAAACATTGACAAGAATGCGATTTATTTGCAAAACATTCACTTATTTAGCATGCCGGCTTTCACAGAATGCTCCATGCGGGACAATTTACTGAAATATTTTGCAAAACCATTGCTTAAAGAAGCGTAACTAGTGTTGCGTGACAGAAATTGCAGCAGCGATATCTCAGGAGCTAAAAACAGGAATTCGATTAAATAATTTGGTGTGAAGACTCCTGTATGGGAACTGTAACTGGCTTGAAAAGCACAGTTTCATAGAGTCCATAGCTTCAAAGTTAGGATTTTGATGACGTCATCTTAACACCAAGAATTCTCCCCAAAATGTCAGTTCCCGCTCTAGCGATGTCGCCTGCGCGGACAACAATTTTTGAATTGTAGCCCACGCGAACTACACTTGAGTCTGCAATTTACCAAAAATAAATTCGCCCGTCACGGCACTTTTCACAGTCATACGAAATCCGCTCTATAGAGAATAATACATGGGCGCGCGGAGATATGGAATTTATCTTCGAGTGTTTTAATTTTTAATTTAAATCTTTAATTTAAATAATTGCACTAGCATAATACTAATATTGCAATGGGGTCAGCGTGACCCACTGCCTTGCTGCTCTAAAAGCGGCTAAACTGTCGGCATCCGCAGCCTCCGCTGGGAGGTCATTCCAATGCGGAACTGTTCTTACAAAGGCATTAATATCAGCGCCAATAGCTCTAAACTTATATTGGTGGCCTCTTGTGCTTTTGTACCCTGAAACTATTTCTTTTGGGAACGGTATAGACACGAGCCCACAATTTATTTTGAAGAACATATCTAAGTCCCACCCCAAACGCCTAGTCTCCAGAAGGGGCCAGTCCAGCGACTCCAGCATGCTGGTGACGCTGCTCGTTCGGGCGTAGTCGCCGGCAACGAAGCGAGCCCCGCGCCGCTGAATAGATTCAATGGCGGCGCAGTCTTTCTTTGTGTAGGGTGACCAAGCCGTGGTGGCGTATTCGGCTATGGGTCTTACTAAGCTCAGATACGCCCGCGCCTTGATGTCTCTGCTACAGGAAGACAAGTTTCTCTGTAGGACGCCCAGGACTCTGTTTGCTTTCTTCTTGACCTCTTCGCATTGTTTAGCCCAGTTTAACGTGCTGGAGATGTAAACACCCAGGTACTTCTGAAATTGAACTCCCTCAAGTGCCACGTTGCAGATGGTGTATTGACGGTACGAGGGAAATCTCTTCAGAGTGACTGACATTGCCATGCACTTCTTAGGTGCGAATGACATTTGCCACGTGGCAGCCCATTCTTCAAGGGAGTTGAGATCCTGCTGAAGGGCAGCATGGTCCAATGGGGAGGCGATGTTGCGGTACAGCACGCAATCATCGGCGTAGAGCTTGATACTAAATGAAACACTGGCGGGTAAGTCGTTAATAAACAACAAAAACAGGATGGGCCCTAACACAGTTCCTTGAGGGACCCCGGACTGGACTGGAGACCAGATAGATGACGTCCCGTTAACTACGACGCGCTGCCGACGGTTGGAAAGAAAGCTGCGAAGCCAGGCGTTGAGGTTTCCGCGAAGCCCGTAGTAATTCGCTTTGAGTAGTAAGCGCTCGTGCGGAACTGAATCGAACGCTTTCGCGAAGTCCAGGAACACTACGTCAACCTGGCCGTGTGTGTTAAGGGTCCTGGCCCATTCGTGTGTGATGGTTATTAGCTGTGTCTCGTATGAGAGCCCTTGCAAGAAACCATGCTGGTCGGGAGAGATGATCGAATTTGCGGACAGATGGCGCGCCACATGACAGGATACCACGTGCTCCATGACCTTGGAGACGAGTGACGTCAGGGAGACGGGGCGATAGTTCGCAGGGTCTGATTTTGCCCCCTTTTTGAAGATCGCTGACACGTTTGCGTCCTTCCAAGGTGTTGGGAAAATGCCTGAGTCGTGAGACTGTTGGAAAAAGGAGGCAAAAACCGGGGCTAATTCTGTGGCAGCCATGCGGAGGACACTTGCTGGAATTTGGTCCGGTCCGCACGCCTTGTCCGGTCTAATGGACTCGAGCTGCTTCTTTATCCCGTTCCTTGTAAAACGAATGTCTGGCATATCGCTGAAAGGCGAAGTAGGAAGAGTTGGAAAGTTTCCTAATCTCTCTTTGGTAAATACACTCTGGTATTGTTCGCAGAGAGCCTCCGCTTTGGCGTTATCGGTAGAGCAAACACGATTATCCCAGAACAGAGCCGGGATTCCCATTGATTCCGCATGGAGAAGCTTCAGATAGGACCACGCCCTTTTGACACCACTTTGACAAGTGGGGCCGTCCTGAGAGCCAGGTGAAAGTCCTCCCATAACCTCGTTCAGGTATCTGTTGTGGGCGCCGTGCAGGCGCTTGGTAGTTTCGTTTCGAAGACGCCGATAGGCGAAGAGATGTTTAGGCTTACCAGTGCGTTTGGCGCGCTTATGTGCGCGATTGCGCCTGTTCATCATCCGCTTTATTGATGTAGTGACCCAAGGGAGGTGCCGCTTTGATTTCGACATTTTGAAGGGCAGAGCTTCAACGGCCTTGTGGATGTTCTCAGCGATGGTCGTCCAGTTATCGTCCACTGAATTGAGTTCGGGATTAGACGCGAGGTAGTCCGACGCAAAAACTGAGAGATTAGCTTTCAAACCTGCAGAGTCAGCCTTGTAGAATTGCCAGATCTTGCGAGGCGCTTTGGGTGTGAATTTTGGGCTCGCGTCAACTTCAAATATCACCGCGTCATGGTCGCTCATGCCTGATGTTACATGGCAAGCCTGAATGATGTTGGGGAGAGATGCCATGGCAAGATCGAGTGTCCGGTCAAGACGGGTCGGATGCTTGACGTGTTGTGAAAGACCGTACTTGTCAACAATATCCAGGAGGGCGCGGTCGCAGACATGGATGGGAACGTCATGACGCAGCCCGTGTGTTGAACAATCGATGCCTCCGCAGTTGAAGTCGCCTCCCAAGATCAGCTGGGGTACCCGTGGCTTGCTGTATAGCTTGGCAAGATAGTCATCCAGGAGGTTGATGGCGGTAACGTTGGTCGAGGATGGATTGTAGAAACTGGATATAAATAGTTTCTTTGTTTTCAAGAATTGAATTGAGACCGTGATTATTTCACAATCTTGGACGTCGAGGAGAGGCTCTTCGATGAAAGTTAAGTCGCGTGAAGTAGCGATGAAAACACCACCCCCTGCCCGCGATCTGTCCTTTCTGAACACGTCGTATCTCTCCGAGAACACTGAATACGTTGGGATTTCTGAGTCGATCTTGGATTCGCACCCAAGAACCACGTCCGGCTTGTGGAGGTCTATCAGGGCGAGAAATTTTTGTTGGCGCTTTTGATGCTGTTACAGTTCAACGACATGACCTTTAATTTTCGCCGCTGCTGCTGCTGACGCGCGGGACAATTTGGTCCAGTTGCGGGACTTGATGCGTGTAGAGGCGGTCCCAAGGAAATTGACTGGTTTGGCGAGGGACATGAATTGAATGATTCTAAACTCGAAAAGCAATTTCCATTATCAAAGTTAGATATGTCCAGGAGAAATGATGTAGAGAAATTCGGGAAAGCTCAACGATTACAAACCCAGACGAGGCCAGAGTCGTTAGCGAAGTCTTCGTATGATTAAGCTGTCATAGCCATACAATTAACGTGAAACCAGGATAAGCACTCTTCGCACTCGATAGCCTTGTGGCTAGCTTTCACCGCTTTACAACATAAGCCACATGGGTCCCTAGGTGGTCCAGGATTAGGGCTGATATCACCGCTTTTGAGTAGCAGGCACACGAGAAGCAAACGTCGAGGCTGATCCAAGATGGCGTACGTCTTGCGATGTTTGAATTCCGAAAGAGCGGCTGAACCAGCCATGAACTGGTGTAATTCAGAACTACAAAGGTCGCCTCGGTGGAAATTAGCGGTATAATCACTAGACTGGTAGAAGTCAGACAGCCTAGAACGCAGTAGAAGCGCCAAGAGAAGTGATGTTAGCGGACCACAAAAATTCGTGGCCGCCATGATGGGAACCGCTGACCGTTCACATTGATATCGAACGAGTGAGTGCAGCTAACGAGTAAACACAAGAGCATTTATTCCATATTGTAATCCTCTCTGATTGGTCCAAAACTATGCTCTATTTCACTGATAAAGTAATCATTCTCCCCCGCTATATAATAAAACCATCGAGCACTGCGTTGAGTAATCGGAAAAATAGAGCGCGCGATGTAAATTGGGAGAGATACTCGAAAAGTTTTAAACTTGCCCCCGCGTTCTCGTGTCTCTTCCAACATCACGCGCACTATATTTCGCCTATAAAGTCATAGAAAGTTGTGCTCTAATGCTTAAATCGAAGAGTGTGTTTTGCGAGCCAAATTGCTTCCTCTTCTTGACAAGCCACCTCGAAGACCCATTTTTGCTAGGCAAAATAAAAAAAAACTTTCAAACGCTGTAACTTCGCGGCTATTTGTCAGAAACGGCCCAAAGTTGGAAATG
Source organism: Scolanthus callimorphus (assembly GCA_033964015.1). Taxonomy (NCBI): domain Eukaryota; kingdom Metazoa; phylum Cnidaria; class Anthozoa; order Actiniaria; family Edwardsiidae; genus Scolanthus; species Scolanthus callimorphus. Next base: position 40,027,945 of record CM066912.1, read on the forward strand.
CATATAATCAGACTTTCCTCGTCTACCACGAATTGCGTATCTATAAGGCGTACTAATTCATATCAATATTCATTCTTTTCATTTTGTTTTCAGTTTTTGCAAGTCGATCTGGGGCGAGCCACCAAAATTACACGAATCGCCACCCAAGGTCGCCATGATTCAAACCAATATGTCAAATCCTACCGTCTGAGTTACAGTCTGGATAATGGTTACTACAAACCGTATGCCAATCGCCAAATCTTAGCCGGAAATACTAACAGCAATGGAGTGCACGTGAACATCCTTCAACCAGTAATCATAACGCGTTACATCCGGGTCCAACCTGTCACGTGGTATATTTACGTGTCTATGAGGCTTGAGCTTTATGGCTGCCATGATGGTAAGAGGGGATGGGGTATTAAGGGAGGCTGTTACGCAACTGCGCAGCTGTTCTGCGCATCTCAAAACAAAGAAGTATCGTCCCTTAACGATGGCCAGCGAAGGCTGAAAACCACGAAAACAATCCGTTTTAACCTCGCTATTTCCCGATCCATCCGACCAAATGTTTAGGTTTTACATATTCTTTAATAGTTTTCTGATAGGATGGTCTAAATAGTTTTGCTCAGTGATCGTTTCTGTAGCATGCGCGTATCGTGACAGCCTCCCTTTAACACTATGGAAGGAGAAGAAAGAACACAGCTGTGCGCGTCTCCGTGAATAAAATTTCAACGATGAACTTGTTTTGTGTCGGTATTTTACTGTAGCTCATAATTCTGCGAAGGCTCTGTCTATCGCAAAACTGTGCTTGTCGTCCGTCAATCAAACTTCTCAAATTCATTAATTATTCATGAGGGCGTAGACCAATGGGGTTCTTGCATTTGGTCAGGTGTATGACTTTGGAAACCCAATGAAACACCAGTTGAAAATCACTAGTGTTTGGAAACGATTTCCAACACTAGTGATATGAGTTCTTAATTAGCATATTCATAGACTACTCAAACACAATTCAATAACATGTTTAATTGTCTTGATCGGCAGCTTCTTCTCTTTCTTGTTCTTTAGCGCAAATCCTGCCCGCTCGTCCCGTCCTTCCCTTCTGCGTTCAGCAAACGTCTGAAGTGAGCAAATCTAACAAAGCAAAAATGTTACAAATAAGACTAGTGTTATCAGAACATGCAAACACCAGTTCGTTGTTGCACTCGAATCTTGTTTTGTCCAAAAGACCCAAGAATATTTTCAGCAATCAAAACTAGCAATCCATTTCCATCCGCTATAATTTGAACCAAAACGCTGCAAAGCGCTGTTAATTTATCAGTCGAAAGCTTACTTAACAAACGTAGGCTAATATTTTGGTTGCTCCTAGTGAATTCACTGCTTTCTAGCTCTCCAAATTACACTGATAATATCGTGGCTAATGGCATGCTTGGACCAGAAACGTGGACATATAAACATAAACTAACCTTTGTCGTTGCCATCCAAGAAATTGAAATCCAGGTTGGGCTTTCGTTCCAGCACGTACCGACGTATCTCACACACGATTTGGTAGAGAGTTTTGGGCGGATACCGCTATCCTTTCTTTTTCTTCCGCAGTCTTAGGCGGACGAAACCTTGACTGCGCCATGTTCAAGGTGAAATGGCGATTCAATTATCATATACAAGGTTGTACAATCTAGCAATTGATTAGATGGCATGTTCTTTGCCTGAACAAAAGGGCTGATGTAATCAGCTAATTTGGCGCCTTTGGGCCTATGTGATCACGTTTTTGTTCTTTAACATTCTAAGCGTGATTGCATAACATGATAATATATAGATTTAGCCACTGGCTAAAAGCGGAGCTCCTGGATATAAAATTTTCTGTGTGAATGAAAGGGATTCCCATGTGTACATGGTTGCTTTAGAGTCTTCCCTTCACGAGATATTAATTTTTCAAGCATAGATGACGTCATCGATGACGTCATATCACGTTACCACTTCATTTCGCTCATCTAGTGACCTAGTAGACTACACTACCAAAGTTTGGTTGTGTTAGAGTCTTCCCTTCACGAGATATTGATTTTTCAAGCAAAGATGACGTCATCGATGACGTCATATCACGTGACCACTTCATTTCGCTCATCTAGTGACCTAGACTACACTACCAAAATTTGGTTGTTTTAGAGTCTTCCCTTCACGAGATATTAATTTTTCAAGCATAGATGACGTCATCGATGACGTCATATCACGTGACCACTTCATTTCGCTCATCTAGTGACCTAGACTACACTACCAAAGTTTGGTTGTTTTAGAGTCTTCCCTTCACGAGATATTGATTTTTCAAGCATAGATGACGTCATCGATGACGTCACATCACGTGTCCGTGTTACAGCACCCCCCTTGTGGCATAGACAAAATATCCCAAGTATGGTTGTCTTAGCATGTTCCCTTGAGGAGATATAATTTTTTCTTTGCATACCACAGGGTTCCCATGTGTACACGGACGGACGGACGGACGGACGGCGTACGCTATAGGATTAATACCAGAAAAATAAAGAAAAAATCATATCTCCCGAAGGGTAGCTTCTATAGAAGCCAAACTTGGACAAAGTTTCAAAGACCATAAGAGGAACTCTACACCAAAGTCACGTGCCCTTACGTCATCAATGACGTCATCAAAATGATCCATAATGCCCGTGACGTTCAAAAATCAACTCGATAGTATAATATATAGATTTAGCCACTGGCTAAAAGCGGAGCTCCTGGTTATAAAATTTTCTGTGTGAATGAAAGGGATTCCCATGTGTACATGGTTGCTTTAGATTCTATCCTTCACGAGATATTAATTTTTCAAGCATAGATGACGTCATCGATGACGTCATATCACGTGACCACCTCAGTTCGCTCATCTGGTGGCCTAGACTACACTACCAAAGTTTGGTTGTTTTAGAGTCTTCCCTTCACGAGATATTGATTTTTCAAGCATAGATGACGTCATCAATGACGTCATATCACGTGACCACCTCATTTCGCTCATCTGGTCACCTAGACCACACTACCAAAGTTTGGTTGTTTTAGAGTCTTCCCTTCACGAGATATTGATTTTTCAAGCATAGATGACATCATCAATGACGCCATATCACGTGACCACCTCATTTCACTCATCTGGTCACCTAGACTACACTACCTAAGTTTGGTTGTTTTAGAGTCGTCCCTTCACGAGATATTGATTTTTCAAGCATAGATGACGTCATCGATGACGTCATATCACGTGACCACTTCATTTCACTCACCTGGTGACCTAGACTATACTACCAAAGTTTGGTTGTTTTAGAGTCTTCCCTTCACGAGATATTGATTTTTCAATCATTGATGACGTCATCGATGACGTCACATCACGTGACCGTGTTACAGCACCCCCCTTGTGGCATAGACAAAATATACCAAGTATGATTGTCTTGGCATGTTCCCTTGAGGAGATATAATTTTTTCTTTGCATACCACAGGGTTCCCATGTGTACACGGACGGACGGACGGACGGACGGCGTACGCTATAGGTTTAATACCAGAAAAATAAAGAAAAAATCATATCTCCCGAAGGGTAGCTTATATAGAAGCCAAACTTGGACAAACTTTCAAAGACCATAAGAGGAACTCTACACCAAAGTCACGTGCCCTTACGTCATCAATGACGTCATCAAAATGGTCCATAATGCCCGTGACGTTCAAAAATCAACTCGATAGTATACTATACGTTTTTTCCTTAGGTATGGTGCTCCGCTTGCGCGGGCCTTCGGCCCGCGCAGGAGCTCCGCTACTATACGTTTTTCCCTTAGGTATGGTGCTCCGCTTGCGCGGGCCTTCGGCCCGCGCAGGAGCTCCGCTATAAACTGTGTATTTTATTTGTGTGAGGAAGTAATTCCCAAAACTCGTTCTGCGTGTTTCATTGGGATCACAAACAACTCGAAAACAATAAAACACTCGCGGCTACGCCGCTCGTGTTTCAATGGTTTTCTCGTTGTTTGCAAACCCAATGAAACACTTGAACTCGTTTTTTGAAATATTACGTCAGTAATGATAAATGACACTACCTGACTAAAAACCTTATGAATCATCTGAGCAATTATACTAAGCAGTCATTTAGTATTCTGAACTATTCGCCGATAATCACGTCGCCTTCGGCGAGTAATTGTTAATTACCCTATCCTCATTATTCTATTGTTTCTTGTTCAGTCTTAGGTTTCTCGATTCCATCTCTACCGAGCTGTCAATCAAAACTGTCTATGTCGGACGATCAGATGACTGCTTCGTCCCAAGCATCTCATGCGTCCAGACCCCAGAATGCCAGGTTACATTTGTATGCAAGTGCAGGGAGATATGGGGCGTGGACGGCCAAATACAGCAACATTTATCAGTTCTTCGAGCTTCAATTTCGCAGGCCGACACAGATAACCCGTATTGCTACACAAGGACGACAGGATGCTAGCCAATGGGTGAAGTCGTATTTGCTGCAGTACAGTATGGATGGTGGGATCTTTACAGAGCACAAAGAAAACGGAACAGTCAAGGTAAAACAGTCACAACCGTACCCGTGCAGGTGGGGATTGGTAGAGCTGGCGGGCCATTCCATTTTTAGGCGCAGCCCCCTACGGAAGAGGTCATTTCTTTAGTAACCCCCCTGGCAGATTCTTGCTCTACCCCCTCGGAAATACTTACGGAAGAGCCTTTCTGGGAATGGCAGAATTTTAGAAGAAACAAAATTAGGTATAGCATGTTCCCCAAATTTGGCAAAATGCATTAACCTAACTGCCCTTTTTGCAATATCAATATTTTCTCCAAATGTGAGCACATTCTGCTCATGCATTTTGCTATGCATTTTGCTATGCATTTTTCACGTCTCGAGTTAGTGTTAGTGATAGAGTTAGTGATAACACAAACCTTGGCGTTGACAAGCACTATCATACTCACCTTAAGTTAATTATTATTCAGCCATGCCACTATCTCGGTTCTGATTGGCCAAGAGTACGCAGCGAAACCTTGTTGGCGCGCAGTGCCTGACGTCATACTAAAGACATTAGGATTGATGCACTATAATGACATCATAACGCAAGCCAATAGGTTTGTCCGCCATCTTGGTTTTCATTTCCGAATTGAAAGCCGGTTTTTGCGAATATTCTCGTTGAATCTGTTATGATTTTTGCCAAGAGATCATTGCTCAGGATATCTAAAAATCAACTATGGCTATTTGAATTGAATACAAAAAGGCAAATAGCATTGGACGTAAGATGAAGTTGAAAAAACGTGTCGCCGTGCACGGCCTCATCGTTGACTTCGTTTAGCTAGGTAAGAATTTCTTGTTGCTGAATAATAAAACAATTATTGAATTCGGTTTTCGCATGATAGTGAGATTTGTCAACGCTTCGAGTTAGTGTTATCCGCCTCAGCTTCGCTTCGGCAGATAACACAAACCTCGGCGTTGACAAATCTCACTATCATGCTCAACCTCATCCAATAAGTGTTAAATATTGTGCACAGCCAACGCCCACCCTAGTATCCAACCCACGTAGTTGTGGGCATCCTACAAAAAGGCCTGGAGCTTTCTATTCGGCTGCATTTCACTCGGCTGTACGAGAACTTTCGATTTAATTAAATTTTATTTATCTATCTATAGCCTCAGCCTGAGGCTCACTTGCATCGGGCCATTCCATTTTTTAACCGCACCCCCTCCCCCTACAGAAGAGTTCTAGAAAAAGCCTCTTCGTGAGTTTTTCCGAGGAAATGCAATACCCTAAACTAAACCACAAACTAAAAGTCGGGGAGGGATTTGAATTCTCCAGGGAAAGGTCGGGGTTGATCAATAGAAATGAATTGAATTTCTAGGTAAAAATTGGCTTATTATAGATTCATAGGTAAGTTTATGGCTCTTAACGATTCATAGGTAAGTATTTGGATACTTACCTATGAATCGATAATGAGCCATATACTTACCTATGAATCCAAAATAAGTCATATTACCTAGAAATTCAGTTCAGTTCAATTCGATTATGAACCTAAACATTTACCTAGTGAATTCAAATCCCTACACTTACCCCGAGAAAAAACAATCCAATAATCTCAGTTTCGCATCTATTTAACCATTATCCTGCGAGATTGCGCAGAATATCGTCTGATACTTAGCCGACGAGGGACGAAGTCCCGAGTTGGCTAAAATCAGACGATATTCTGCAAAATCGAGCAGGATAATGGTTTTATTATTCAGCACATCGATAGCACAAAAAAACCCGACAAAAAACCCCGAAAAAAGTGACTTTGTGTATTATTTACGAGCTCAAAACATCACATTTTCCTCAGAGACGGATATCGCAGGATAGCTGTCATGTACAGAAGACAGCTATTGGCGTTCCAATGACCATATTTGGGCAGTGCATCGATGTGCTGAATAATAAATATGATTATCTGTCTATAACTAATATTTGCTCCTGATTATCCCTTATGCGAATCCCGTTGAACGCAACAAAACACCATTTCCGAGAATGCCTTCACTTGAACCATAAATTAAGAAGCGTTTGTCCAGTCTACTTGCTTGGTCTCCTTGCCCATAGAGTGCGTTTAAGACGTAAACCTGAAAATACAGATGAAATCATGTCCAAGTTTACATATTATCTAATCGTAGAGAACAACTAACGAGCGCAAAATACGTGAAACTTGCCTTCAGTTTCTCTAGCTTGAATTAGTTCCAACCGTTTTGCTACACACGCGATATGCAAATTGAACTAGTAGCTGTCAGGGCGTGGTGCAAACGAAAATAACCGGTAAGGACGTAGCTGCTTTTGTCTCTATTATCTTCGTTCTACAAAGGAGTTCTTTTGTCTCTAGTCTGTGATCCTTGTTCTTTGTGTTGAGGTATAGGGGATTGTTGTATTATCCAACCAGAGAGGAGCTTGAAGCAACTACGTACCGACCCAAAATAACAGCGCTTTAATGAGTCGCGCTTTACAAAAAGCCACTTGATTGATTGGACTGGCTGCTTTGCACGAAAACAAGACATAATTCGTGTTCTGCTGACAATTGCATGCACTCAAGCTGTATATATTTTTTTTTGTTTGGAACCTTTGTGAATCATGGTTGAATAAAAGTTGTCATTCATATCTGCATCACAACTTTATCGTGCACGGTAAAAGTTCATTGCAATACGTTTCTTTGGGGAACGTACTTCTTTGAAAGCAGCTAAATAAGTAACAATAGTGCTATCCTTTTCAATTGTAAACTGTACTCCTTTTCAAAACTGTAAAATTCAACGAGAAGAATGCATTTCATTCGTTCCTGTTTTCTGAAAACCTTGTCAACTGTAAACTAAGTCCGTTAATTACCTCAATTACCTCGATTGCCTCGAATCTCAGTAATTAACTCTAACATTGCTCATGTTTAAATAATAAAATTACACGTCCGAATCTTCTCCCTACCTGCCTCGATTAGCAATAGCTATATGCAGGTAGCTCTGCTCTGTAAAAGATATTGTTGTTGTAAATAAAGTGTTGTTGTTGTTATTGTTGTTTAACAAGAATATTGGCAAAATTGGCTTTCGCCTCCGAAATAAAAACCAAGATGGCGGTCAAACCTATTAGCTTGCGTTATGACGTTATTAGAGTGCATCATAATGTCTGAAGTTTGACGTCACGAACTGCGCGCCAACATGCTTTCGCTGTGTATTCTTAGCCAATCAGAATCGAGATAGTGGCATGGCTGAATAATAATTAGTTTTGTGTTCATCAAGAGCGTACAACATGATAATAGGGCTTGAGAGATCCGTGACCAGGACACCAATCAGGAAATTGGTGATTAAGCTCAATTTCCTGTTAGCGGCAACGGGGACATTGAGTTTAATAGGCCTTTGATTCAGTCGGCCTAAATTAAGGTTGGGCCATTTTAATTACTGGTGCGCTGGTTCTATTTACATTCCGATAGTTAGAACAATTCAGTAGTGCGTCGCTTCCGGAGGAACTATCCCAAAAGCTAGCGGCAAGCGTCCTTTAGTTCATTAGAGTTTTGGAGTTTGTGTTGAGAAGAACTGAGTTGAAGCGAGCAAGCACAAGAACTATGCATAAGGGAAGCCTCAAGAGAATTTTTATAATGAAGAACTATTTCTAGCAGTACAGGTTGGGTCCTAGCTTGTTGGTCCCGTTTCTAGTGATAATAAAGTAGCTTCATATTCAGCTCAGACCTATTGAATCTTGCGCCGCCTGCCGCAGGGTTACAGAGCCTTTAGACATATAGGCAAATGAATTTGAGTGGCTACAAAAACAATGAAGCGGATTTCACATGACTGTCAAGGCTTGTTATGTAATTGTGATTGCTTTGTGTTCTCCTTGGCTACTCATTTTTCTCAGCCAATCAAATTCTGCAGTAAATGAAATTGTATCATTGGTTCCGCTTCCAATTGGCTGAGAAAAAAGCCACTTAGGAGCAAGTCGTGATTTCTCTCGATTCTAATTGGCTAGTGATTGCTCAATTGTAATTGTTTTCCCGATGGTCATGTGAAATCCGCTCTATTTTATGGGAGTTGTTCCCTCTTATTTAGGCATTCTTTTACTAATATACTTGTCTGAGTGCACATTGAATCTTACTTGCTGGATTTTGGTACTTATGTACCGTAACCCTGCACAAACAAAAGGATTCATCTGAAAAAGAAAACAAAGAGATAAGACAATAACATGTGTAACATTTAAGCAATAGAGAACTTTTTCCGTGTCTACATACTCTGATGCAAACACGAGGGGAGGTTGGGAGAATTCGAGACAGTTATGCAGCCACGAGACCGAAGGTCGAGTGGCTGCATAACTAGTCGAGAATTCTCCCAACCTACCCGAGTGTTTGCATCAGAGTATGTAGACACTGGGAAAAAGTTCTCTATTGCTTTTATAAAATATCTTTCACTTTTTGAAGCGAAAGATTTAAAATGAATTTATTTCAACATTTTGTGTGAATATATAAATTCTCCTTACCGCACGACGGCCTGAACGGGCCAATCAGAGGGCGTGTTATATCGCATGTGTTCAAGTTTATCACTCAGTTGGCTGCAAGTTTTGCGAAGGGGAGGCGAGAGAAAACTGCTTTCTAAGAAACATTTGACGACTTTATTGACCTATTCTATGGTGTTTATTGTAATTGAAGCATAAGCGAATGTCAATGAAGGGATGTACGGGTTAAGAATTGCAAAGCCAAAGGAATTTTCCGTACAACAATAGCCTTCGTGTTGACTTGAGCCTTTTGACGAGTTTTGGAAAGGCAAATTCGGCCGGCATCGAAAAAGCTGGATAGCAAAAAAAGCGTGTCTTGTTTCAATCTTCAAATCAAGCAAAATGTTGAATACCAAACTGGAATGATACTATGGGGGCTTCAATTGTTGCTGATGACATGAACGAATATTGAATTTTTGAAGCAACTCAAGTCAAAGTTTCGTCGACAGTGCCGTCGGTGTTCGCCGATCGCCGGTAAGAATTTCATGTTTTGTTAATACTCCAAATCTTGTTAACTTGCTAGCAAACGATTTCTTACCTACTCGGCTTGTGAAAGATCATCATTGAATAGGAAATTGAATAGGAAAGTAAGTGGAAATAAATTGTGATTTGTTCCATAATTTGGTCTTCATTTTTGGCTAGCCGATCGATTCGCCGAAAGTCTCCAAATTCAGAATTTTAGTTGGGTCACTTTGTAACTTGATTTGTGTTGTTTTTCTCCTCTTAGTACGAGCTTTATACTTTTTAAAAGTTCCCAGAAGTCAAAGAAATCGTTTCATAAAGGGAGGGAAGAGGATTTCGGAGGAGAAAAATATCATGTAAGGTACTTATAATCGTACGAAAATGTTGACAATCCTGAAAGTTTACACGCGTTTGACTAAAAAAGTCGAAGACAAGCCAATTCTTTGAACTTGTGGTTTAAGGATGGGACGACAAATGATAGCTAAAAAGAAAACAGCACTGCTTTCACAATTTCATTGCTTCAAGTGTTTGGATAAATTTTTGTCAAAATATGTAAAGAATGAAAAAAGAAGACAGCGCAAACATCGTCCCGGGCGTGACGTCACAACCGTGTTTATATACTCTCATATAAACACACCTGTCGACCAATGAGAGCGCGCGTACTATCTTAGTTATTTTATAAAACGTTTTTCTTGCACTTGTTTTGGGGGAATACGGGAGGTAACCATCGGGATCTTTCCTTGTCGGCTTGTCTGCAGCGGAGCCGGAAAAGCACAGCCAACTACAATCGCTTACTCCATTTTATGTTTATTCCATATACAACCCTCTCCTCTCCTTTATCCAAACCTTCCTTCTCCAATCTTCCAATCCAATGAGAAATGGCAATATGAATAAAACTGTACAAACTCTTTTGTTCTTGTCTTGCAGATTTTCGCCGGCAACACTGACCGTTACACAGTGGTTAGTCACGTGATCTCTCCTCCAATCATAGCGATGTACATTCGAGTTTATCCAACCACGTGGCAAAGTGTCATCTCCATGAGGCTCGAGTTCTACGGATGCCAGACAGGTAACTATGGTGACATTCCCAAGAGTAGAAATATTCGGTACACTTCGCTGGCCCCCTGATTTACGTGTGGTCCCAATTACATAGCGAATTTCAGCAAGGGCTGAAATAATTTGATTAAATTAATAATGATATAGATACAAAACATTCTCGATTCTGATTGGTCGAGAGTTCAGCTAACAACGAGGCTCAGGTAACAACCATTGACGTGTGCGCGCGATTCCATACAAAGGCGCTGAGTGGAAGAACGTCCATGCCCAAACGTGAACCAATCAAGGCTGGTTTTCATATGTCGGGACTGTCGGGAATGATCGGTGATTCATCCCAGTCAGTTTCCGACATATGAAAGCACGGCTTTTTGGACAATCGGCGACGTTGACAATCGCCTGAGATGAAATCCAGAAAATAGAAACCGTTTTCGATTTTCCTGATCGCATCCCAGTAAATCGACAATTCCCGATATGCATTTTCATAAGACTAGGAGTGCTTACCATTATGCCAAAATTCCCGTAAGTTCCGGTTAGGAGATAAATGGTACAGTTCATTAAATGGTACAGTTCATTTTTACCTTCAGAGGTTTTCCTTTTATTCCGGTACAACGGAATCTGGATTTTAAACTAATTTCTCGGTTTTAGTCTTCTCGCGATAGGTCAACCCAACCGAAATGGTTTGAACCATAATGTCTCGACAAACCAATCGCTCGTTCGGACCGGGATGACCGAAAAATTGCTGTACCATTTATCTCCCAAACGGCATTCCCGGGAATTTTGGCATAATGGAAGCACCCTAGGATTGACAGGTACGGTCGGGAAACCACGATTCCCCGATCATTCCCGACGTTTCCCGACGTATGAAAACCAGTCGCTAACCAGGCCTCAAGTAATCGGGCTCTCTGGGTACGACAACTAGTCGAGCCCGGGCTGACTTGTCAGTGTATTCCCACTTATTTTCTGCTGCTCGGATGAGAATACAGATTTGGAACGTTTCTCAACAAGCCCGAAAATTAGGGAGCGATGACATCGTAAACTTGAGTGTTTCATCCAGCAACTCCCAGTAGGCTGGTTTGCCTAGACCGTACTTGAACCTACAAATTTGAGATGAAGATTGAAGTCAGCTTAGCTAGCCGTGCGGAGATCTAAGCCAGGGCTCAAATTTGTCAGCGCTACCTAAGTTGTATTATAAAATACTTAAGATAGTACGCGCACTCTGATTGGTCGAGAGCCGTGTTTGCATTTGCCTGTGCAAACACGGTTCTGACGTCACATACGACACCGGCGGTGAAATTTGAGTTTCAATTTTGTACACAAACTCATAGGAAACTCCGGTAAAATTAGCAGAATATGGCTAGTTTTCCAAAATTTGACTTTGGCTTTCTCGAAGAAGCTTCTGAAATAGTAGAGCAACCAGAAGAGCCACCAGCAAAAAAGCAAAAGTCTAGATTTGCCAGCTTTAACTCGGAGAAACTGGACGAACTCCTCGACGGTGCGCAGGCAAAGTCCACGAAATACTCAACAAATTTTGCAGTAAATGCGTACAAAGGTTAGTATTATAAAAGAAATAATAACATTATCCAATTGTACTACTCTTAGTCTTTAATAAAAAGCAATGTCCAAGAATATGATACGAAAACAATGTCAATGTAAGCTAAAAACATGTTTAATATCTTACAACATTTTTGCAACACTCAAATGTTTTTCAAACAAAGTAACTTAATTACATGTAAAGCGATAAAAAATGTTTAATATTTCCCCCTATATTTCAGAAAAACTATGAAAATTCAATATAAATAACATGAATTTTTCTAGTAAACATTATCTGCGTTTTTTCTTTAGAATGGGCCACTGAAAAAGGCTATCAAGAAAAGCTTGAGGATTTGTCACTCTCTGAATTAGACGAGAAACTGCGACTTTTCTACGCCGAGGTCCGCAGCAAACGAGGAGAAGATTACTCCAAAAATACACTGCTCGGCATCAGAAGTGGAATCGAGAGATACCTTAATGGCCCTCCACACAACAAGGGGATCCTAATCTCCCAAAATCCAGCCTTCAAGCGTTCCAACATGATGCTTAACGCGAAACTCAAGAGCCTGAAGAATGACGGAAAGCACAATGTGCAACACAAACCTGCCATTGAGATAGAAGATCTCCGGAAGCTCAAATCAAGTGCTGCCATGAGTCCAAGTACTCCCAACGGTTTACTCATGAATGTGTGGTTTCACTGCACTTTATACTGGTGTCGGAGAGGGCGTGAAGGCCAAAGAAACCTGTCCAAAAGCAGCTTCAAGTTCCTCAATGACGAGAACGGGCACCCGTACGCCACAATGACTCACGATGAAGCAAGCAAGAATCACCCGGGCGGGTTTGGCGACCAAGAAAGCTATGAAAAGCTGGGTCGGATGTACAAGACTGATGATCCAAATGACGGCTTCTCATCCCTCCAACTGTATCTGGCAAAGGCAAACCCCAACTGCGACGCATTTTTCCAGTTTCCGAAGAGAAACTGGGCGCATCCTTCCGAAGCAATCTGGTATGAGAATCGAGTGCTCGGTGTAAACAAACTTGGAAACATGATGAAGGAACTGAGTTTGGCGGCCGAACTTTCCAAGGTCTACACCAATCACTGCGTGAGAGCCACTGCGATAACCCTCTGGTCAAATGCTGGGCTATCAAACAGGCATATTATGGCGATTTCTGGCCACCGCAATGAGCAGTCACTACAGAGCTACAACTCGCGGCCTTCGTCAAACCAACTACAGCAGTGTAGCAATGTTCTCTCTCGGGCCCTGAATCCAGTCAATCCAGTTCCAAGCAGCCAGCTTCAAGTTGTTCCTGAAAGCCAACACAACCAAGGAAGCTCATACGTTTCGCAGAATGTCCTCACACGGCAGGAGAAATTCAACTTTGGAGCCATGTTCAGTGGATGTTCCATCGCGTCGGTCCACGTTTCTTTCAACAACACCGACGGCAATCAAGCTTGAATTGAGCGAGTTCTAGCTCCCAAAAATAGTCTTTCCTTTTCAGTCTAGAATGCTTAAGCTCTTGATTAAGCTTTGGAATAATTTTGCTATCTAGATCCACTTGTAAAGACACTTTCTCAAGGGAGAATATCACTAAAGTTTCACTCCTACTCGCTTCGAACTGAACACTTTGAAATCTTCAACTTTCATGTTTGGAGGCATGACTCAAACTCGCAATTTGATTGGTTGTGCATCTAATTCGCGCGTTCTGATTGGTTATTGCAAATGCACACGTATGTAAGGAGAATTTGTATTTTGAATTAAATTCTTCTCATTTCTTCAGTCGTCTTTCGTTATTATTTTTTTGTAAAAAAATATTTTATAAAACAAATAAAACACATTTACTGTGTTTGCACAGGCTAATGCAAACCTCGATGTGGTTGGGAGAATTCTCGAGCAGGCGCAAACACTCGCCTGCGGCTCGTGTTTGCACTGATCTGCTCTCGAATTCTCCCAACCACATCTCGGTTTGCATTAGCCTGTGCAAACACAGTAAATGTGTTTTATTTGTTAAATACAACTCGGTTGCATCTTGGATGGTCAAGATAATAATTCAGATTCGTGGTAGGTGAAAGGAAAGTTTGAACTCCTCACCGAAATTCGTCAATCCCGACCTGATTTCAATGATTTCTTTCCAGAGACTACAGTCCAGCTATTGACAATTCTGCACGGGCCGGTTTCTAGTGAAACCCGGCAAATGTCTTGCAACTTCTTTAAACTAATATTTTTTGCTTCGAGCTGAACGTGTTTCAAATTGTATTGTATTGTATTGCGCGGCGGCACAGCTTTCTCTTGTAGATTTTTTTCTCGTGTAAAAGTGTCCGTCCTGGATAATAACATTTGTATTTTTCAGGTTTCCGCGCAGTGCCTGCACCAGTTTGCGTTGCACCTCTTGGTCTAAGAAGTGGTAACGTCACAGATGCTATGATAACCGCCTCGTCTTATTTTGGCGATACTTTCCGCCCGGCAAACGGGAGGCTGCATTTCCAAGGCGGAATCGGGGGTAGTGCAGGGGCTTGGTCCGCAAAAACTAACGATGTTCATCAATGGTTCCAGGTGAGCTTGGACATAACAATCAGTCGTTCTGTATGAGTGGTACCTCTAATATATTAGAGGTACCACTGTAAATGAGAACGAAGGAAACACTGAACTGAGTATCACCGCATTCCGCAGTCCGCAGTCCGCAGTCCGCAGTCCGCAGTCCGCAGTCCGCAGTCCGCAGTCCGCAGTCCGCAGTCCGCAGTCCGCAGTCCGCAGTCCGCAGTCCGCAGTCCGCAGTCGGTTTCATGAATGTTTAATGCAATGCTGTTTAATTGCGGACTGCGGTGACAGCATTCTGGATAATATAGGAATTGAGTGGGCGGGTATTCATAGTTCCGACCTTTCATTCAAAGCCATAGTTACTGTTGTTATGCCCCACAAACAAAGCAGAGTTTTCCTAAAAACAAAGTATTCCAAAAATATTCCGATCCCGCTTAGGTTTACCAGATATCTCTATCTTCGGATCATCTCAGTTTATACTGTCATAAAAGGCAAAAAAGTGCTGCAAATCGGACTGATTTCGGAAGTCCTGAAATAATGTTTGTGGGACACGACACAACTCTGATTGGTTTCTCCAGATAGCGTGCAATGGCTTCATTGTTTGATCGGAACTATAAATTCTGCAGTTTAGCCGATTGTTCCATCAGTCAAATGATATGTTATTTACAGTGGCGGATCCAAACAGGGTGGTACATCCTTCATATGGCGGATCCAAAAAGGGTGGTACATCCTTCATGTATGGTACACTATAGTATTGTCCTTCGTAAAAACTCACATGTCGTATCTTCGCGCGCCCATTTAATATCCTCTATATAATAATAATAATGATGTCTTTATTCGGTGAAGGATGTGCATTTCTCACCTGATTAGAGGTTGATGGTCCAAACATAATGGTTTCAGTTGGATCGTCAATATCCCCATGGTGCCGCCTTAAATAACAATGCATGGTTGCCATGACTCCTGTTTCATTACCCTTGTCTAGTCTCAGGTAGCTAGCTATCTTCCTTGTTTTGAACAGATGCTCCAGGTAAAATCTCCCAATGAGATTAGGGTCACTGTTACCCATCCAAACCTTGGCCCAAAGTATCTTTCTGCTGCATGTATCAATGCAGCCATAGACTGCCAGCGGAAAGGTACTGTTTTGGTAGCCCATCAATTTATCGTGGGCATCCAGTGAATGGACCCAGTTTGGGCCAGGAGAAGTGAAATGTCCCTTTGCTTTTTTCTTCTTAAAGTGTGGAGCGCGTAGACTACGTCTCTCGGTACATTAAGGTTATGAATAACCCCCAGCTTTTTATGAAGACCTCCGATGCCCAAGAAGCTTTCATGGCCCTTCCATTTCTTCTCTCACAGCCGTTGTAATGTCTTCGATCTCAACCTCCCGGTCAATATAACTGATGCCAAAATAGTCAAGTCTCCTATCGAGCGTTCTTAAGCTCTTAGCATATTCTCCGAAATCTTTCCTCACGAAGTCTAAAATTTCAGAACGACGGAGGTTTTGCTTCACGTATCTGTCCAAGGCAGCTTCCAAATTGCGATCCTCCATCCACGTGAGATTTCTTATGCGAGTCGCCATCTTGAAAAGTGCCGAAATGAATTCTGGTCTATGGCAACCATAGGCCAACTGCATTATTTTTTTCAGTTAAAAAAAAAGACTATGGCAGTGATAGGCCAATCGTTATTATTTTTTCGTTTTGTTTGGATATTAAATATAAATGAAGATATCTTTATTTTCCGCATTGTTTACATTTTTGTTTGCTTCCTATTGATTTAATCTTTCTTCATTCAGTCTTATTTTTGTTTTCGTTTCGATTCTAGTGTTTAATAATTTTGATTGTCAATTTAAAATGACAATTAAACTACATATGCCACAATTTTCAAGAAAATGAAAAATAATATCCCAAAACCATGGATTTTCTTTTGGCAGTCCCAGCCAAATAAAGACATCATTATTATTATTATATAGAGGATATTAAATGGGCGCGCGAAGATACGAATTTCATCTTCGAGTGTTGAACTCAATCTCTCACTAGCGAAAGATTGAGATTGAACACGGGAAGATAAAATTCGTATCTCCTAGCGCCCATGTAATGTTCTGTTTTTTATATAGATATTGATGAGATAAATGTTAAAACAAATAAAAGACTTATTGTAAAACCGAATCGGTAAACCGGCAAACCGCTTCTGGCACTTAAGCTCTCTACAAGCAAAGTTTGATGTAAGCTTAATGAATTTGATACACTTTAAAAATGTATCGAAACATATTAAGCTAAGATTGAAAGCTTACAGATTAAACTCAAAATCACAAAGTAAAATAAATACCAGTTTCATGCCAACAGCGATATCTTCACATCATATCTTTGACATTTTTCTTTGAAAGATATCAACACTGGAGAAACTACACAGGTATCTATCGATATCTATATAATAAAGAAGGCAACTGGATGTTCTCGAAATATAGGCATGTTTTAAAAACCTTATTGTCTCTTTATTGTGGGAATTTATATAAAGAATCATATACAGAAGGATATTCCTATAGTTTACCATATATGAAGGATCTAGGAAAAGTGTTGCCGAATAAGCACCTACAAAGCGGCCAAAGGCTCGCCTGGTCAGACAACCCATATGCAGCCTGTTATAGGAATGAATCTTGCTCATATTTTGTTATTACTTGCATGAATAAGGTAATAGTACGTTTTTCACTTGTGGCATTAGTGTTCTGGCATTAGTGATATCGATTGTGGCATTAGTGTTCTGGCATTAGTGTAGTAGATACAATACATGGGTACGGCATGGCAATTTATCGGCAAGGCACGGTAACGGCGTAGCGGGGTATCTGCATAGCAAGGTAACAGTGTAGCTAGGCAATAGCATAGCAAAGTAACAGCGTATATAGGTAACAGGGTAGCAAGGTAACAGCATAGCAAGGTAATAGCATAATCAGGTAATAGCATAATAAGGTAACAGCATAGCAAGGTAACAGCGTAGCAAGGTAACAGCGTGGCAAGGTAATAGCATAATAAGGTAACAACGTAGCAAGGTACCTGCGTAGCAAGGTAACAGCGTAGCAAGGTAACAGCGTAGCAAGGTAATAACATAATAACGTAACAGCGTAGCAAGGTAACAGCATAGCAAAGGTAACAGCATAGCAAGGTAACAGCGTAGCAAGGTAACAGCATAGCAAGGTAGCAGCATAATAAGGTAAAAGCATAATAAGGTAATAGCATAATAAGGTAATAGCATGAATAAGGTAATAGCATGAATAAGGTAAAAGCATGAATAAGGTAATAGCATGAATAAGGTAATAGCATAAATAAAGGTAATAGCATAATCAGGTAATAGCATAATAAGGTAATAGCATAGCAAGGTAACAGCGTAGCAAGGTAACAGCGTGGCAAGGTAATAGCATAATAAGGTAACAACGTAGCAAGGTACCTGCGTAGCAAGGTAACAGCGTAGCAAGGTAACAGCGTAGCAAGGTAATAACATAATAACGTAACAGCGTAGCAAGGTAACAGCATAGCAAGGTAACAGCATAGCAAGGTAACAGCGTAGCAAGGTAACAGCATAGCAAGGTAGCAGCATAATAAGGTAAAAGCATAATAAGGTAATAGCATAATAAGGTAATAGCATATTAAGGTAATAGCATAATAAGGTAATAGCGTAATAAGGTAATAGCATGAATAAGGTAATAGCATGAATAAGGTAATAGCATAATAAGGTAATAGCATAATAAGGTAATAGCATGAATAAGGTAATAGCATAATAAGGTAATAGCATAATAAGGTAATAGCATGAATAAGGTAATAGCATGAATAAGGTAATAGCGTAATAAGGTAATAGCATAATAAGGTAATAGCATAAGAAGGTAATAGCATAATAAGGTAATAGCATGAATAAGGTAATAGCATAATAGGTAATAGCATAATAAGGTAATAGCATAATAAGGTAATAGCATAATAAGGTAATAGCATGAATAAGGTAATAGCATAATAAGGTAATAGCATAATAAGGTAATAGCATGAATAAGGTAATAGCATAATAAGGTAATAGCATGAATAAGGTAATAGCATAATAAGGTAATAGCATAATAAGGTAATAGCATAATAAGGTAATAGCGTAATGAGATAGATAAGATAGATAAGATAAGATAGATAGTTTAATTCGATAAAACGTTGCAGTTACTGAATTGCGTTATATACATAGTAAAATTATAAAAATATTTGGCTTTACAAATAATTATATATATAAAAATGGATAAAAATACTTAATATAATGACAATAGTTTTATTTAAATATATTTAAATTTACTTAATCTATTAACTAAGTTAAAAACTGTGGATTTCCTGATTCTTTATTCCTGACTCTCACTTCGACATGGCGTTAATGAAAGAGCGCTTGAAACGTTCCGTTTTGGCACGTGGCAAATTATAAGTCCTTTTACGCCTTAGATTATAGTCCGAATTGTGTCTAGGTGGCAGCAGATGATGTAGCTTGTGTTCAGGGTTGGACGCGATAGAATCGAATAATTGCCTACATAATTCGTTACGTCTATCTCTCAGGTATATTAAGGCATGGGTGCTTTTCACAAAAATGTGAAAAACACTGAAAAAAATTCCCTAGGGTAGATTAAATGTCTCGCGTAGAATGTTTGTCGTTAAGGTTGCTCTACCCGGTGAGACGTTTCATTTGATGTATTTGGTTACCATGTCAACGGGTTGCGTGACTTGTTAGAGCGTGACAAACGCACAATTTTGTTTCAGTTCTCTGCATTCGACGGGGATCATACCAATGGTTTCCCAATGGGTCTTATTATGACCAGTGTCGGGAGTACATTACCATTCCAACGAGGCGCGCTGTCCAAGTTATCCTCATTTTAAGAAAATGACAGGTATCATATTACATCATCACAAATATAGCTATTCGAAACAACATTTCCAGCCAGCCTCGTTAGATCAATAATCTACACTAGATAACAAACACAATCACACGCTCAGAGGAACGATTTAACTTATCCCCATCGAATGCAGAGACCATTTTCCAAGAAATTATATTTAAGGTCAGAGGTCATACATTTGTTGCCATAGAGACCAACATTGGTGAAAATGATCGAGAATGACCAAAGGTATGGAAATGCAAATTGATTGGATCCCTCAGAGGCATTCGTTTAGAGATAGACTACCCCCCTCAGTTTTACGTCCGCCATTTTGGATTTGGCTTCCACCCAGGCCTTAAGTTACTTGAGCTTTAAGCGTTGGTAGGCCTAGGCTCCCAAGGCAGTCCTGATATGACATGTCCGGTGATATAATAGAAAATACTCTCTTTTGGATTCGTTCAATATCCTCGCAGAGATAAGCGGGGAGCGCATGATGGAAGACAGGAGCGCAGTATTCTAGTACAGGTCTAATAGTTGTACAATAGAATTGACGATGTCATTAAGAGGGACGCATGAATAATAGCATGAATAAGGTAATAGCATAATAAGGTAATAGCATAATAAGGTAATAGCATAATAAGGTAATAGCAAGAATAAGGTAATAGCAGAATAAGGTAATAGCATAAATAAGGTAATAGCATAAATAAGGTAATAGCATAATAAGGTAATAGCGTAATAAGGTAATAGCATGAATAAGGTAATAGCATAATAAGGTAATAGCGTAATAAGGTAATAGCATGAATAAGGTAATAGCATGAATAAGGTAATAGCATGAATAAGGTAATAGCATGAATAAGGTAATAGCATGAATAAGGTAATAGCATGAATAAGGTAATAGCGTAATAAGGTAATAGCATGAATAAGGTAATAGTATGAATAAGGTAATAGTATGAATAAGGTAATAGCATGAATAAGGTAATAGCATAATAAGGTAATAGCATAATAAGGTAATAGCGTAGCAAGGTAACAGCGTAGCAATTCAACAGCGTAGCAGGGTAACAGCGTAGTAATTCAACAGCGTAGCAAGGTAATAGCGTAGCAATTAGAGTTTCCCGGAAAATCACGATCGCGGTTTTCATCGTTTCGCACGTGAGCAGCGTTCATACTAAAGACGTTCGGATGTATTTCAACGTGAATATATGAACGTGAACGGAGAGATTGGGAACAAATTCTATCCCCCGCCTAATTGGCGGCTCCACGATGAGAATATCTCTATCGTATAAATGTCCCATGTTTTCTCGCCCTTCCCCGAGGTTAGGGGTGGGGAGGTTTGGTTACAACTGACTGGTGCATTATAGGCGGATAACTTGTGATGTCAGTTTTTACATATTTTAAGCAGTCGTGAAAATCAGCAAGCGTAACGGAGCTACAAAATGATTGTTCTTAATTTCAATAGCGCCTGGCGAATGAAGCGCAATAAGAAAGTTTGACGTTCTTCATTCGAATAATTAGCACATTGCGGGAAGTACAATTTACAAACAACCTTGCCACCCAAGAAATTCAAGGCTTTTGAGAAAGCCTCTTAGCTCTCTAAATCTCCCTAAAATTTATTGAAGATCAAGATCACCCCTAAAAGAGACCAAACTATCGTGATTTTATTTCCCCTAAAAGATACGACGATCCCTGACCAAAAAATATGGGAGGTCTGAGCTTTCACATGGTTACCCTGGAGGGTTTGAACTTTATTGTAATGTGTATTTTGTTGTGATCGGAGTTGCTATAGCAACGTAATAACCACACTAACCACACCCTTGTTTATTATTATGGGCGTTACTCGATCTAACCTTTAAACTAACACCCCTCGCACTACTCCATGAGTAGCAAACAATAATCCCCTAAAAACAATAATCACAGCAAGTTTGGGAAGAATGCATTGCGCCGATTTTATGTTATTCGAGAGGACGTTTTTAAAGCTCCAAAATGTCAAAATTATTATGCCGCAAATTATTTCCTGTAAAAAGAAAGGCTGATATTTGAGTAATTAGAAGATCTTTGTCGCCCAAATTATCTACAAACCCCAGCCAAATTTCCCTTCTTAGAATGCTTTCGATTTTGTTTGTCATGTGATCAAGTATCGACAAGTAAACTGCAAAAATTGTGAAATTTTGGCCAGAATTCTAAAGTCGTTAAAAATCCGCAGGACCCACAGCTTGGACAACCAAAATGGCGGCCGTTAAAAACAAAATGGCGGCCGTTACCAAAACTCCTCAAGGGGGAGGGGGACCTAGCGCTAGGTTTGTAGTTTGCGCTAGGTCCCCCTCCCCCTTGGGGAGTTTTTGGTAACGGCCGCCATTTTGTTTTTAACGGCCGCCATTTTGGTTGTCCAAGCTGTGGTCCGGCGGATTTTTAACGACCGTTGAAAAGGGGGTCGTGCGAGTTTAACGGGGTCTGCTACCTTCGCGTATGTAACTGCAGGATATTTATTGATTTTTCTGCGTCGGTAACATGTATATCTACGATCGTGGTGTGTTTGTTTGGTTGTGGAATTCGAATTTTGTGAAAAATCCGTCTCGAAGTGGGTTCTGCCGATCGGTCGATCGAGCCGATTTTTGGCTTCAGCCTCCCACCTTGTCTTTCTCTCTGTATGGGGGGCGAATTGCAGATAAATCCGTGAAACTTCACATGAGCATCAAGGACAACCACAACTAACAACATGGTAAGTTTCAGTAACATTTATTGATAATTTCCTAAAAAATTCCAGGTCCAAACATCTCTTACCACAATCCCCATATAAACCCTATATTACTGTCAATACTTCGATGTTGTAGTACACAAACAATTGTCCTGGGTCACCTGTGCTCCGTTTTCAAAAAGATTCGCGTCCACATTTATCGTTTTCTTATTGTTTTCGCCGTTTTCGGTGATCGTTCTCGGCGTTTTAGTGTGGACGATAGCCGTATCCGGAGCAAAAAGTATCCGTTTTCGTTTGAAAACGGTGTAGTGTGTACGGGGCCGTCTTCCACACTAACCCATTTTCGTTTGAATCCGCATACTTTTTAATAAGTTTAGGCCTTCCTTCCACGCTATCACGCTGATCGTTTTCATCGAATCCGTATAAGTTTGAAAACGCTCTCGAAGTGAATAAAAACGAAACCGTATGCATATCGTGTTAGTGTTGAAGGCCGAATCCGGATAAAAATGAAAACGATGATGTCAGCTGTACCACTTAATTTAAGGCTGTCCTTGCAATTAGGGGATGACATTAATCATGGCTTACGAAAATTGGTATTTCCTTAATTGTTTAAAGATAGCAATAAAAAAGTACTGCAAAAATATCGTCATCGTGTCTTCAAACCTCTTTTATTTGCTCAATATAGTATTTTAAAATTATCTGTATTTATTTTAATAAGAAATGAGTGTTTTACTTCGTACTGTAAGAGTATCCTTCTTGTCTCTCGAAAATAACACTCTTATCTCCACGCCTCTATTTACCCATAAAACAGACAAAAGTAATTAAGGTAATGGATGAGGCAACAGTCACCACTGAAATTAATTATTGCATCCCCGCAATCTTCCCCTTGCAATAGCCAGCTAAAATCTGACCCATTACTCTTTCTAAGGCTGCGTACACACTTGGTGCCCGGGCACTAGCAGTGCCCGAGTACAAGGTCCGGACCTTGTACTCGGGCACCAGTGCTGTGCCGGGATTTGGGCTTGGGCACTCGAAAAACTGGAGTGTTCACATTAGTGCCCGTGCTCGGGTGCTGTGCCCGGGCACCAAGTGTGTACGCAGCCTAACTGAAGGCGCATTCCTGTGATGAACTGGTCTACACGACAACTGAAGGGCAGAGTCTGCGTTTTAAAACCGACCGTGTCGCGATTTCGCAGGGCTCGCGTGTCTTTGTCGATATTTCGGTTATTTTAGTAAAACCATGCAACGTCAATATTAATTCGAAGTGAAAACAGCTGAAGTCGACATTTTCACTCGTAAGTACTATTTGACTTTATACAGGGGTTGTTGCGGGAATTTCTTAAATTTGCAAAGTAAAGAAAACACGAAAAGCGCATAATCTTGTTTCAGAATATTAATACAGAGCATGATAGTTTGATTTTGATGCTATTACCTTATTCATGCTATTACCTTATTACGCTATTACCTTATTATGCTATTACCTTATTCATGCTATTACCTTATTCATGCTATTACCTTATTCATGCTATTACCTTATTCATGCTATTACCTTATTCATGCTATTACCTTATTATGTCATTACCTTATTATGCTATTACCTTATTCATGCTATTACCTTATTATGCTATTACCTTATTATGCTATTACCTTATGCTATTGCCTTATTATGCTATTACCTTATTATGCTATTACCTTATTCATGCTATTACCTTATTATGCTATTACCTTAATATACTATTACCTTATTCATGTTATTACCTTATTACGCTATTGCCTTATTATGCTATTACCTTATTATGCTATTACCTTATTCATGCTATTACCTTATTATGCTATTACCTTAATATACTATTACCTTATTCATGTTATTACCTTATTACGCTATTACCTTATTCATGCTATTACCTTATTCATGCTATTACCTTATTCATGATATTACCTTATTATGCTATTACCTTATTATGCTATTACCTTATTCATGATATTACCTTATTCATGCTATTACCTTATTATGCTATTACCTTATTATGCTATTACCTTATTCATGCTATTACCTTATTATGCTATTACCTTATTATGCTATTACCTTATTCATGCTATTACCTTATTATGCTATTACCTTATTACGCTATTACCTTATTACGCTATTACCTTATGCTATTGCCTTATTATGCTATTACCTTATTATGCTATTACCTTATTCATGCTATTACCTTATTATGCTATTACCTTAATATACTATTACCTTATTCATGCTATTACCTTATTACGCTATTACCTTATTCATGCTATTACCTTATTCATGCTATTACCTGATTATGCTATTACCTTATTATGCTATTACCTTTCTATGCTATTACCTTATTCATGCTATTACCTTATTCATGCTATTACCTTATTATGCTATTACCTTCTTCATGCTATTACCTTATTATGTTATTACCTTGCTACGCTGTTACCTTGCTATGCTGTTACCTTGCTATGCTGTTACCTTGCTACGCTGTTACCTTGCTGTTACCTTATTATGCTATTACCTTATTATGCTATTACCTTATTATGCTATTACCTTATTATGCTATTACCTTATTCATGCTATTACCTTATTCATGATATTACCTTATTCATGCTATTACCTTATTATGCTATTACCTTATTATGCTATTACCTTATTATGCTATTACCTTATTACGCTATTACCTTATTACGCTATTACCTTATTACGCTATTACCTTATTTATGCTATTACCTTATTCATGCTATTACCTTATTATGCTATTACCTTATTATGCTATTACCTTATTATGCTATTACCTTATTATGCTATTACCTTATTATGCTATTACCTTATTCATGCTATTACCTTATTCATGCTATTACCTTATTATGCTATTACCTTATTATGCTATTACATTATTCATGCTATTACCTTATTATGTTATTACCTTGCTACGCTGTTACCTTGCTACGCTGTTACCTTGCTACGCTGTTACCTTGCTACGCTGTTACCTTATTATGCTATTACCTTATTCATGCTATTACCTTATTATGCTATTACCTTATTATGCTATTACCTTATTCATGCTATTACCTTATTATGTTATTACCTTGCTACGCTGTTACCTTATTATGCTATTACCTTATTCATGCTATTACCTGATTATGCTATTACCTTATTATGCTATTACCTATTACCTTATTATGCTATTACCTTATTCATGCTATTACCTTATTATGCTATTACCTTATTCATGCTATTACCTAATTATGCTATTACCTTATTATGCTATTACCTTATTCATGCTATTACCTTATTATGTTATTACCTTGCTACGCTGTTACCTTATTATGCTATTACCTTATTATGCTATTACCTTATTCATGCTATTACCTTATTCATGCTATTACCTTATTATGCTATTACCTTATTATGCTATTACCTATTACCTTATTATGCTATTACCTTATTCATGCTATTACCTTATTATGCTATTACCTTATTATGCTATTACCTTATTCATGCTATTACCTTATTATGTTATTACCTTGCTACGCTGTTACCTTGCTACGCTGTTACCTTGCTACGCTGTTACCTTGCTACGCTGTTACCTTATTATGTTATTACCTTATTATGTTATTACCTTGCTACGCTGTTACCTTGCTACGCTGTTACCTTGCTACGCTGTTACCTTATTATGTTATTACCTTGCTACGCTGTTACCTTGCTACGCTGTTACCTTATTATGTTATTACCTTGCTACGCTGTTACCTTATTATGTTACCTTGCTACGCTGGTGCCTTGCTGTGCTGTTTGCCATCTATGCAGTACTATTGATTAATCCAATTGACCTTGTGGCAATAATGTCAAGTTAATGGACATAATGTATTGCTCTGGTACCTTGCTCACGAGAGTAAGAACAGAAAATGGACGTTTTTATTCCTATTTTAGGCACGGTATAAGACAACCGGATCTTGGGATCTTGGGATCGACATTCTTGTAACTTGATAAAACGCCTACTCAAAATCTTGCAAATGCTGGTTATTTCCAGGTGGACTTCTCTCTGATCGTGAAAATCCAGCGCGTCGCGACACAGGGCAGAGCATATGCACCTCAGTGGGTGAAGAGTTACTCTCTAGAGTACAGTAGGGACGGGGTGTTCTGGAATGACTACCAACAGGACGGCAATAAAACGGTAAAAACATTTTCACTTATAAGTTTGTGATTAATGTATAATGCTAGAAATTTCATCTAACAAGCAGTGTTAGAGTCCAGTCCCTGAACTCTCCTTCGCGGCTCCGTTGTTGCCTGTGGTCGCCCAAAGGAGAGTCCAGAAACCTTTACATGTGCATGCGCTAGTTCTGACCAAGAACTTGTTTTTTTTAGTGCGGACCAACCAAATACCGCTGTCGGAGATTGTTTGTTGACATTTTCGCGCAGAAGCGGCCAAAATTTCGTCCTATCTTAATGGACAAAATTCCTGATGCCTACAATCAAAAAACGTTCTTGGTTTATATCTAGCGCATGCGCGTGCAAATGTTTCTGGAATCTCTTTTCGGCGACCTCGGGGACTGGACTAGCAGTGTTAGAGCATAGCTGGTTGCACACTGCTGATTACCCTTATTTCATCCATTGTGAAAAGTTAGTTGTATGTTCGAAATCTATGAATAAGTTTCAACTAATCGATTATGATATAGAAATGTAAATGTCTACCCGTTGGTGTCTCCTGGCGTGTGACCTGGCACTTGGTACTGTTGGAGCTTGCTAAGTATAGACCTTATTTCAAAAGGTTGATTTGGTGGTTGGCGTTTTGGCTTTGTTGTTTGGGCTTTCATTACTGCCATTGCATTCTTGGGAAGACTATTTCTTTAGCTTTCTTGAATAACTGAGCGAGCTAGACTTTTTAAAAATGCTAGACACATTGTTCAACTAATGGCCCGGGAGGTACTCCCTATAACGGACTATACGGGGATGCTCGCCCGAAAGGGGTAGGGTTGTCAGGCTGGACTGGGTATAAAGATGGGAACAAAAAATGCAATTTTGGTATAAGAAATTGTCTGTATGGTCTAGGTGGGTACCTTTTTCAAGCTTGGTATAAGAACGGGGTACCTTTCCTGCTCTAAAATTGGTATAAAGAAGGGTAAGGGGTCTATATTATGGGCCGAGCATCCCCGTACCAACGGGGAGTACCCCCGGTACTACAGGTTAGATGAAGAACCTTCGGTTGTTGTTGTTCATGTTCACGTCTCCGCCTACGCATACTACCTAGTTTTCCCGTAAAACTAGTCATACCAGGTTAGATGAAAGTTCCGAAATGCGAAAATTTATTTGATTCTTGATTTATTCTTTTTTGGAGAAATAGACAAGTGAGCTCTTAGGTATTTCCAAACACTGGAAAATCGCAGTATTGGGATGTGGATATTTTCTGTGGAAGTTAGATCTCCGTGCAACTACTTAACACTTATTGGATGAGAATATTAGTGAGATTTGTCAACGCCGAGGTTTGTGTTATAAATATATAATAAGCTGAGGCGAAGCAGAGGCGGATAACACTAACTCAAGGCGTTCACAAATCTCACTATGATGCGAAAACCGAATTCAATAATTGTTTTATTATTCAGCAACCAGGAATTCTTACCTAGCTAAACGAAGTCGACGACGAGGCCTTGCAAGGCGAAACGGGTTTTCAACTTCAGCTTACCGTCCATTAGTATTTTCCTCTTCGTATTCAATTCTAATAGCCATTGTTGATGTTCACATATCCTAAGCAATGATCTCTTGGCAAAAATCATAACAGATTCAACGAGAATAATGGCAAAACCGGCTTTCAATTCCGAAGTGAAACCCAAGATGGCGTCCAAACCTATTGGCTTGCGTTATGACGTCATTAGAGTGCATCAATCCTAATGTCTGGAGTTGGACGTCACACACTGCGCGCCAACCAGGTTTTGCTTCGTACTCTGAGCCAATCAGAACCGAGATAGTGACATGGCTGAATAAGAATATGTTTTAGTATGTTCTCGCTTTTTATCAGATTCTGGGCGGTAACGTTGATCAGCATTCCGTTGTCATTCATGATCTTGAGCCCGCGATAATAACACGATTCATCCGCATCCGTCCGGTCACGTGGTATGGCTTTATAGTCCTGAGGGCGGAGTTCTACGGCTGTAAAGAAGGTAAGGATGAGAAGGCGCTAAGCTGAAGCTGATAACGATAACGATAACGATAACGATACAACAAGGCCCGTTCACACCGCGAGATTTCTTTGGCGATCGATTTCTCTGGCGATCGAATGGCGATGTCATATTGTTTTGGTCGGGGATGATCGACGTATCTTTTAGGGACTTTGGTGTCATGTAGGGTCTCGCAGCTGTTGTAGAGTTGATATCTCTGTGGCGTGAAATTCAAAGTTTGTATTCAGAAAAAATGAATATCAACTATATGCTTTCCAAACTGTTACCTTTTTAGTTTCTGCAGAATGTGAAATTTATGAAATTTATAATTGCCAATTCAAGCGTGAAAGTGGGCGGTCCCTTTCATACCTTTTATGTTTACAGTCTTGTTGTCACCCAATTCAGATCATGTGATGATTCCTTTGGGCGAATACTTTTGTTAGTTCTGCACAACATACACTTGTGCAGTCTGTCGAATGAGAAAAAATTGACAATTGTAACAACCCAAAGGAATCATCACATGATCTGAATTGGTGGGAATCAGATGAAAACACAGTTAGCCGATTTTGGTGAATTAGCGCAAGCCGGCAGCAGAACGCCCCTCATGGATGTGACATCGCACCATTTGTCCTCTCTTACAAAGACCCAACCACAGGACCAATGAAAGCGCTTTAAAACTGACTTTCTTTTGACTCTCCTTTGAAAACAGACCTTAAAAATACCACTCATACTACTTCACAGGCTTCGTAGTACCTCCCACTGATTGTGCTGATGCCCTTGGAATGGAAACAAGAACATCTCGGATACTCGTCTTACGGCCTCGTCCATGTATAATGGCAACCACGGCCCGTCACGTGCTAGGCTCCGTATCTCTAGAGAAGGCTCCCTTATAGGCGCATGGGTGGCCAAATATTTTGACCAGGAACAGTGGTTACAGATTGATCTCGGACAAGTGACTAACGTCACGCTGATAGCAACTCAGGGTCGTCAGGATTATCCCCAATGGGTAACCAGTTTTACCCTGTCGTATAGTCTTAGCAGCAATGGATACTTTGAAACCTACAGTGACAGAGAGGTACGTATTTATCAGAACGATTTTTCAAGTGTTTTCGTCATGCGTTTCGTCGTGAAAGAAACTGCAAACTACTGCCATTAATAATAATAATAACAATAATTGTGTTTTGTTTAGCGCACATACATTGTTGTTCTGTGAACATTACAATACAATATCTATTCTGAATATATGCAAAATATGCCAATGACTAAGATCAGAAGAAAGCGAGCTTCAAAAGGCGAGTCTAGTTTCTTAAAACGATTTACGATCGAACAACCCCCACGTCCTTGTGTTAAGATTGCTCAGAAAATAACACCTATTTGATATGGTGTGTTTCTAAGAGACCTGAGAAACACGATTGTCACGCAACGATGTCTCGCGTGTGTATGTTATTTTCTAAAAGCAATAAAAGTACTTTCCACGTTTTCTCTGATTCTTACAAACACTCGGGGAATGTTGGTCGAACTGATAAAACTTGAAAGACAAGTTTTGATCAGTTCTCCCAACATGCCCCTCGCGTATGTAAGAAACCAGAGAGCACGCGGAAAGTACTTTTATTGCTTAAGGGTAAGACGAAATCTAATTCGGCTGGAAATGTAACACAATGTTGCGTGACTTGCTTCGTTTTTTAATGCGGGTGCGCTTCCCCTTTTGACAAATCAGGCAAAGCAAAATCGAAATTACAAATTATACTGAACGGATTTTCTGCCACGCAATCGTAAATATCACGAAATAATGAAATGCGAAAGCATTTTGGGTGTTCCGTACATGTACTACATAAACATTCATCAGTGGTCCATATGGCAACTGACTGAAAAATATAACTCTTGTTAAACGCAGGTGTTTGACGGCAACAAGGACCGTAACACAATTGTTGGTCACGTGCTTGATCCTCCCATCATTGCACGCGTCATCCGTATCCATCCACGTACATGGCAGACCGGTATCGCCATGAGGGCAGAACTCTACGGTTGCATTTCAGGTATATAAACCTTCCTCTTAGGAAATATTTTAGGCTATGAATATAAAAGTAGCGGAGAAGGGGCCTTTGGTTCCTTTTCGGGAGCCCATTATCATTTTTTTACCCCATACTTTCTTTTAAAATTTACACATTTATCATCCCAAGTATCGTTGGCATATCAAATAGATAGGAGAGTTTTTTATTTTTTTTCCATCTTTCAGGTTTCGTGGTGCCTGTACCTCCGATATGCGAAACGCCTGTTGTTGTTAATGAAAATCAATTTTCCTCTTCATCGGAACACAACGCCGCACACAGGGCAGCGAACGGTCTCCTTTATCACAGGGCTGGCGGAGGGAGAACTGGGGCCTGGACTGCACGTTTTAATAACGCCAACCAATACCTAGAGGTCAAGTTTACCAACATGACACAGGTAACCCGAATATCGACCCAGGGACGACAGGACGTCGGGCAGTGGGTAAAGACGTACTCATTGGAATACAGTTTGAATGGAGCGCTGTTTGTTTCCTATAGAGACGTATCGGGAAATACCAAGGTAAGTACTAACAATTTGCTTGTAAACGCTTATTTCATAAGATTTTACTAGTGTAAATCAAACGCACGCCGATGGCATCTCGTGGATATTATTATGATTCTTAGATACTTTTATGAAATTGCTGTATCATTTTGTCATTACTGGAAATAGCTTAAGTTATTGTTACTACATTTTTAGTACTGTTGCTTTCATAACCTGGAATATTTGTACCAGAATCACCTTTTGGTGTTGATACAAAGACAATTCTTATTTACGAGAGGTCAAAACAATAGTACTCTTTGGGACCCAGTTTAGGGGGTGGAGTATGACCCGAAACCACCTCAACATAAAGTAGTGACCATATTGAAAAGGTTCATCTGTGCAATAAAATCTGGTACTCCTATATAAACATTCGAGAAAATTACAGTTGAAAATTCGGTGTTTGGTACGTCGACCCGCCAGCCACCACCTCCCTTGACAAAACCGGTTACATAAAAAGTACCTTTGTGTTGACCTCTTCCCTTAATTGTGGGGCGTTTAAAATAATTTTTAAGTGAACACGATTGAAAAAGATTTGAAACACTCGGCAAAACAAAAACCAATTGTCTTGAGGCAATTGGCACAATAGTTCTTTCGGTACAATTGTTCTTTTCACAGTTCCTCGCTCTAATTAAGGAGCATCGCTTAATTAAACTTTAATCCATTCTAAGGGACGGACCATTTGATATTTTGATGGGAGGAGTGGCAAATTGTTCTGGCTCGATATTTTTTTGCCGACCAGTTTTGCTGCTCGAAGTTTTTCACCTAATACGTGGCTGTGCTCGAGTTTTTTCCTGATATTTTCCTTTTGGTGGTTTGAGAAATTAATTAGCATACTTAGCAACATGATCAGTTCGAGTTTTGGTCACGGATTTTCTATTTTCACTACTAAGATGTTCGGATTCTGGATCATTAGCTCTTTCTTATCTAAATGCCCTTTGGTGAATAAGTAATGCACCTTGTTTGGAATTTGCTCAAAATTTCAGATCGACGGATTTTGTTAAAAGAGAGAGAGAGAGATCAGCACATTCTCCTAGCCTTATTTACCTTGCAGTTGTCCTATCAGTCAAACAAGTAAGGCTAAAGTTGAATTTCAGTAGTTAATAGAGAATTCTCAACGATTGCACTAGGCACCTTTAATAAGGCTTTGTAAACTTTCATTTTTCTTGTAAACAAAGGCAAGGCTATTCATATGGCATATCCAAGAATTTGGGAAGGGGGGGGGGGCACAAACTGGCTAGTGGGGGCACTAACTAGTTTTGGTTGTTTGCTTCTCGATGCGCGCGAAGCGCGCCGCGATTTTGAAAATCAAACTTCGAGGTTGATGAAAAGACTTATGTTTTCTGGGAGTCGAAAGTCACGCTGATCAAATGGGGTCACTGAAAGAAAAATCAGCGTAGCAAATTTACTTGAATTGTAAATGTTTAAGAAATTTTATTATTGTAGATGGCGAGCGACCCAAAATCATTCTGACTTTAGGTTCCCCAAAAAACATTAGAGCTTGCTCGATTTTTTTTTCAGCACCATCTTTGCTTGCGCGATTTTTTTTCCTTGGTCAAAGGCTTCCTCGATTTGTTTTTTTTTTGTTTGTTTTTTTTTTTGGGGGGGGGGGGGGGAATTAGCCACCTCCCCATCAAGTATCAAATGGTCCGTCCCTAATGGACTCGTAAAAGGCTCCAGCCAATCGGAGCAGACTCCACGCATACTACTACGCATGACACAAATAACAACTCAGTGTCCCTGACGGTGGTTCAAATTGTGTGATTAATGAGTTGAGTCCTCG
Organism: Scolanthus callimorphus; assembly: GCA_033964015.1. Taxonomy (NCBI): domain Eukaryota; kingdom Metazoa; phylum Cnidaria; class Anthozoa; order Actiniaria; family Edwardsiidae; genus Scolanthus; species Scolanthus callimorphus. The sequence continues at coordinate 40,060,604 of CM066912.1, forward strand.
TGGCTATGCGTTCATACATATACCGAGGGTTGGTCGATCTGGTGACGGTATTGGCTTTCTATATAACAAATGCTTGAAGGTTGAACGGCTGACATCTAAAAAGTACTCATCTTTTGAACACTTGGAGCTGCTACTCCACACTCCAACTGCAGTTGTTAGGGTGGCTGTCGTCTATCGCCCACCCCCCTCAAAAGTCAACCGCCTCACAGTTACAGGATTTTTTGAGGAATTTAATGATTTGCTTGAGCATTTTTCTGTGTCTTCGGGCAGACTTCTTGTTATGGGTGATTTCAATTTCCATGTTAACGAACCATCAACTGATCGCCTGGCTGCAAGATTCCTTGATCTAGTAGACTCATACAATTTGTCACAACATGTCAATGAACCTACACACAAACGAAAGGGTACACTTGATTTAGTCATTACCAGAGCAAATGAGGATACTGTACTTGATTGTGCGGTTAAAGATCCAGACCTTTCGGATCATTATGCAGTGCATTGCAAACTTGCCATAGCTAAACCTGCTCCCCCGAAAGTATTGAAGTGTAGTCGCAAGCTTCGTGGCATTGACATGGAATTATTTTCCAAAGAACTCAAGGCACTATCAGTCTTTCAAACGCCCGCTACTCACATGGAGGCGCTGGCGGAACAGTACCATACTGATCTGCTGAGTCTGATTGACAAACACGCACCTCTAAAGAAGCGCCTTATAACATTCCCTCCATCAGCACCATGGTACAATGATGAGATCGCCGCAGCCAAACGTGAACGACGAAGGCTTGAGAAACGTTGGCGCAAATCCAAACTCACAATTCACCAACAATTATTTAAAAAACAATGTGCACATGTAAGGTCCTTAATAAAATCTTCTAAATTAAATTTCTATTCAAACTTAATATTTGATAATAAAAATAATCATAAGGTATTATTTTCTGCAATTGACCGTATGCTAAACCTGACAGCTGAGAAACGTTACCCTTCCTGTGAGTCTACTGTTGATCTTGTTAATAAATTTTGCATTTTTTTCTCTGACAAGATCACGGCTATTAGACAGGAGCTTGACTCTGCTGATTTGCCCAGTGATTCTACATTCACTCTGTCTCCTTGATGATGATGCTTCCCCTGGATGTGAACTCATGGCCATTGCTCCCACCACCATCCCCGAACTGAAACCATTATTATTAAAGATCTCAAAGAAATCATGCTGTCTTGATCCTTTGCCCTCTGCCCTTCTTAATCTATGTTTTGATGAACTTTTACCAGTTATAATCAATGTAGTGAACCTCTCTTTTGAAAGTGCCGTAATGCCCAAGCCCTTTAAAGAGGCTGCACTATCCCCAAACTTAAAGAAACCATCCCTTGACCATGAACTTTTCCCTAATTTTCGACCTTTATCTAATCTCATGTTCATTTCCAAATCAATTGAGAAGTTGCAGCTGTGCAACTATGGGAGTTTCTTTGTAAAAATGGCCTCAATGAGGAATTGCAATCTGCATATAAGCTGTACCATAGCTGCGAAACCGCTCTTATACGTGTACAGAATGACATAATTAAAGCCATTGACAGTCATTGCTGCGTTTTTCTCGTTCTTTTAGATCTTTCAGCCGCGTTTGATACTGTAGACCATGCAATACTATTAAACAGACTGTCATCTAGATTTGGAATTAAGGGCAACGCCTTAGCATGGTTTGAATCATACTTAAGTGATAGATCACAATTCGTACAAATTGATGGCACTTCTTCATCCTCTTGCCCTCTTCGCTCCGGTGTACCCCAGGGTTCGGTCTTAGGACCTATCCTATACCTCCTGTACACTGCGCCCTTAGGTGATATTGTACGGAAACATGGCCTGTCTTTTCACTTTTATGCTGATGATTCCCAGCTATATACGACCTTCGCATGCAATAATGATCAAGAGTTGTCTTCTGCTAAGAAGCGCCTACAATCTTGGACAAAATGTCTTGGCAATTTCCCCAAAAAATGACCGAAATGACGTTTCACTCCTGTCCATGCGTGATTTGTACCCCTCCCCCACCCCCCCTATAATCAATGTTGCTTGGGTCCGTAGACAGATGATCTAGAAGTTCCTCAACATTGATTTGGGGGGAGGGGGAGCGAGAATTGGCATTATCCGTATGTATTTCAGCATACCCACTGATTTCTGCACAAAACTCAAAATTTTGCCAACAATTTTGTCCAAGATTGTAGAATGCTGCGTTGCTGAGATTAATCATTGGATGACAATAAACAAACTAAAACTAAATAATGGAAAGACAGAACTTTTACTTATTCACTTTCGTTTCCGTCCTCCAACGTCGTCGCCTTCCCTTGCTGTGGGTAATGACGTTATAGATCCTGCGACCCATGCTCGTAACCTTGGCGTCATTTTTGACAACACGATGTCCTTAACCCGGCATGTTAATGATGTTGTGAAAGGAGCATTCTACCACGTCCGTAATATCTCTAAAGTCAGGAAATACATTAGTCGAAGCACTGTGAAACTCTAGTCCATACTTTTATTGGTACAAAGCTTGACTATTGTAATGCACTTCTTTTTGGAATTCCTGACAAAGAGCACGCCAAGTTGCAGTCCGTGCAGAATGCTGCTGCCCGTATCGTTTCATGCAAAAGAAAATTCGATCATATTACGGAAACTCTTAAGGAACTGCACTGGCTGCCTATAGAACAGAGGATTATTTTTAAGATTAACCTTATCACCTACAAGGCCCTAAATGACTTGGCGCCACCATATATTAAACAACTATTGGATTTTTACCGACCGGGTCGTGCCTTGCGGTCTTCTAAAGATTTTTTACGTCTTAAGCAACCTAATTTTAATCTAATTACTTATGGGCGACGGGCTTTTTTCAGTTGCAGCGCCGAGACTTTGGAACGCGCTTCCTTTTGAGATCAGGGCTTCCTCCAATGTGAAAAGTTTTAAACAAGTTTTAAAGACTCATCTTTTTAAGATTGCGTATAATGTGTAATGTTTCTTTTTTATAATTTTAGCTTTTATTACCCTTTTTATAATTGTGTATAGAGAGAGAGAGAGAGAGAGAGAGAGAGAGAGAGTATAGATAGGTCCAAGTCCAGCCAACTACCAATGAGAACGACGAGGATCACATAGTCGGATTCACAGGACGACATCCGCAGAGGAGAATTTATAGTAGACTATAGAAGGTACGGAGTCACGCCAACTCGAAGTTCTTCAGCCATCAGCAAGATGTCGTCCTGTGAATCCGACTATGTGATCCTGAATCCTCGTCGTTCTCATTGGTAGTTGGCTGGACTTGGACCTATCTATACTCTCTCTACATAAGTCCCCTGTGAATCAGTTTACGGAAAAGAGAAAAAGCCTGGGACCCCTACGGGTGTTTGCTCTGCACTACCTAGAATTGCTGCGTTGCCAGCGTGGTTGTCCTCGGTGGTTTAGTGGTTAACACATCCAAACCGGAATTCGGAAGCTGTGGGTTCGAGTCCCATTCGAGGCAATATACATTTTTCTCTTTTCCTTTGATCCTGCTGATGGCTCAAGAACTTCGAGTTGGCGTGACTCCGTACCTCCTATACTCTACTATAAATTCTCCTCTGCGGATGTCGTCCTGTGAATCCGACTATGTGATCCTCGTCGTTCTCATTGGTAGTTGGCTGGACTTGGACCTATCTATACTCTCTCTCTCTCTCTCTCTCTCTCTATATATATATATATATTTTTCTCCATTAGCATTGTAAGATTTTATACCCAGTTTTTATATGATTTAAACGATTATTTTCATTATTACTACCATTGTAAAGCGCGCAGAACAGAAATGTATGTGCGCTATATAAGAAATATTATTATTATTATTATGTCCCTAATGGACCGTAGGTGACATTAGATTAATTGTTCTTAGGTGTTCGTCGGCAACAATGACCAGCACAGCGTGGTTAGTCACGTGTTGGACCCGCCAATCATCGCTCGTTACATCCGGGTCCGTCCAGTCAGCTGGCACGTTCGCATCTCCATGAGAGTACAGTTATATGGTTGTACAGAAGGTACGTGTCACAAAACTAGGTGTACGCATCGGGTCACCTCGAGATTGAATTGCAGCCGAGCGTCGAAAAGTAAAAGAGAGAGGAAATCAAAAGGAAACCAATCAGCTAACGTGTCAACAGAACCTTCTCTCATTTTGTATCTTTAGACAGGAGCCCATAAGTAGGCGCTTTCAACTGGCTTATGAAATCGAGGCACCGTCTTTCCTGACCTATTTATTTTTAGAATAGAGTTGCTGGGTAAATCCTTTGTTTTGCTGGTCGCACAAGAGAGCAAACATATAGATTAAACACGAGGTTCCGCTTTAAAAGGAGCGAGCCACATTTATGACGTCAATATTTTATTGTAATTCTCAAATTTTTATTCCACTTTTTACATTTAGTTCTTATACATAGATGTAACTGGACTACACTAGACTAACAGACACTAACATTTACAGGGACAGATAATAATGATATGTCAAAAAAAGAGAAGATTGAGGATAAGCAGTTTGGCATACTTATAGCGATTTAATTATAAAAGGCTCGAGTGTATGAGAGTGTCCCACTTTTTAAGATGCTGTTCAAGTTTTTGTTTTTTATTAGCAATTATATATTCAGTTTTCTCAATAGAAGCTAGCTTGAGTTTAAATCTTATGACGTCAGTTGTCTCTCAGCTGTTATAGAGTTCAAAATTTGTATTAAAAACGCGAGTATTGGATATCATTAGGGGCAATTTGCCCTGATATCAACCATATGCTTTCCAAACTGTTAACATTTTAGTTGCTGCAGAATAATGTTTATTACAACCGGTTTTGGCTCCGATAAAAGCTTTTCATGCGAAGAACACGACTAATTAGTATTCACAAGGATCGAAATATTCTGAACCGCGAAATTCAAAATGTGAACTGAAAACGTCAGTACTAACGTCAAATAACAAATTATTCAGTACAAGGAGTTACCTTGTCATTTATTCAAAAAGAATTTTGTTTAACTTGTTGGGGGCCCTATAAAAGTACTTTTGCCGGATACTGAAAATTCTCGACTTCATTAGTGTTGAGTTATTAATTTATAATTGCCAATAAATACTAAATTAATTAATTCATTAATTACGTGAATCGCTTCCTCTCACACGGAACTCAAGCTTCAAATTGAAGGAGAACTCTAACTTTCAACTTTCACTTTATCTACATCGATAATTATAAATAGTGGTACACACCCAACCACACGACCAATAACAGCGCTTTCAAACTGACTTTCTTTTGACTCTCCTTTGAAAACAGACCTTAAAAATACCACTCATACTACTTCACAGGGTTCGTAGTACCTCCCACTGATTGTGCTGATGCCCTTGGAATGGAAAACAAGAACATCTCGGATTCTCGTCTTACGGCCTCGTCCATGTATAATGGCAACCACGGCCCGTCACGTGCTAGACTCCATATCTCTAGAGAAGGCTCCCTTATAGGCGCATGGGTGGCCAAATATTTTGACCAGGAGCAGTGGTTACAGATTGATCTAGGACAAGTGACTAAAGTGACGGGGATGGCAACTCAGGGTCGTCAGGATTATCCCCAATGGGTGACCAGTTTTACCCTGTCGTATAGTCTTAGCAGCAATGGGCACTTTGAAACCTACAATAACAGCAAGGCATGTATTTGTACTCCAATCAATTTCAAAAACACACTTCGTTCAAAAAAAGATTCGTCCAAAGTGTTTTCGTCCTGCGTTACGTCTTGCAAAAAGACTGGAAAATCCTCCCATTTATAATACTAATTATTGTGTCTCATTTAGCACACATACATTGTTGTTCTGTGCGCTTTAGAATATTTCTATTTTGAATACATGTAAATGACTAAGGGATAAAAACAATAGGTGTGAAAATGAATATAAAATAGTTAGACATTATAAGCGACCTTAAAAAGGTAAGCCTTGATAGTTTCGTAAAACGATTTACATTTTAACATTTACATTTTAACAAGCTCCCACGTCCCTGTGTTAAGATTGTGGGTAGAACGAAATCTGCTTCGGCTTGAAATGTTAAACAGAAAATATGTATATCATGGAAAGCACGTATAATCAAACGCCATGCACTTGGAGTTCTCGCTTCGTTTTTTTAATTTGGATACTAGTCCCCTTTTGACAAATCACACAAAGCAAAATCAAAATAACAAATCATGCTGAACGGAGTTTCGGCCACGCAATCGTAAATATCATGAAAGAATGAAATGCGAAAGCATTTCTGGTGTTCCGTACATGTACTACATTGACATTCTTCGAGTGACCCGTGGCAACTGACTGAATAATAAAAACTCTTGTTCAAGCAGGTGTTTGACGGCAACAGGGACCGTAACACAATCGTTGGTCACGTGCTTGATCCTCCCATCATTGCACGCGTCATCCGTATCCATCCACGTACATGGCAGACTGGTATCGCCATGAGGACAGAACTCTACGGTTGCACTTCAGGTATATACCTAATTCAGAAAAGGTTGCTTTGGTCATTGGTCTTTGGTCAATGAACGCCTTTGTTTCGTGGTCACTGAAGCAAAGAATTCCTTTGTTTCGCGCTACAACTGAAAGACCCAACGCCAAAGCAACCTTTTTAAATCGTGGATACGCGAAGCGTAAGACACGAGTTATTGTGGTGGGCCCGATGTCACTCATGACTCAAGTGTTATCTCAAGTTGCGCAATAATTATGCAATCTGAGTAGCCTGCGAAAATTAGCCAGTGGCATCACCCATTAGGCTCTGATGTTCAAGGAAAACAATGGCGGACTTCGAGGGCAGAAGATAGCCCATCCTTTTCTCTGGCTTCGGAGGTTATTGCCCTAGTTTACACTCAAGATGTTTACTTAGTATCGGAGTTATATGAATGAAAGAAGAATCCAACTTTTAACTTTCGATTTGTTGATTTTAATTAGGCGTATAACCCTAATCCTCTTGGGGAATTGTTTTAGCACGAATACAAGTAGCAGAGAATGGGCCTTTAGTATCCTTTTCTCGGGAACTCCATCATCACTTTTCTTTTAAACTTCTGCGTTGATTTTGAATAGAAATCATATTTTCTATAAAACAAATGTACACTTTTACCACCTCAAGAATTGTTGGCATATTGTGTTTTTAATAAACGTGGAAAGAGAACAGGTATCAAGCTAGCGGCGCGCGAACGTGGTTCCGTCACATACAGTTGAGTACACCCTCGCCTTCAACAATGTTTAAATTGTCTGGAATAATTTAAGTGCTGCGCCATTCTCTGTACCACATTTCCCTGTCTGTACCTTGTTTTAACAATGCAGTATTTTAAGCAAAAATTAATTTCACAGTGCTAGTCAAACTATCATGACTTTCGTCAAAGCAGGGACTGGTCAAAGCTTGTCTCTTTTTTTCAACGTGACTGACTTTATTGAAAGCACAATATCAATTAGATATGAGAGCGTCACATTTTTTTCTTTCAGGTTTTGTTGTGCCTCTGCCTCCGATATGTGAAACGCCTGTTGTTGTTAATGAAAATCAATTTTCCGCTTCATCGGAATTTCGCTCCGCCCACAGGGCAGCGAACGGTCTCCTTTATCACAGGGCTGGCGGAGGGAGAACTGGAGCCTGGTCTGCAGGTGTTGGTGACGCCTTCCAATACCTACAGGTCAAGTTTACACACCCGACAAAGGTAACCCGCGTATCGACCCAGGGACGACAGGACGGAGGGCAGTGGGTGACGATTTACACATTGGAATACAGTTTGGACGAAGTGCTGTTTGTTCCCTATAGAGACGTATTCGTAAGTACTAACAATAGAGTCCTAAAGTGTGACGTTACAAATTTGTAAAAAATTCGATTTTCAGATCTAAAGCACGGATCAAACGGTAATGAGAGCAGCTCATAAGAGTTTTTCCCATTTGATCGCTCCAGCTCTCATTCACTCTCATGCACTTTGAACATGTTCAAGGTTTTCATTAGAATCGCGCGGATCAGAGTTTTTCAGTCAGCAGCTGCAGCCTCATTTGGTTCCAAAGAACTGCAGGCTTTTTTTCCGCGAAAAAGATGGGTGCTAGTCACACGCTGGCTCTCATCAACTCTCATCACCGTTTGGTCGCTTCTCGTGAGAGTAGATAAGAGTGAATGATAGTATTATATTTTGTTGGTTTGACATTCACAATGGGGCCGCCGCTCATTAACATGAGACATTTAAACTTTAAAGCTTTGGGAATCTTTGTTTGAAATTTTAACATGAAATTAAATAAAAGTTATAGCGTCTGATGACTTGTGAAAGGGGTGTCAAAGAACCAATATTGCTCATATCAAGAAAGTGCTGTCGTTTTTATGGCACATCCGCGCGGGTTGCCTGTGGTGTTCAAAACGTGTCTCAGGCCCCTCAGCGGGGGACAAAACAAAATGGCGACCAAAGAGATCATGTTTCTCGAGTATCTGCAAGTTTTGGTAAATTTCCTGCTTTTTCCTCTAAGATATGAGGAAAAGTACTTACAGACCTTCCAAATAAGGTAAGGGGAATTTCCTAATAAGGAAGCTTTGCAACGTCGGCAAAACGACTGTTTTTGGCCAAATTTTCTTGATATGTAAATCGAAAATTTGTTTTTGTGACGTCATCACTTTAGAACTCTATTTGCTTTTTACAGGATAAAAGAGCATCGGATGAATCCATCTTTGATTGAACCATAGAAGACATTGGATTAAGACAGATTTCACCAGAATTTCGAGCAATTTTGTCAAAAAGTGGTCAAAAATCCAGTTACTCAAAACTTTGGAACCCCTTGGCTTGATTTTGGTTTGCTTTGGAAGACCTGCATATAAAGAATAACCTGGGTTAGTTCCGCCATGCAATTCGCAAGGAAAGCGGAGAAATTAAATTTCAAAGTGTATCACCCGTTGTACAATAATAGGAAAGCTCCATGTCAAGCGCAATTCCTTCCAATCCCTTTACCTTTGTATATAAACTTCGAAATGTTTTTTCATAGGTTCCCTTCAAGATTTCTTGATGGAACTAATTCGAATTACTTCTTGCATGCAAATCTTTCAAAAGATGCTAAAATAAAGCCAATACGTTTTGTACTTTCTAGGAACATGATTTTTGGCCACGCGTTGCTCAAATCACTACGTAAAACAATCTGTCTTAATTTGTTCTTAGGCGTTCGTCGGCAACAATGACCGGCACAGCGTGGTTAGCCACGTTCTGGACCCGCCAATCATCGCTCGTTACATCCGGGTCCGTCCAGTCAGCTGGCACACTCACATCTCCATGAGAGTCCAGTTCTACGGTTGCACCGAAGGTACGTGTCACAACATTAGGTGCACGCCTCGGCTCACCTGGAGATTGAATGTAGATGTCAATGTAACATGTATTTGTAGATGTAGATGTAGATGTAGATGTAGGTGTAGGTGTAGGTGTAGGTGTAGGTGTAGGTGTAGGTGTAGGTGTAGGTGTAGTTGTAGGTGTAGATGCTTGAAATAAAATTGAATGTAGATGCTTGAAATAATGTTGATTGTTATAAAAAAAATCATTTTATTGCAAGGATTCGAGCCTCCCCCGCAGCCACAGTGCGTGGCCCCCCTGGGCATAGAGGGCGATTCAATCAAAGACAAGCAATTCAATGCCTCCTCGACGTTTAGCGACTTCTTGCTACCAAGCAATGCTCGCTTGAACCTCATTCGTCATGGCGTCCGCGGAGGGGCGTGGGTATCCAAAGATGTCAACGCCAACCAGGTTAGAGGCTTGCAACTGCTGCAACTCGTGTTGCAGGAATCTGCGACAGCCGCAACTGGAGTTTCGCGACAGCTGCGACTTCTTACGACACCCAGTTTCTATATGTTGCAGCTGTCGCAGTACAACTTTGTTCATAGTCGCAGTACACCTTTCGTTCACAATAGCTGTCGCAGTACACCTTTCGTTCACAATAGCTGTCGCAGTACAACTTTGTTCACAATAGCTGTCGCAGTACACCTTTCGTTCACAATAGCTGTCGCAGTACAACTTTGTTCACAATAGCTGTCGCAGTACAACTTTGTTCACAATAGCTGTTGCAGTACAACTTTGTTCACAATAGCTGTTGCAGAACAACTTTGTTCACAATAGCTGTCGCAGAACAACTTTGTCCACAATAGCTGTCGCAGAACAACTTTGTCTACAATGGCTGTCGCAGAACAATTTTGTTCACAATAGCTGTCGCAGAACAATTTTGTTCACAATAACTGTGGTAGTACAACTTTGTCCACAATGGCTGTTGCAGAAGAAGTTTGTACACAATAATAATAATAATACATAGATTTATATAGAGCATTTCTCCTAAAGATCCAAGGCGCTTTACAATATATAATTACATAAGAATAAAATAACATATAATTACTACGCAATAATAAAAACAGCCTTTAGGAAAAACAGCGACAAAAAAAATTGTACACTCCTGCGCCATCATATTCGTTTTTTGTTTTAATTTAGTGGCCTGCTATTGCAAATAATTTATTTTGAGCTTTTTATTGTTACATTGTAAGTATGCTTAGATTTGAGATCTAGTTTCTGTGATAAGACCTGTAAAGTAGTTGCTTTTTAAATGAGTTTTGTCACGTTAAAAATGTTGTATGGTATTGTATTGTATTATAGTGGATTCAGGTTACGTTTGAATCGTACAAGACAGTAACTCGTATTGCGACCCAAGGGCGTCAGGATGTTAATCAGTGGACAAAACTGTACACGGTACAATACAGTCAGGATGGTAAGAACTTTGTCACGTACAAGGAAGGCCGCGAAGATAAGGTATGCGTGGATTTTGGGGAGGGACGCACAGTTGGCTAGGCGTTACGTCGTTTTCCTCACTGCTGTGGTCCGTGTTCGACTCCTGGCCGGGGCAAAGGAAATTTTCTTTCTCAGGTCATGGTCGAAACTGGTTCATAGTGAGTTGAACTTTGTTCTGCCTTTTCGCGATTGCAGGAAAATGTTAAAGAGCCTTTGGGAATTTAATAAGCCCTCTGGCAGTGACACCCTCAGTGTCTGTGCTAATAACCATTTAGTTGCGCGCGCCATTAAGTAATTCAGCTTCCGAGCTGTACACTCTCTGATTTGAGTGAAGGCAGGCGGGCGTCCTTTGTTTTTGCTCATTGTTTCCAGATCCCTACTTTGTAGAGTGGACGTCATTGATGGCCTACTGTTATCCTAGCCGGCTCTACATTACTATATATACAGCTCCGCTCTCACTGTCTTCTCTCTTTTGCTCCGACACTTTGTAAAATATCATTTGGAATGATATTTTGAACTAGGCTCCAGAATAGAACTAATGACGGTGAATTTTTCTCATTTTCATAATTTTAATTGATAATGATAGGAGATATTAGTATATACCAAATCAGTGTATAGTCATTTTCGCGCGCTCTGATTGGTTCCTGAAGTAGTAGTTATCAAACACTATTTACTGTCTTCGTGCGCGATATTGCGTTTTCAACCTTACTAAAACAACTACCCCCTTCAGGGTCGGTGCCTGTAGCTTGCCATCAGTTGAATAAAACATTTTATTATTTGTGTAATGACCCACCACTAATTGCAAAAGAAAGTTTCTCAACGGTTTTAGGGCAAGAAAGTCAACCTAGTAAACCTGCTAAAAGTCCTAAAAGCTTTATAGGGGAACATCTCACAATTCTAGTTTGAAAATACGACACATTTTTCTTTTGTTGGCGGCCATCTTGCCCTTTGTTATTAATGAGTTTTGCCGCACTTTTAAAACTTAAAAGTTTTGCGAAGTTTTTGATATTCTCCATACTGCACAGCACTCCCAGCTAAATATATAAGTTTTTAGTCGTTTCATATTGAATCATTCGTGTTATATAAACTTTGTTAGGTATGTTATTTTTGACCAAGCTACGCTTTGACCAAGGAATTTTCCCATGTCAAAAGTCAAATACAATGCCTGACTTGGAATCTTGAAACACGTTTCCATACGCAACTCAAAAATTGTTAATAATGGTTTCCATTGTCAATTATCAATAGACTCTATATAAGGGGTCATATCTAAGTAAAAGAAAACGTTAACATATTTACCTGTTACGCGTTACAGTCTAGAGCTAGTTCTATCAGCGTAGAGCTCTTAAGTGCCACAAAACTCATTAATAACAAAAGCCAAAATGGCCGCCAACAAAAGAAAATACGAACTCCTAAATTTAAGTACTTTCCCCTTCTATGATTTTTTAGGACTTTTGATATGTTTTAGAGGATGACTTTCTGGCCCTAAAACCGCTGAGAAACTTTCTTTGCAATTAGTGATAGGTCGAACCCCATTTTTTCATAGATTGACTGCAATATACCAAATCAGTGAATAGTCATTTTCGGGCGCTCTGATTGGTTCCTGAAATAGTAGATATTTAGCACTTATTCTATTTCAATTGAGGTGGATAGTGGCAGAATATTTACCGAGAGCCGCAGGCTCGAGGTAAATATTCCTAAAGCCACTATCCACCGAAATTGAAATAGAATAAGTGTTTTAGTATATACCAGCAAGGCAACCTGCCGAATTTTCAGTCGGAAAACAATAAGAAAAGTTGTGTTAGCGTGCGTGACAAAACTCACGCAAACTTTATAGATGATTTGCATAAGCACGTTTTTGGTCGATTTTGACAGCTCTAGAAAGTTTGCAAGCATTTACTTCGAAAAGCTGCGGAAAAAAGTGGACAATTCAAGGGATTTTCAACAAATTTGGACATGTAGCGAGCAATATATTGCATCATTTCAATTCAAGAAGGAATATAGCTGCAAATTGGAGAGCATTTGTAAGCAATTCGCCAAAAGTTTGCTCGTTGTACAAGTAATATAAGTTAAGTTTAATTAGTTTGCTGGAAAAATGGAGTGAGCAAACACCGTAAACACTGGATATTTGAGGGAAAAACGATTTAGCAGGATAAAACAGCTACACAAAACCTTATGAAAAGGCTTTATGGGGTTATCATCAGGCAAGAAGAAGAGTATTAACTAACTACTAACAGAAGTCTCCTTTGTGGCGGACAGTTCGCTCGCAAAAAAACTACAAGAAAGCTGCCGATCAGTCGTTGCAAGACACAAACCATCCTCAGGTACTTTGAAAATTAGCTCTTTCTCGACATATTGTAGATTATAATTTTGATTTTTGTGAAATAAATAAAATAAAGGGAAAGTACATGCCTAAAAAGAATTTTCATTCATGCTTTGCCAGCTAAAGTTTTTCAACTCGGGTTTCACAGTGCAAGCGTGTTTTTCACAAACAATGCTCAGACGATTTGTGAGACATATTAAATCCAGAGAGTCCGATTTTGAGACAAAGAAATCTAATTTGTTGCTTCTTTAGTTTTGTTGACTGACATTTCTTCGCCTCTACATGAAATTTGCTTGCCAACACAATATCTACTGTTTCGGAGGTAAATAATGTCTCAGATTCCGAGACTCTAAACCAATCAAATTGGTCGTTCTTAGGAGGTTGCCGAGCTGGTATATACTAACAAACATTCAGAATATTCTAACAAATATTCTGCCACTATCCACCTCAATTGAAATAGAATAAGTGCTAACTATTTACTCTTTTGAGAAAACTCTCAAAATGGCGGCTCGTTTCGCGCGCGATACTGTGTTTTGAATCTGTTAATCCGTATTTTATTCTACTGATTTGGTATATACTAAAACAACTCGACGCTTCGCGTCTCGGTATATATCCACCACTATTCACCTTCCCTTCGGGGACCGATGTAAGAATATATATAATTTCTCCCAAAACCTAAACTGCATAAACAACTCGATCCTTGTCCTTGTTCTTGTCAGGAGTTCATTGGTAACCACGATCGAAATACTATTTCTCTTAATGCCTTCATCCCACCAATTGTAAGCGCCCGTACGATCCGTGTTCTCCCGAAGACGTGGCAGAGTCGCATCGCACTACGAATGGAGATGTACGGTTGTGAGGGAGGTAAGAAATTAACCGAACGCGCACGGGGTATATACAGTTAACGGGGCTGAAGCCTATTCCGGGTCCTAAGATTGCCGTATTATTGGGCGATCTTGTGAATTTTTCTATATTTCATGTTGCGATCTTGGGAGATCTTATGACCCGGAGTAGGCCTTGATTGAAACCACGCGCAATCCTTAGGAGATCTTAGGCGATCTTAGGACCCGGAGAAGGCCTGGGCTGGCCGCTTGCAAGATTGAGTTTTTGTAGAAAATCTCCATTGAAACTATATAAATGTTCTAATAACTATTTAAGAATTGTTATTCAGCACATCGATGTACTGCCTAAATATTGTCATTGAAACATAAATATCCGTCTTCTCCACATGGCGACAGATATCCTGCGATATCCGTCATCTGAGCGAATTATTATGTGTTGAGCTCGTAAAAATAGGCAGTTGTTTTTTTTTCTCTGGGATTTTGTGCTATTGATGTAGCTGACTAAAACCATTATCTTCCTCATTATCCTTTGCATAATATCCGGTCTAATTTAGCCACGTGACTGAGTCCATCGGCGGCTAGGGTATCAGACGATATTCTACAGAAACGCGCAGGATAATAACTAATTAGTCGCGGAAGGCGACGTTATTATCGGCGAACAGACACCCAGACGAATAGTCCAGGCAAACGCCGTTACAGCAATTCAATAAGATATCAACGAGAGTACTCTCATACCACAGTTAGATGGTTGATAAAGCACTCTGGTCGCTAGAGATTTATTTGCTTTTACGCTACCATCGTGCTTATTAACTATCTGCGTTCTTGGATATACACACGCTAAGCATGGACCATTCCTTTATTATAAGTCAGAACACTGCAGAGCCGCTCTGCCCTATAAGGGATAGTGATACAATTTATAGTTTTATAGCCCCAGAGCGTAACCAATATCCACGGTCAACCCTTGAGGGCCGAGGCAAGAGTTGCGCAAGGAGACCCAAAGACTGCACATTCGAGATGACATCCTGAACTTTCTGCATGCTGCGTCGTGACGCTCAGCCAGCCACTATATAGGCCACAGACCTCTCGAGGGCGATATCATGTGAGAGCTCAGGAGAGATTAGCATTGTGCAGCCATTTTTTTCCGTGTCTGTTTCCTTTTGTTGTAAGCTACTCCCAAACAATGTTTATAGATAAATTTATCGGATGACGAGTGAATTCCACGTTAAATTTCCCGCGAAAACGATATCGTGCGATATTGCTTTTCAAGTGAAACTTAAAGGCCCATTACCAACCGGGAGCCTTTGCGCCCCGTTTTCTTTTGTTTTCAAACTGATCCATTGTTTTTCGGGTGCTCTGATTGGCTAAGAGTCTGCAAAGGCTCTCGGTTGGTGATGGGCCTTTAACGTGGATTTCACGAGTCGAGTGATTAATTTTTTTAATCTCATAGCAAAGATTTGAAATCATTTTTTTAGTGTAAGATTCGAGCTTTCAGCTTTCTTTGCGTGGGTAACCTGCTGTTTTGTCGAATTCAGCTTTCAACCACTGAATTCCACGTTAAATTTCACTCGTCTTTAGCCAATCAACGCGCGCGTAAGAATTGAGCTATAGAATTCTATAGGATTATTCAAAGCTTCAGGAGGCTAGATTCCGCTAAGAAAATAGCACGAAAAAAGCGATATCGCACGAGTCGCGCAGCGACGAGGGCGATATCGTCTTTTTGAGTGCTATTTTAGGCGGAATCTACCGACTGAACGCTTTGAATATACTTGAATCCTATGGTATCTCGTCCTCAATTTACACAAAAAAGAGATATCATAGGATTCTTTAATGAACGTCGACATGGAAAGGATCCCCTCAAGGCTACGGACTACCGTCGGGGTATACTTTTTCGTTAAAATTGCATAATTTCATGAAAATTGGTCGTATCTTTACAAGTGATACCTCAATTTAAAGCCTATATCCTGGGCTAAACTATGGTATATCATTTCATTCAATTTTAAGAAACGCAATTTTTTATGGAGTTCCCTTTCCGGTGCATCAGTTCAACTTTTTAGACTTCCAACCTATTTGTTATTTTCGTTCAATGACCCAATATTAGCGTTGACTAAGATGTGTTCTAAAAAGCCGTGTCGGGGATTTTGGAAATTCGATCTCCTTTTCAAGTTATGATCTTTTAAAGATTTTTGTTTACATTTTTATAAAAAAAAAAAAACGTAGTGGACACACAAAATTGGCCCTAAAATCGGCTCTTTTTAAAATTCCAAAAATCCCCAACACGGTTTTTTAGAACACACCTAAGCCCATGGTAAAATGCTGTTAAAGAACAAAAGCATCGTGAATCCGCGTGCGTGGAGCTCTCGAAACTTGACCCGATGCGTCGAAAAGGAAACTCCCTAAAAATATTTTTATATCAAATTGAAGAAATAAACCATTCATAGTCGAGAAGAAGAAATAAGCTTCAAAATGAGGTTCACTTGTCAAGATACGACTTTTTGTCGCGAAATTATGGCATTTTAACGAAAATCACCACGAAGATAGTCTGTAACCTTAATCATTCGTTCCACAATTAGATACAGTTCTTCATTCAATTCTCTCAACAGAAATCCCATTCCTCGCCAAACCTTGCAACGTCACCATGGACGTAGGAATTATTCTTGATCGCTCAGGAAGTGTTGGTGTAAGACATTTCCAGGAAAGCAAGGAGTTCCTTGATGTACTAACGGACAGACTAAACATTTCCCCTTCTGGAAATCACATGGGTATTATTGCATTCGACACCACTGCGGACCGCATAGCAACCTTCAACTCCACCCAGTCTACAGCTGCCATGAAAAACGCCATTGATGGGATAGCCTACACGGGTGGGATGACACGCATCGACCTCGGCATAGAACTGGCGAGTTATGGTTTGTTCGGAGCGAGCGGAAACAGGCCCCATGGTTCAGATGTGTTAATTGTGTTGACTAATGGTCGCACTCTAATCGGGAGCCTGCCTTATGAAGAAGTACTTCTACCTTTCATAGTGAGTTTCAGTGGTTGTATACTTGGTCTTGTTAGCAAGGGAAGGGTGGTGGTCCTGGTATTATAAGGATAGCTGTCATTGTGGAATAGAAAAACGTTACTTAAGTGTTGGTCAAAAGAATGGGAAGGGTAAGTGATGGCGCTTAAGGTAGGTTTAGGTCGGGGTAAAGAGGATAGAGGAGATTACAGATGACTGTTGTGAGTAGGGCCATTTTGACAATAAAGCCCGGCGCAAACGGCACAACTTTGTTGTGCAACATCGTCGGACATATTGTTGAACACAACATGTTACGTCCGTTTGCGGCGTGTGTTGACAGTTGTTGGAACTTGTTGCATGCTGTTGGACGATGTTTGAAACCTGTCAAACTTTTGGTGCAAGAAGTTTCAACTTTTTTTTCCTTTTGTCTTGTGACCAGCGAAGCATAACACAACAAAGTTGCGTCCGTTTGTGCTGAACTCACAACAAAGTATGACTCGACCGAGTGCACGAGTGAATGAATAACTAACAAAGGGTAATATGGTAGGATGCAGGTGGCGCGAGCACTAGCACTTCCCAAATTGATGTATGTATGTTCCAAATTAGATGTTTCAAAGGAATTCGTGAAGTTGGTGGAAGACGAAATAAAGAACTTTATATGGAACGGAAGGAAACCAAAAATCAAGCAATCCTCGTTGATAGGGGATTATTCGCAAGGTGGATTAAATGCACCAGACTAAATTGATTCAATGATAAAAGCTAACAGAATCAAATGGGCGGTAGCACTGCTCAATTCTGAGTATAGTAGAAGGAAATTACTTCCATCATATATCTTGCAGGAAATAGGCGGTTTAAATGCAATCCGGGAAAATTTTGATATTAATAGAATTCCGAATTCTTTAGCGCCTTTTTATCAGAGCGTTTTGAAAGAGTGGGGAAATGTGTTTAATAAGAATATCATTGATCAGGCATCCACTGTCTTGGGACAACCGCTATGGAATAATAAATTCATTAAAATAAATAACAGCTTGTTCTTCCTATCAAGTTTTTCTGCTTGTGGGATTTGCAGAATTGGAGATCTAATTTGTGATCAACAGGGATTCGATTGGTAATACGTTAAGGACAAAGGGGTAGAGGACACGAAATTTCTTCAATGGACCGGACTAGTTCACGCCATCCCCAAAAAGTGGAAGGAATTATTGAAAGCATCAAGTTACGTTGTGAGACAATATGATGGGGCGAGTTGTAAGTTCAAAATCGCGGACAAGGAGTTGAATATTGAAAATGTATAAAAGTCTAAAATTATATATAAGAGTTTAATTCAAGAAAGGCGTACACCACCAACAACCCAAAAGAATATTACGACCAGAATAAATATAGAAGAAGACTTTAGATTGGGCTGTAATATATGCCCTTATTTTTTTCCTCGAGGGCACGGTAACGAATTCTGCATTCTGATTGGTTCTCAGAGCGCGCGCGCGGGGGCAATATTTTCCTATCTCTGACCTAGGTCACGGTAACCATTTGCGCGCGCTTATTTTCATCGAAAAAATCACATTTTAGAGTTTGAAAAAAATAAATAAGTTATTTACCGGCTTTAGGTCGGTCCGTATAGTGAAAAACTGTGACCTCGGCCTGGAAAATGTTGACCTCGGCCTCCGGCCTCGGTCAACATTTTCCAGCCCTCGGTCACAGTTTTTCCCTATACGGACCTCCTAGCCGGTAAATAACATATATGTATTTATACCACAACAATTGATACATGTCTAAGATATTTTCAACATAGACTTTTAAATAACTGCTTATTCCACAATTTTGATCTATGGAAATTCCGGTTAAATAATTCACCTAGTTGTTCGTTCTGCCATATTCAAAAAGAAACAATTGATCATTTATTTTTTGAATGTATCGAGTCAAAGAATTTTTACTTTGAAATTAGGGCGTGGCTGGAATTGAATGGTATTTTTCTCCCCAAGCTTGATTTAGTTGACGTTGTACCGGGAGTACCAGATGTAACTAATAATTTTGTCATTTTGATTTATAAACTTCCTTTATACAAAGCAAGGGATACAGGAAGAACTCCATCTCTTGGTCTCTTTAAAAATCTCCTAGACCAATATGAAATAATAGAATTACGTATAGCTTATAGTAAAAATAAAGTCTTGGTGCATTAAAAAAAATGGGAAAAATTGAAAAACGCAATTTCGCAATAAGGCTGTTGACATAACATGCTGTTTTTGTTGTTGTTGTTGTGTTGTTGTTGCATTTGTTTTTGTTTGTTTAAATGTGTAGCGTAGCAGGGTAGTGCAAGGTGGTTAGGGAATAATTTGTTAATTGTTAAAAATGGTATGATGAAAAACTTAATAAAGAGTATTAAGTTCTAAAAAAAAACTAACAAAGGTGTGATCTGTATTGGGCGGCAACAAGATCTTAACACCGTTAGACGATTAGGTCTATTATTAGAAATTTCATTTGCAATTTATGGGATAGTACTTTTGTTTAGTGCGAAAGATCAATGTAGAAAAAGAATATTGTGATCTTTTTGTTGTGTTGATCTAATATGTTAACAAAATTTTGAAATAACTGCATATTATAGGATTTATCCGTTACTCATTAGTATAATATTTTATGAGTTGGAAAACTAATCGATTGAATTACATACGACGCGATAAACGATCGACGTTTGTAACAGACTTGATTTTCAGTTAAAGGCCGATTCACACTTGCAATTGTTGTTGCATTTGTCCCTGCGATTGTTCTCGCGCGAGTTACAATTCCAACTCTCTTTTGTAAACGAGATGCAAACCCGGTGCGATTTCCGTGCTCTCTATTCTTCAAATCGCATCAAGTTGCAAGTTGTTCCGGTTAGCGCAGTGGTAGAGCGCATGGCTTATGTGCGGGAGATTGGGAGTTCAAACCCCGGCCGGACCAACACTCAGGGTCTTTTCTAAATAATTGAGGAGAAGGTGCTGCCTTTGCTGTAACATCTGCAAATGGTTAGACCTTCACGTCTTCTCGGATAAGGACGTAAAACCGTAGGCCCCGCAACGGAAGAAGAGCCACCTAGTGGAGCCGATTTGCGTAACCCATTATTATAACCCATTATTATTATTATTAAGAGTTTTGAACATGTTCGAAATCTCCGCGACATCACGCCACAAAAAAAAAACGCGGCAGATCGCGCCGAGTTGCACCTACGTTACATTAGTGATTTTGAGTTGATGCGTATGTGCGAGAATCGCCGCGACTCGCGCAACAAAACTTGCAAGTGTAAACAGGCCTTAATTGCAATCTTTCCTTTTGTAACGCGAATTGAATGCACTGTTGTATTATCTAAGGGGCGTTTTAGGACATCAAGATTGGTCTTAAAGTAGATGCGCCTAATTTATGGACCTCTTTCTTTAGCGCCATAACGTAAACGTCGTAGTTGTTGGAATCGGACCTGATGTGAATCACGCAGAGCTCCTCAAGATCGCCAATGGGAAAGAATCGAACGTCGTTCACGTGGAGAAGTATGAGACTCTCTCTACCAAGCTCAACACTGTCCTTGAATTAGCGTGTGTTAAACAAGTCATTGCTCGAGAAAGACTGCAGTGAGGCAGTGCATAAAATACGCTATGCCCCGACGACAACGTTGAAGAAAATAAAGGGTACTTGGATAAAACTACAATGATATTAAACTTATACTAAAATACAACTTAAAAAGATCGCACCAATTGTAAAAAAGTACGATTAACTAAATGACTGTCTGAAGTGATCTTAGCGTGGATGTATAACAGGGGTGGTTAAAATCATTGATAAGAAAAATGAACTGCGTCTAGTTCTTATATGGGTAAGGACATTGAAAAATAAAAGCGTTCAGTCGCAAACTGCTCCCTGTGTGCTTTCATTGCAAGTGCTTTAGCTCGAGTGGATTAATAAGAGCTAGAATCTTTCGTACTATATTTTCATCATTGCGACTTTAAAATCGTTTGATTCATGCGACCTAACCTAAGTTTAAAAATAAAAGCACAGCGAGGACCCTGTGGGGGCATTTTCGCGGGAAACTAAGTTCTAAGAATAGACACTTTTCTGATGTGATTCGCGCACACCAGAAACATATAAGTGAGTTGAAACGTGTAACAGCGCGACAACCTGCGAACAACTCGCGATCAAAAAGCACCATATTTGGAAAGAAACAGATTCTTCGCTTAGCCAATCAGCAACGGGAGATGTTATTCGTCATGTTTTCTAAAAATAACGCGCGCGAACTCCCCCCACAACAGAAGCACAAATGAGTTGAGAACTCTTTCTTTCTCATGCTCAAAATCCATCTAAAATGAGGCTTAAAAGCACCATGAAGAAGAACAAATGCAAATCTGAAGACAACAATTTATAAAGAAATAAAATCGATAAGTTAATTTATAAACTAAACGTTTTTTAATTCACTACTGAAAGAAAAAAAAACAGCCACATTTTCTGTCGAGCCTTGAGCTTACTTGTTTGTTTTGGCTTAGTTGGATCCTTCGTTCTTTCTTTGACATCTCATTTCCCAGTACAAATTCAACGGCAACATATCTTGAAGTTTATAACTAAGAGCACTGGAGAACTAGTCTAATTTCCCTTCTTCTGTGTTTGTTGTTTCAAGAACGGATCCTTTGCCGAGCTGTTTTTCTCCTTCGTTCCTACGTGTAAATTAGTTCCTTTTCGATTAACAGAATCCAGCCGACGTTAATATTCATTTCTCCCGTTCTTGTTATTTCTTCAATAGTTTCTCAGAGTTCCTAGCCATAAAAACTCTGCTTGGCCAACTTCTTTTTCTTGATTGGAGTCCCGAAACTGAGCCGAGTGGTGTGAGTTTTAACTTTGCAAAATATGCTCAATTCCTGAATTATTTTTCTACTTCTGAGAAATTTATGCATTTTGGTTGAGTTTGGAATTTCTTCTTACAAAGTTCATTGGTTTTCCAGTAGGAAATCTCGTAGAAAAGCCGGTAAGGCTTCCAAAAATCTGCAAGCACCGATGAATCAGAATGTAGCTTTGCAAAACGAGCACCGAAGCCTGCCGTGTGCAGTGAAAAGTCACATCTGAATTTTGATTGGCTGCACGCAAGGACATTGTTTTCCAAATATGGTGTTTAGTGATCGCGAGTTGTTCGCTGGTTGTCACATCAGATTCATTCGTCTGTTACACGTTTCAAGTCACTTATATGTTTCTGCGCACACCTCATGGAAATATTCCAACAATCACAACCCAGTGCGATGTTGAAGTTTATAGAAGCTACATCACAGTAACCTCTTTGTGTGCACGACGCGCGCTCTGCAGTTCTGGACATAGAGCGGACTTTAGATCACCGCCAAAAGTAAGCCAGATTGCGTTTGGCCAGCCTTTCTCTTGGTCTAGAGCCTGACTTACTTCGCCTCCTACTATTTTTTTACAGCTTTATTGGCCCACACACTAAATTCATGTACAAACAGAAATTCACATAAAAAAAGATCAGTGAACCCAAAAGGGGAGCGGCGATCGGAGACACCGCACTTGAGTCAAAACTTACATAAAATTAAAATTAAACTGTGATAATGTGGCGTCAGTGCGCACATAACTTATGGCACGAGCACGAAATAACTAGAGTCCAAGTGCAGGGCCAGTAAATTTCAAAAGATGTTTTCAGGCGATAATCGGAATGTTTGACAAAAGGATGAAAAGACTGCGGGCTTGAGAAACAGGAGAAAGGCGCAATAGAGCAAGTATGATTCCAAAGTTAACAATGCGATTAAAGTAGGAGGCCTGAAAAGTGCGTGTTTTACAAAGTGGTGTTTTTAAGTTAAATGAGTTGCTTAATCTAGTACGGCCGCTTACTGAAATTATGAACATCAATGACAGTGTAATTATAGAAGTACTAAATGTTGTTGAATGGCTTCCACTGGCTATAGTCTAGTCGCCGGAGGGGGTTCACGTGCACCCCCCGGAACATTTATGGGGACATATATTTTTAGAACCCTTCGGGGTGTCTAGAATCTGGTTTGAGGTGTCCCCAGCCCGAAAGAGTGTCCCACGGCCACTTTGAGCCGGTTTTTGTTTTTTAATTATATTCTTTTGTTCTTTAATATGAGATGGAATGAGCCAATATTATCAATTATAGCACTGTACAAAAAAGCTCTTTAGATTCTAAAACTATACTTTTACGATCTTAGGAATACTCTGATCACATGTAGACTAGTTAAATTGCTGTCTCAGCCTTTTCCCGTCACATACGCATATCGTTTTGGTATTTCCTAATAGAAATACAAAGGCTGACAGAGTCTTAGAAAATATCTATCAGTAAGGAACACAACATGTACAAAACGGGCATGCAAATTGTACATATGTGTTCAGTCTATTAATGACACTATAATAGCTTAAGTGGTAAGACTGGAATGCTTTTCTGAACAGTGCTACAGTCTATAAAATTTCTTCATTGAATCTCAGATAACAAAAGAATATAATTATAAAACAAAAATCGGCCCAAAAAGTGGCCGTTGGACACTTTTTGGGCCGTGGGACATCTAAAACCAGTTAAAACTAAAACCTTGATATCCTAAAAAAGTTTGTCTCATTACTAGTTCCGGGGGGTGCACCTAAACCCCCTATGGCGACTAGACTACTAGTAGTTTTTTGTATTTGTGTTTTGTTTTCGATAGTAATATAAAATCTCTTCTATCAGCTCAACGTTTATGAGAATAGGAAAACTTTGCTTAACGCTTCCCTTCATTTGCAATGCAAACTGTCATTTACCGTCTGCTGATAGCAAATTTACTTGAATTGTAAACAGAATGTTTAAGAATTTGAATATTTTAGATGGCGAGGGCGTATACGCCACGTTCAAACTGCCCCTGAGGCGACATTTAGTTCCGCCATCTTGGATTAGTAATGTGATCCTGGTTACTGATTAACCGCCCGGTTAATGGCTAATAGCCTACCGGCGGGTCATGAAGCACTCGCAAGGCTAGGGGAAAAAATCGCGTCTCACAAAGAAGTGTTGAAAGATATTTAAAATCTATTGACATATTTGAATTCCTCGAGGTTCAAAGCACTGAGGTCACTCATCAAACCCTAAGTGACGCGCAATCGAACAAGAATATTGAAGCAACAACATATGAAAGGAACTGTTGTGTAATGGCGGAAGCTTCATCGAAATAAATCGAGAATTCGATTTGATATTTTAGTCTTATCAGAGTTTTCCTGCTCTAGTGAGAAATGATTTCATAATCCATATCTCTTTGTTTCTTCGAATCTGCGGTCCGATTTTCTCTTGTTTGAGATATGTTCGAGTCGTAGCTCAACTTAATATCGCAGTCAACGTGATATTTTTATGGCAAGCGCGTCGGAGGCAGATCACTTTCAAATACTTCAGGGCCTCTGCCGCGTTTGTGGAAAGCGCCTGAAGAAGCTAAAAGAGCGCTACGAAGTCTAGCTATGCTTGCATTGATCACAAATAAATGCTAGAGCAAAAATACAGCATAAACAGTGAGAACAGCCTGATACATATTTGCACCCGCCGCGCGGCGTTTCTGCAATCAGTGCTTTGCGTGAAAACCCACCCCAAAGTTTGGCAAATACACATTAAGAACTGCCCAACGCGGGCCATGGAGATGCCGTTAAAGAAGGGACGGAAGCCAAAAAAGGCAAAGCGAGGGGGATTCAGGGCGTCTAATAAAGACAAATGCGTGCTGCAGTCGGGCCGGGGGCTAGAAGTTTGAAATAAGCGAGTCAAAAACGAGGACCTTTCAAATTTGCTTGAATATTTTAGGAAAAAAACCTCAGCTCAGAATGTTGGGCAGAGATTTTCGTTAAAAGCGAAAAAGAGCGCGCATACTCCGTTTGTCAAGCAGCCATTAATATAAATAGAGACGCAAAGGCTGTGCCCCGTTTGTCAGGTAACCATTATAGAGACCGAAAGCCTCCACACGTCGCTCCCCCCGGCTATTGTCGGCATACGACGGCAATTTGTGGACTTTAAACAAATCTTGTGAAAGGTTGTGGTATCACTTGTGCTTTGGACACACATTTGTCGGCCTAAGTGCTTACTGGTCCCCACTCACTAACCCCACCCAAGATGTTGCAAAGGCATTTACAAGTCAGTTAGTGTAAATTATGAGCTTAGAAGTTCTGAGGCACAGAAATGCAAAAGGAGCTACTGACCAATGCCTTTGGCAAGGAGCTGGTGCTAGAAATTCTAAATCCCTCCCTATGAAAGCAGACATTGGAGTCTGCCAGAAACATATAAGCGAGTTGAAACGTGTAACAGCGCGACAACCTGCGAACAACTCGCGATCAATAAACACCATATTTGGAAAGCATCAGGTTCTTCGTTTAGCCAATCAATTGATTCGTCATATTTTCTAAAAATAACGCGCGCGAACTCCCGACAACAGAAAAGAAGCACAAAATGAGTTTAGTTCACTGTTTTACTTCCATGCTCAAAACCCACCAAAAAGATTTTTTATTCATAGCTTTTGCTGTTCTCGTAATATGATTGGCTGATTTGCCATGGTAAATAAGAGTGCAGACAACGCTGTTTGCATCAACACGCGCGCGCGCTTCTAAACCAACGGAAAACAGTTCGAATGCGCGTGCAATCCCAACGGAAAAGTCTTATGTGAATTTTGATTGGCTGCACGCAAGGGTATTGTTTTCCAAATATGGTGTTTAGTGATTGCGAGTTGTTCGCTGGTTGTCACATCAGATTCATTCGTCTGTTACACGTTTCAACTAAGTTATATGTTTCTGAGTCTGCTGGATAAAACTTAACAAACTAGGGGTTAAGCAATGCTACTTTTGTATGTGAAATGTGCAACCCGAAACTATCTGTAACACCTACCCCATGGACATTTCCAAACCAAAATTCCCTATTCAAGCAGATAACTTGTACCATCTACTCTTTACTATTTTGCAAATGCCTACAGTGGTTTATCTATGAAATTTAAATGCTCCCCCCCCCCTACACCTCTTCAGTGCCGCCCACTTGCTATTCTCACTTGGGAATAGTGTGCGACATATAAGATATAATTTACATAATCAATTCAGTTGGTTTTGAGATCTCACGCTAGATGCCGCTTCTGGTTACGCTTCTCAACACGGTCAAGACTTCCTTCAAATCCACCTTCAAGAATAAAAGTCTACTCCTTCTTCGTTTACATCTCCTCTCCTTTCCCGTAAGCTCGAGTTAAGTATTATTTGGTGCTGTTTTAGCTTGGCTTGTGGTTGTTTGCCTTGGTGCTTTTTCGAAGTTGTGTAATGTGCTTCAAGTTATGTTATTCGGCTATTAGCTTAAAACCGGAGTTTGTTCTATTTTGTTTTATAGGTTTCCAGTGGAACCCATGTGCTTTGCCTGTCGCATTTCACTCGTTCTTAAACCGTCCTGAGTTCGTCGGAGTTTGGCCAGTTATTACGCAAGATTACGACCACGCGCGTCTCCTGTCGGTGTTTCGGGACATTTCCACTCTCACGAGCTCTACTTGTTTCTGGCATCTTTCGTCGTTCATAAAGAAACTCACCGGAACAGAACTCGGCTACCGCTCCGGGAAAAGTAGAAGTAAACGAGGTATATTTAGTGTGTTAGGTTGTGCGTTCCTGTGTCACATTTCTTATCAGCGTCATTAACTTTTATCCGGGGTGCTAGTTAGTTTGTTTACATGTTTGGATTGCAACATCAGTATATCGTTTGCTCTTCGCGCCTATACATGGAAATATGGATGTCTGTTGGTTGCAGATTATAGGGCCTTTTTGTACGTACCGTTGTGTGCATTTATGTGTTCTGTTTGCTCTGTAGTTTGTCGGTTTTGTGGCTCCTGTGGCTCTTTCGTCGTTCATAAAGAAACTCACCGGAACAGAACTCGGCTACCGCTCCGGGAAAAGTAGAAGTAAACGAGGTATATTTAGTGTGTTAGGTTGTGCGTTCCTGTGTCACATTTCTTATCAGCGTCATTAACTTTTATCCGGGGTGCTAGTTAGTTTGTTTACATGTTTGGATTGCAACATCAGTATATCGTTTGCTCTTCGCGCCTATACATGGAAATATGGATGTCTGTTGGTTGCAGATTATAGGGCCTTTTTGTACGTACCGTTGTGTGCATTTATGTGTTCTGTTTGCTCTGTAGTTTGTCGGTTTTGTGGCTCCTGTGTGTTTGTCCGCGTTTTGCTGGAGGCCCGACTCACTGGGTTTTGTGTTGGTTTTATTGTCAGTCGCCTGCAGTTAACGTTAGGCTCACTTTATGTGTACGCTGGCTTTTGTATGTTATTCTGGTAATACCTCGTCGTAATTATGTGTCTTATTATGTGCGTTACGTCTTATCACTCACATGTTCCCTAGGAAACGCGCGGCGGGACTTGGGATCTCGCGGGTCAAAGAGGGATAAAGGAGTTGGCGCTTATCATATGCGCGGCGGGACTTCGGGTCTCGCGGGTCATAGAGATTAGGATAGATGGCGCTTTTTGTACGCGCGGCGGGACTTCGGGTCTCGCGGGTCATAGAGATGAGGATAGATGGCGTTTTTTGTACGCGCGGCGGGACTTCGGGTCTCGCGGGTCAAAGAGGGATAAAGGAGTTGGCGCTTTTCATACGCGCGGCGGGACTTCGGGTCTCGCGGGTCAGAGATTAGGATAGATGGCGCTTTTTCTACGCGCGACGGGACTTCGGGTCTCGTGGGTAAGAGAGATATTGGTGGATAGCGCATTTCATACGCGCGGCAGGAAAGGAGAAAAAGAAAAGGAAAAGGAAAATAAAGGAAAATGAAAATGAACGAAAAAAGGGAAACAAAAAAAGGGAAAGAGTAAAGGAAAATGAGAAAAAATGAAACGGAGAAAAGGAAAAATATAAAGAAAGGGGAAAAGGAAAAAGAAAAGAGACGGAGAAAGAGAGAAGGAATAATGGAAAAAAAAGGAATAAAAGGAGAAGAAAGGAAAATGATAGAGGAAGAAAAAAAAAGAGGAATATAGTGTACTGTATCGCGTAGTCGCTCGCTTTCACTATTTCATTGGATTCCGTGATTCCTTTCGTTGACCTTGAGGGGGCTCTCTCCTCATCTCAGGGCAGCCTCTCGTTCCGGACCGTCCATTCCATGATGAAGTCAATAACATTCAATAACGGTTCGGACCTTGGGGTCAACGAAAGGTTGGGTCCCATGTACAAGCGTTGCGCTAGGTATATGACTTGGGCGTTACCCTTACATTTCATATGATCGGGGTTGGCAAACGAGAGGAGCCGGTTTAGGGATCTGTCTTTGTGCAGCGTTGGCCCCTGAGTGTCACCGAACAGACATGTATGGGTATGCCAAAGAGTGGTTTTGAGTTATGGGTACGTTCAAGAAGGTTTTGTTGAGTTATGGGTATGTTCTAGAGAGGTTTTGAGTTATGGATGTGTCCAAGAGAAGTTTCGAGTTAGGGGTATGTCCTAGAGAGGTTTTTAGTTATTGGTATGCCCAAAACCGGATTTAGTTATGGGTGTGGTCAAGAGCAGTTTTGAGTTATGGGTGTGGTCGCGAGAGGTTTTTGAGTAATGGGTGTGGTCAAGAGAGGTTTTGGGTTATGGGTGTGGTCGAGAGGGATTTTGAGTTATAGGAGTGGTCAAGAGAGGCTTTGAGTTAAGGGTATAGGGAATAAGGTTGGAGGGGATTTAGGATATTTTGAGTTATGGGTTGGATTAGGATGGGAAGGTATCTAACACTGTAAGTGTCAATAGGGCGGAGCCAGGTCTCCTTCCCATAACTTATATCATATGGAGCACAATAGGACCAAGTGAGGATATATAACTATTCTCACTTGGGAATAGTGTGCGACATATAAGATATAATTTACATAATCAATTCAGTTGGTTTTGAGATCGTAGCGCCAGGAAGGCGACCCTGGTGTGGGTCTGCACATGGGAATAGTATGTCTGTGGATAGTAGATTATAGGGCCTTACTGTGCTCATCTAGAGGCCTGGTGGAGCCAGCTTTTGCTGACCCACCCACCCTCCCTCTTTGCCAGTAATTGCCTTTTTGAGCTTCGCCAGGTCTCCTTCCCATAACTTATATCATATGGAGCACAATAGGACCAAGTGAGGATATATAACTATACAAATTTGATGTTTAATTGATTAAAAAGATTATTACTGTAGCCTTTAGTCAATGTTATCAACTTTAGCCTAGGTGTGTTTCACTATATTTCCATATACACGTACAAATTTGTTTAACAGAGTATATCAGCCAGTTCTAAACTAAAGAGTGCTTTCACCTCCAGATCAAAGAAAATACTATTACAGAATTTGCAGCCTTGGCGCTAGCTTTCCAAGTGAAACCCTCCCTCCAAAGTTTCGAATGTTGGAAAATCATGTTATTGACTTCATCATGGAATGGAATGAGTTTCCTCTCGGCTTCATTCAATTAACTAAATAACGAGTCAATTCGCCAACGAGCTAAAACAACTCAATAGTTCACGACCATACATCCCGCATCACGACGTCTGAAAAAAAATATTGAGGAACACAACATTAGAGTCTTTCCTGAATACAGAGCAAAATACCCTTAGAGGAAAGCAGAAACTTCAGGGACCGAGCTGGAAACTCAAGTGAGATATATATTATAATTATGCTTATAAAAGTCATAAAGATCAGGTCGATGGCTGCGAGGGAAAGCAATGTAAATTAAACTGACTTGAATCTGAAAACTCGATGAAGAGTCGAAATTTGCAATAAGCATAAGTTAAATATGGGGTTTTCGCTTGCTCGAGTTGATCTGCGATCTGTGAACATCAAAAAACCTATAATTTAAGCTTAAAGGAAATCCTAGAGGGAAAGGAGAGGATCACACCGAGCTCCTTCTTGTGCTTTAACTGTTTTCAATATGGCGGATTAGCGATTTAACGGTCGAATATCTGGATCAAGTTGTAGCTCGTAAAACGCAAACAAGAGAAAAACTTACCACGCCAGTCGATAGCATAAACATCCATGTCTTCGGATCCATTAGTCTCTAGAAGAGGAAAACTCCGAAAATTTTGGGAATTTGAATTTAGGAATGCCATTACTAGACATCTGCATAACAGTGAGAATTTAGAGGCCTTACAGCCAAAGACGCTCAAGCGTCCCCCTCTAGAGCGCAATAATGAGTTGATTCTTGGAATATTGGATCCATTATTCGATTCAATAATGCATTCGGCTTGGGAAAGCGTATTTCGATTTGAACTCGGATTTCGGCTAGATTACCTTCCTGAACCACGCTCCGACACTCTTAAGTCACTGCCTTTATGCTTCTTGGAATATCCCTGATAATACTGATCAACAATTTCTTCTCTAAATGAACGAGGGAGAGATTTATCAGGCTCGTAAAGTCTACCAGGCCCGCCATATTGGGAACACAACTCACAAACAAAAGGCTCCCTGTGGTTTTTTCCATATATGGAAGCGTCTTCGTCGTTTATCATCCAATCAAAAAGCGAAAGCCCAGTTCAAATCGAAAGACGTTTTCCCGCGCCGAAAGTATTATTGAATCGAATAATGGATCCAATATTCCAAGAATCAACTCATTATTGCGCTCTAGGGGGGTACGCTTGAGCGTCTTTGGCTGTAATTTCACGGCGCGGTGAGCGAATACTCCAAGGAATTCCGCTGTTCTATCGCTTGTGTTCGACAGCGCCATCTTGCATCTTGTCACTGTGCTAAAATCGTGACTATAACCTCTTTAGAAGTTGTCTTTTTATTGGTTGAAAATCTAATGACGCTCTAAGTCTACCAGTAAACAAAGCCGTCTTTTGTTGCTAATGAAGCGTTGCTATGCTTTTGGGCAACGCCGCGGGTACGATGGACCGAGGGCGCGCATAACTAAATGTCGCCTCAGGAGGTGGCGTCGCTGGGCTGGGGGCTGAGAATGCAGCGCGCGCTTTAGCAGTTTGTTCGACAAATGTCCCACATCTATAAAAACCATCCATGCACGAGGGCGATTATTGGTTCTTTATAGAGGTTGATACTCGGATCTTGAATTTGTAATCGAACATATTGTTCCTGGCAGAATATGCTTGTAACCGATACGAAATAGGACCATGTTCGAGAAACTACACATTAAGAACATGAACAACAACAACCAAAGGTTGAGATTTATGTTAAGCGCAGTGGAAAAATGGTGTTTTGCTGTCGACGTTTCAAGCGTTAGCCCTTCGTCGGAGCAAGAATGATACTTTACTTAGCCACGGAAGTTACAACAGCTATTGGGCTGGTTTACATGTAAGTCGTGCATATAAATATATGTAATATTTAACAATTATTCCTCGAGCCCGAATGGGCTCTGAGTCAATAGCCCATGAGGCCGAAGGCCGAATGGGCTATTGACTCAGAGGCCATGAGGGCGAGAGGAATAATTGTTTTGGTCAAATCACACTAGTAGGTCAATATGTATTGCCAAAAAATGTTTTTGTTCTGGTCATTTGCCATTTTCTGGCTTTCAAATCCCACACTTTTCGCTACTAGTAGGCTATAACTTATAGCCTATTAGTAGCTCAACCAATCAGAACGCAGCATTGATAATAGACCACTAGTGTGATTTCCAGCGCTCTTCTTCACTCTATAAGCTATGGGAGAAAACGTTGGTTGCCTTAAAGAAAGGAAATAGTGCGCAAGGGTAGGGCCGGGAGGGAGAAAAGGAATTTAAGGCAACCAACGCAGAATTGAGTGAAGAAGATAGATGTGAACTCGGTAGGCCCTGCAAATAACCTTCCGAGTGTTCGTGCGAAGTGATGCTCATTAATATGTATCTAGCTTAAATAGTGCAGAAGACCGCTGAAAATAGTGATCTATTTCCAGCGCTCTTCTTCACTCTATAAGCTATGGGAGAAAACGTTGGTTGCACAGGAATGAATAGCTATAGTACCAACCTTAGAATATTCACAACGATTTACCCTTCCCAATCTCATCTTAACTCAATAAAACAACATCAACAGACCGGAAAAGCGTTTTTTTTTAAAGCGTAAAAGTATGTAAACACGGGGGAGGTTGTAAGGAATCTTTGCTAGCGCAAATAGAATGAAATTGCATTTTTTTTTTTTCGCTGAGAGCGGAAGAGGGAATAATATATAGATTTTAGGCACTGGCTAAATCGTAGCTCCTGGTTACAATGAGACAAAAGCTAGGCAGCCCTTGTACATAGCTGATCACCATAAATACTACGTGACCACAAACCGTTGCACCACCCTTGCCACTTAAACAACTTCAACCAAGTTAGGTTGCTCAAGGAATCAATTGCCAAGATATATACCTTCTGTCGTCCGATGACGTCATAGATGACCACACAATTGCATCCCCTTGCCACGTAGATAATTTCTACCCGAAAATGCCCAAAATACTTGTGAACATCTACTCTATTTACAACCCAATATAAGACCTCTGTGGAAAATGCAGACCGGCTATTGCTTGACTGACAAAATACCTGATGTGTGAGAGTACAGGCTGTCGCTCCCTGGGCAAATACTGGGAGAACCAAGAGATGGAACGTACGACTCGTTTACAAGCGCTACTTTCTGGTTAAATGTAGGGTCGACCTCCTAATATGATGTGAGAGACACCTTACAACGTAGGGGAGAAGAACTGGGAAATAGCCAAGAAAAATAATAGTAAGAGAGGCCGACGAGAAAGACAGAAAACATGGATGAAAAAACCTTGCCCAGGGAGTAGACAGCCTTGGAGTACGGTATTCCGAGAAGACCAGTTTAGAGGTCTTTTCCAAGACTGACACTCCAAATTTACCTAAGAGGAAAAGGGGTAGGGACCCCCCAACCCTAGTAGTGAGTATGGACAAAAGAGAACGAAGTGGTGTGCAAGAAAAAATAAAACATAGAAAAGCATGGGAAAAGGAAAATGAGATGAACTACGACAAAATTATAGAGGCCGAAACTAAAGTTAAGTAAACAAAGATAAGTCAAAATGAAACCCTTAAAAACTTTGCGTCAACTCAGTGACTAAATGAGTGTAGACTACACGAGCTATAGATTATGAATAGAAGCAATACATTATCAACTCATAGTCTATGCGTCCAGGTCGAAACAAATCAAATCGACAAAGAGTGAATATTGATTGTAAGAACCCAACTTTGGTTTCTCGCAGCAGCTTTGTCACGACGGAATTACATAAGATAAGACCGGCGAAGCGCGGCCAGCATACCCAACGAAGCGTATTATGATAATGGAGTGCCTGGACAGAATAAATCTTATAATTCACTGACCGAATAGAAATATTATAGAAAATAGAACACAAAACGAATACACTGTCACGGTTGCGTGACGCGTGATTCGAACACGTGACCTGCCGGCCGCCATGTGGTGATTCATTCGCGAAGAAGCAAGCGGTGAAGCACGGTGGCGGTCAGGTAGGTGGAAATATTGTTGTTTTTACTTGTTATATTGTCTACTTACGAGCCAAGTCGAGGCGTAATAGCGTACAGAGATCGTCGGGGAACTCTTGGACGGACACGTTAGAATCAAGAGTTTGTTTGAAGCATTTATTATTCATTTTCTGTTTGATTGTACTTCGTAGATCTTAATCATCGTCTCTATGTGTTTATTTTAGCGTAATTTAATAAAACCAGACCAAAACCAACCGGTCGTGTATTGCTTCCACTGCACGCTGCGACATTCTGGTAGCAGAGCAAGGTTACTGGAAGGCTTTTCGGCGATTTTTCAGTCATTTGACGTTGTATATTGACATGGATATTGACGAAAGCCTGTCGACGGTCGGAGAAGCTGAGCCCGCGATATCTCAGCCTCCCAGCGGAATTGCCCCTGTCCACAGCCTACCCACGCCCGATCTTGCGAATCGAGAGCGAATGAAAAGCGCTTTGTCACGAAAAAAGGCAACTCTCACGCGCCATTTAAACGTTGCCCGCAAAATTTTGGATGGGAAAGGGAGTAGAACGAAATTAAAGAAACTTTCCCGGAAGATCGAAAACGCCTATGCAGATTTAGAAAAAGTGAACGAGGAGTTGCATGGTACCCTGGAAGGGCGAGAGCTCGACGCTAGTTTGGCTTACGTGGAAGAGTCGTGCGCGCGCGTTAATTATACTCTAGAAGAGATCGAGGAATATTTATCACTGCGGGGAAATGAACCCCCTTCAGTTGCACACTCGCTTGCCTCCGAGAAGAGTAATCGTAGCAATAAGTCACACCGGTCCGTACTCGAGTATGAAGCGGAACGTTTAAGAGCCGAGGCCAGAGTAGATAAAGAGTCCGGGAATCGCGACCCGGAATCACTGGTAAATCGTTTACGAGATTTCGACGAGGATAATTGTGTCGAGGCTCGCGTACCTACTAATAACAAGCCTAGAGCTGCCACGCATCCGACTCCCGTGAACACTAGCGATGCCACACCTAGGGCCACCGCGCATTCTACTCCTATAGACGCTAGCAATGCTCGGCCCAATCCTCGCGCGACCTTTGTGATCCCCAATCCCGCTGGTGATAATATGAACTCGGACCGTCTGGACCAATCGTGGGTTAGGACGTTCTGTAGCACCGATCACGAGTCAAATAGTCAAGCGTCGCCCGCTTCGTTCAAGAACACGCTGCCCAAACTTCAAGTTCCTCAGTTTTCCGGCGATCCACTAGACTGGCCACAGTTTATCTCGCTGTTTAAGTGCCTGGTGCACGACCAGGCGCTCACGGACACCCAGAAAATGACGTACCTCCAGCGAAGTGTCATCGGTGATGCTAAAGATGCAGTTGGAGGCATGCTGAATCACGGTCATCTCTACAAAGCCGCGCTGACAGAGCTAGAAGAACAGTTTGGGAATGAAGACCTCGTGACCGGAGCATATTTGAGGACCATTTTTGACCATCCTGCAGTTGCTGAAGACGATATCGCTAGTCTCAAGAAATTCAGCAACATTTTGCACGTAGCTGTCACGACTTTGGAAAGCTTCAATTTCGTGCATGACCTAGCGGCGACCGATAATGTACGACGGGCGGTTACCAAGCTACCACAGACCCTCAAGCATCTATGGGGAGAAGAAAAGGCGAAAGCTCCCGAGAAGAAGTTCACGCTAACTGAGTTCGACAGATGGTTGCGTGCACGAGTTCGCGCGAGGTCTGGGAACGACTACCCCTCTCAAGGACCGCCTAAGAAGCAAAACCGTCATGACAACTCTAAGCGACCTAATCGGCCCGGTGGTCAAGGGAACAATGTCCTATCACCATCTCCTAAGCCCCCAGCGATAAATCAAGTGAGCACCCTAGCCACGCATGCGCAAGGAGAAAGTAGCAAGAAAGAACAGAAGAGCGGAAATGAGAAGAAAGAAGCTGCTGGCGCGCAAACATCGAGTACAGTTTGTTTCCGCTGTTCTAAGGCCCATGCGACTGTTGATTGCGCAGCTTTCAAAGCTATGAACGTTAACGAGCGCGCGCAGTTCGCTAAGGAAAAGAACTTATGCTTTTCGTGTCTTGACTCTGATCAACATCTAGCGTACCGGTGCAGCAAGACAGAGAGCTGTGGCGTAGACGGATGCAAGAAGAGACACCATCGCACCATTCACGGCGCCGAGCCGGTGTTTGTAGGCTTATCTCGGGCTGGTACACAAGTCCTGCTTCAAATAGTGCCCGTCAAGGTAGCTTGTCCTGACGGTGGAACTCGACGAACATATGCGATGTTGGACGGGGGGAGTCAGGCATCGCTCATCCTTGAAGACTTCGCGAAGGGCATCGGGCTCGGTGGAGAAGAATCGTCCCTCAGCCTTGGCACGGTCAATTCCTGGGAGACCAAGCCGTCGAAGAAAGTGCGTTTCATGATCGGACCCGTCGGTAACGAAGACGCAATACCAGACATCGCGGTCGAAGGCGCTTGGACGGTCGACAAGATAAATCTCCCTCCCCAGAAGCTGGCATATGAAACCATACGTACGTGGCCACACCTTGAAGGTCTCGATATCCCAGCGACGGATGCGAGTAAAGTGACGATGTTACTAGGTGCTAACGTGTTGGACGCCGTTCTACAACACGAGACGCGCCGTGGCCCCCCTGGCCACCCTGTTGCTATACGAACCACATTTGGATGGACCCTTACTGGCGCTGTGAGAGGCTTTGTCCCCCCTGAGCGTGCACACGTAATGCACATTAACACGGTTCCGAGTGCTGACGATCTCCTGCATCGAGAAGTGCAAGACTGGTGGCGCACGGACGCCTTTGGGACTAAATTCCAACTAGATTCCCCTCGGACTCGTGATGACAAGAAAGCGCTAGACATCCTGGAGAAGACCGTGCGACATTGCGGCGACAGGTACGAGGTTGGGCTGTTGTGGAGAGACCCCGAAACGACGCTCCCCGACAACCATACCATGGCCAAGAAGAGGCTTCAATCGACGGAACGCGCACTGAAGAGAGATGACGTGCTCGCGGAGAAGTATTGTGCTATTATCGAAGAGTATGTCGAAAAGGGTACGCGCGGAAGCTTTCACCAGAGGAAGCCGCTAAGCCCGTGGCTAGAAAATGGCTGCTCCCGCATCATCCGGTCCAGAATCCCAACAAGGCAAAGGTCAGACTGGTAATGGACGCTGCGGCGAAGATCGGAGGGATCTCCCTAAACGATAACCTGCTGGTAGGACCGGACTTGCTCAATAGTTTAGTGGGAGTCTTACTGCGCTTCAGAGAGGAACGTATCGCCCTAGCAGCGGACATTCAAGCTATGTTTCATCAGTGCCGTATCATCGCTGAGGATCAACCGTCGCAGCGCTTCCTGTGGCGCGGTCTCGAATGTGACAGGGAACCGGATGTTTATCAGATGACGGTGATGGTTTTCGGAGCAGCGTCGTCTCCCTGCACTGCGAACTTTGTTCTCAGAAAGACCGCCGAGGACAACCGCGAAGATCCGAGTTTCTCCCCGAGACCTTGGACGCTGTTAAAAGTAATTTCTACATGGATGATTTTCTGAAGTCCGTGCGCAATGAAGACGACGCAGTACGGATTCAAGGTGAAGTCACGGCTTTGTTGCAGCGGGGAGGCTTCCGACTAACCAAATGGACAAGTTCTTCGCGAGAGGTGCTATCGCAGATACCGGCCGGCGAGACAGCGTGTCCCACTCTCGACCTCGACCTTGAAGACTTACCGACGCAGCGTACTCTCGGATTGAAGTGGAACACGGAGTCCGACGGATTTGGCTTCTCTGTCTCTCACCGCGAGAAAGCCAACACCAAACGAGGCGTGCTAAGCCAGGTGGCTACAGTCTTTGACCCCCTTGGGATGCTTACGCCCTTCGTGCTACCTGCGAAGTGCTTGATCCAGTCGCTGTGGCGAAAAAAGAAGGAATGGGATGAGCCACTGGATGACGAGGACTCGGCGACATGGAGTCGGTGGTTGGCTCAGCTGAAGTATTTATCTGACCTCCAGATTCCTCGTTGTTTGTGTCCGGACGCGCTTCCTGGGACGCTTATTGAGCTTCACGTGTTCGGGGACGCCTCCGAGAAGGCTTTCGGTGCGGTGAGCTACCTGAGGTACGTTTTCCCTGATGGAAGATTCCACGTCGCGCTGGTAATGTCGAGGAATCGAGTCGCGCCACTAAAGCAGTTGAGCATCCCACGTCTAGAGCTTCAGGCGGCCGTGATGGCTTGTAGGCTCGCTGAGTCTGTCAAGAACGAGCTGACGCTGGACATAACCCGCACGGTGTTCTGGAGTGACTCCCGCGTTGTGTTGCAGTACATCCTGAATGAAAGCCGTCGCTTCCACACCTTCGTGGCCAATCGGGTTGCAGAAATACACGACACTTCGGAGCCAACACAGTGGCGACATGTCCCTGGAGTCCTAAATCCTGCAGACGACTGCACCAGGGGCTTAGAAGTGGCCAAGATGGGAGCTGATTCACGCTGGTTCACAGGCCCGCTATTCCTGTGGCAAGGAGAGGAGAACTGGCCCCACCAGGAAGAGCTTTCCGAAGACCTATCTGATGATGAAGAGGTGAAAGCCTCATGGGTCGGCCACGTGTCTGAGGAGTCTGAGTTCCTCCCTGACCCAAAGGGGTTCTCCAGCTGGACGCGCTACAAACGCGTTGTAGCGTGGATGATTCGCTTTGTCCGAAACGTGAGACGCCCGGACGTTGAACGTGTGCGAACCCCTCTGACCGTTGTGGAGCTGGACGAAGCTGAGAAGCTGTCTGTTGGACGGTCACAGCGACGCTCATACGGCGAAGAGATTGCGTTCCTGAAGGTGGGCAAGCCTTTTCCAGCTCGTAGCAGAATCGCCCCCCTGAGACCCCAGCTGGACGCAGAAGGTCTTCTTCGTGTGGGAGGACGACTAGGTAAAGCACCTATGACTGAGAAAGCTCGACATCCGCTGATTCTGGACCCTGCAAGCGAGATCACGCGCCTGGTGACGACTCACGAGCACTCTCGCCTTCGCTGTGCGAGCCCACAGCATACTCTTAACGAGCTACGCCAGAAATATTGGATCCCGAGAGGTCTGGCGACTGTGCGCAAGATTTCATTTGCTTGCCCTCTATGTCGCGTGAGGCGCGCGCGAGCATGTCCACCATTAATGGCCGACCTTCCATCATGCCGAGTAGCCTATCAGCAAGTACCGTTCACCCACACTGGTGTGGACTACTTTGGTCCTCTCTATGTGCGCCGAGGCCGCAGCACGGAGAAGCGTTACGGAGCGTTGTTTACGTGCATGACCACCCGCGCGGTACACATCGAGATTGCTCACTCCCTTGATACTGACGCGTGTATCATGGCGATTCATCGTATGATCGCTAGACGTGGCAAACCAGCGCACATATACTCGGATAATGGAACGAACTTTGTCGGTGCGGAGAGAGAACTCAAGGAATCCATTGACGAATGGAACCAGGAGCAAATCACAGATGAACTTTCCCAAGAAGGCATACAGTGGCACTTTAACCCACCGGCGTCGCCTCACATGGGTGGCGCATGGGAACGCCTTGTTCAATCAGCAAAGCGAGCGTTAAAGGCTATCGTCGGAGAGCAGTGCGTCAACGATGAGACGCTCCTCACCTTTATCGCCGAAGTCGAATCGCTTCTCAATAGTCGTCCCTTAACTCACCTGAGCGATGACTCCAGAGACGAGGAGGCATTGACGCCGAACCACTTCCTTCTTGGGCGTGCTAGTCCCAACCTACCTCCAGCTGTCTTGACGTCTCGAGACCTCATGCGCCGAAAGTCCTGGAAGCACGCGCAAGTAATGGCAGATCACTTTTGGAGACGCTGGCTCAGAGAGTATCTCCCTTCCTTGACTGAGCGACGCAAATGGAACCGCGACGCACCGAACCTAACCCAAGATGATGTTGTGGTAATCGTAGATGACAACAACCCCCGCGGAAAGTGGTCGATTGGACGCGTGCTGCAAACATTCCCTGGAAGCGACGGAAGGGTGCGAGCGGCAAAGGTCATCACGAAGAGCGGAACGTACGTACGGCCGGCGACGAAGCTGTGCTTGTTGGAGAGAGCGAAAGATGTGACCCCCGTCGAGCCCGCCGTTGGTCACGGGGGGGAGGATGTCACGGTTGCGTGACGCGTGATTCGAACACGTGACCTGCCGGCCGCCATGTGGTGATTCATTCGCGAAGAAGCAAGCGGTGAAGCACGGTGGCGGTCAGGTAGGTGGAAATATTGTTGTTTTTACTTGTTATATTGTCTACTTACGAGCCAAGTCGAGGCGTAATAGCGTACAGAGATCGTCGGGGAACTCTTGGACGGACACGTTAGAATCAAGAGTTTGTTTGAAGCATTTATTATTCATTTTCTGTTTGATTGTACTTCGTAGATCTTAATCATCGTCTCTATGTGTTTATTTTAGCGTAATTTAATAAAACCAGACCAAAACCAACCGGTCGTGTATTGCTTCCACTGCACGCTGCGACATACACACTTATATAATAGTAAACTAAGCGTAAAGAAAAGCTCGGTAAAATTTTGTAAACCACTATGAGTAAACGAAAGAGACAAGTAGGGTTTGTAACCAGTAGAGCTAATTAGCGAATATTACTGGTAAAATTTTGTGTCAAACCAGTGACTAAAAATATCAGAAAAATATCTCGTCGACCCAGCGACCAGAAAAATACTCGTTAACATTTTGAGTCAACCCAGTGACTAATAGAATGTAAACTACTAGTAGACTAGCAACCAAGAAACCTAGAATTTTGCGTAAACCACGGAGGCCAGATAAGTACAGAAGCATCGGCCCAGCGACCATAACTCGTTTATGTTGTGGGTCAACTCAGTGACTGACAGAATGCACACTAATCTACCATGGTAACAAGAAACCCATTAAAACTTTGTGTCAACCCAGTGACTAAATGACTGCAGACTTGTCGACCCAGCGACCAAGAAAAACTTGTTAACAATTCGAGTCAACCAAGTGACTAAAAGGACTAAACGAATGCACACTAGTCGACTCTGCGACCAAGAACTCATGAAAACTTTGCGTCATCTCAGTGACTAAATGAGCGTAGACTCGTCAACCCAGTGACTAAAAGAAATGCATTTCAAGTCAATCCAGTGACGAAAGGAAAGTACACAAGTCGACTCTGCGACCGAAACCATTAAAACTTGTCGTCAACGACAACTCAGTAAATAAGTGTAGACTTGTCGACCCAGCGACCAGAGAAACTCAAATAACAACCCAGTGACTAAAAGAAATGCACACTATAAACTCTTAGATCAAGAGGTCGCATGAAATTTTTGCAAGACAAATAGATCACTATTTACAACCCAATCTAAGACCTGTGCGGAAAATACAGAGGGTAGCGGAGTGGAAGGTATACAATGGCTAGACCGGCTATTGCTTGACTAACAAAATACCTGATGTGTGAGAGTACAGGCTGTCACTCCCTGGGCAAATACTGGGAGAACCAAGAGATGGAACCTACGACTCGTTTACAAGCGCTATTTTCTGGTTAAATGTAGGGTCGACCTCCTAATATGATGTGAGAGATACCTTACAACGTAGGGGAGAAGAACTGGGACATAGCCAGGACAAATAATAGTAAGAGAGGCCGACGAGAAAGACAGAAAACATGGATGAAAAAACCTTGCCCAGGGAGTAGACAGCCTTGGAGTACGGTATTCCAAGAAGACCAGTTTAGAGGTCTTTTCCAAGACTGACACTCCACTATTTACCTAAGAGGAAAAGGGGAAGGGACCCCCCAACCCTAGTAGTGAGTATGGACAAAAGAGAACGAAGGGGTATGCAAGAAAAAATAAAACATAGAAAGCATGGGGAAAGGAAAATGAGATGAACTACGAGAAAATTATAGAGGCCGAAGCTGAAGTTAAGTAAACAAAGATAAGTAAAAATGAAACCCTTAAAAACTTTGCGTCAACTCAGTGACTAAATAAGTGTAGACTACACGAGTATAGATTATTAATAGAAGTAATACATTATCAACTCATAGTCTATGCGTCCAGGTCGAAACAAATCAAATCGACAAAGAGTGAATATTGATTGTAAGAACCCAACTTTGGTTTCTCGCAGCAGCTGTCACGACGGAATTACATAACATAAGACGGGCGAAGCGCGGCCAGCATACCCAACGAAGCGTATTATGATAATGGAGTGCCTGGACAGAATACATATCTTATAATTACTGACCGAATAGAAATACTATAGAAAATAGAACACAAAACGAATACACACTTATATAATAGTAAACTAAGCGTAAAGAAAAGCTCGGTAAAATTTTGTAAACCACTATGAGTAAACGAAAGAGACAAGGAGGGTTTGTAACCAGTAGAGCTAATTAGCGAATATTACTGGTAAAATTTTGTGTCAAACCAGTGACTAAAAATATCAGAAGAATATCTCGTCGACCCAACGACCAGGAAAATACTCGTTAACATTTTGAGTCAACCTAGTGACTAATAGAATGTAAACTACTAGTAGACTAGCAACCAAGAAACCTAGAATTTTGCGTAAACACGGTGACCAGATAAGTACAGAATAATCGGCCCAGCTACCATAACTCGTTTATATTGTGAGTCAACTCAGTGACTGACAGAATGCACACTAATCTACCATGCTAACAAGAAACCCATTAAAACTTTGTGTCAACCCAGTGACTAAATGACTGTAGACTTGTCGACCCAGCAACCAAGAAAAACTTGTTAACAATTCGAGTCAATCAAGTGACTAAAAGGACTAAACGAATGCACACTAGTCGACTCTGCGACCAAGAACTCATGAAAACTTTGCGTCATCTCAGTGACTGAATGAGTGTAGACTCGTCAACCCAGTGACTAAAAGAAATGCATTTCAAGTCAACCCAGTGACGAAAGGAAAAGTACACAAGTCGACTCTGCGACCGAGAACCATTAAAACTTGACGTCAACCCAGTGACAACTCAGTAAATAAGTGTAGACTTGTCGACCCAGCGACCAGAGAAACTCAAATAACATTACGAGTCAACCCAGTGACTAAAAGAAATGCACACTATAAACTCTTAGATCAAGAGGTCGCATGAAATTTTTGCAAGACAAATAGATCACAATTTACAACCCAATCTAAGACCTCTGTGGAAAATGCAGAGGGTAGCGGAGTGGAAGGTATACTATGGCTAGACTGGCTATTGCTTGACTGACAAAATTCCTGATGTGTGAGAGTACAGGCTGTCACTCCCTGGGCAAATACTGGGAGAACCAAGAGATGGAACGTACGACTCGTTTACACGCGCTACTTTCTGGTTAAATGTAGGGTCGACCTCCTAATATGATGTGAGAGACACCTTACAACGTAGGGGAGAAGAACTGGGACATAGCCAAGAAAATAATAGTAAGAGAGGCCGACGAGAAAGACAGAAAACATGGATGAAAAAACCTTGCCCAGGGAGTAGACAGCCTTGAAGTACGGTATTCCGAGAAGACCAGTTTAGAGGTCTTTTCCAAGACTGACACTCCAAATTTACCTAAGAGGAAAAGGGGTAGGGACCCCCCAACCCTAGTAGTGAGTATGGACAAAAGAGAACGAAGGGGTATGCAAGAAAAATAAAACATAGAAAGCATGGGGAAAGGAAAATGAGATGAACTACGAGAAAATTATAGAGGCCGAAGCTGAAGTTAAGTAAACAAAGATAAGTAAAAATGAAACCCATAAAAACTTTGCGTCAACTCAGTGACTAAATGAGAATGAGTGTAGACTACACGAGTATAGAATATTAATAGAAGTAATACATTATCAACTCATAGTCTATGCGTCCAGGTCGAAACAAATCAAATCGACAAAGAGTGAATATTGATTGTAAGAACCCAACTTTGGTTTCTCGCAGCAGCTTTGTCACGACGGAATTACATAAGATAAGACCGGCGAAGCGCGGCCAGCATACCCAACGAAGCGTATTATGATAATGGAGTGCCTGGACAGAATAAATATCTTATAATTCACTGACCGAATAGAAATACTATAGAAAATAGAACACAAAACGAATACACACTTATATAATAGTAACCTAAGCGTAAAGAAAAGCTCGGTAAAATTTTGTAAACCAGTATGAGTAAACGAAAGAGACAAGTAGGGTTTGTAACCAGTAGAGCTAATTAGCGAATATTACTGGTAAAATTTTGTGTCAAACCAGTGACTAAAAATATCAGAAAAATATCTCGTCAACCCAGCGACCAGGAAAATACTCGTTAACATTTTGAGTCAACCCAGTGACTAATAGAATGTAAACTACTAGTAGACTAGCAACCAAGAAACCTAGAATTTTGCGTAAACCCGGTGACCAGATAAGTACAGAATCGTCGGCCCAGCGACCATAACTCGTTTATATTGTGAGTCAACTCAGTGACTGACAGAATGCACACTAATCTACCATGCTAACAAGAAACCCATTAAAACTTTGTGTCAACCCAGTGACTAAATGACTGCAGACTTGTCGACCCAGCGACCAAGAAAAACTTGTTAACAATTCGAGTCAATCAAGTGACTAAAAGGACTAAAAGAATGCACACTAGTCGACTCTGCGACCAAGAACTCATGAAAACTTTGCGTCATCTCAGTGACTAAATGAGCGTAGACTCGTCAACCCAGTGACTAAAAGAAATGCATTTCAAGTCAACCCAGTGACGAAAGGAAAGTTCACAAGTCGACTCTGCGACCGAGAACCATTAAAACTTGACATCAACCCAGTGACAACTCAGTAAATAAGTAGACTTGTCGACCCAG
Organism: Scolanthus callimorphus; assembly: GCA_033964015.1. Lineage (NCBI taxonomy): Eukaryota > Metazoa > Cnidaria > Anthozoa > Actiniaria > Edwardsiidae > Scolanthus > Scolanthus callimorphus. The sequence continues at coordinate 40,104,651 of CM066912.1, forward strand.
CGACCAGAGAAACTCAAATAACATTACGAGTCAACCCAGTGACTAAAAGAAATGCACACTATAGACTCTTAGATCAAGAGGTTGCATGAAATTTTTGCAATACAAATAGTACAAACAGGTTCGGCCGTCCCGGCGGCTAAGCTTCTGTCAACCCTATGAGTCCTTAGACTTAGTAACGCGAAACGGACGGAATAAAAAGGAAAAAACGAAAATGAACAACTTACAACTTGGACTTGTGAGCCTAGAGGACTATTAGCCATGTAGTAGAGGAGCTCCGTAAGGCAATGGCTTTAACCTTCCGAGTGTTCGTGCGAAGTGATGCTCATTAATATGTATCTAGCTTAAATAGTGCAGAAGACCGCTGAAAATAGACTAAATATATTTAGCCACTGGCTAAAAGCGGAGCTCCCGGTTACACATTTTTCTGCATAGATGAGACACAAAGGTTGCCATTGTACAAAGCTAGCCTTGTATCGTCATACCACGTGACCAAGCACTTGCACCCCCCTTGCCACTAACAGAACTTCACCCAAGTTTTGTTGTCAGAAGTTCATCCCTTCCTGAGATAATATATAGATTTAGCCACTGGCTAAAAGCGGAGCTCCCGGTTACATATTTTTCTGTTATAACGAGGCAAAAGGGTTGCCATTGTACATAGGCGTAGTCTTGCACCGTCATACCACTCGACTAACCAGATGATCTGGGAAAAAATATCAGCCAATCAGAATCGATGGAGTTTGAAAAACTGGGTTATCACCCTTGGTAAGCTGGCCTGCAAGATGGTGGGACTCGGAACGGCAGGTACAAAACGCAGGTCACAGGCCACAAGTAGAACGCAGGTCACAGATTCGTTCTACTTGTGACCTGTGACCTGCGTTTTGTACCTGCCGGACTCGGAATTCGAAGGGGAGATCAGTTTTTCGCTTATTGTGTTTCTCTTTTTATTGTTTTCTGCCGTCTAAGCGACTTCATTTCGTATTATGTGGATCTCGACAAAGCCTGAATGAGTCACAGGACTTTTGCGTCATGCCACGCTGCAAATTTCTGTTGTTGTCTTCAAAAAACAGCTCGAGATTGGATAGGTCGAGATTGGCAGAGAGAACTTCTGAGTGATTTTGTGTACAAAACAATGTGAAGCCAGAAGAGCAAGAAGCTTTGGAAATGATCTTCGATGATCCGGGGAGACTTTGAGATTGTTATTGGTATTATGATCAGCCTCAAGGAGTGGTGCTGCAGTGCTTGAATCATTATTTCTCAGTGCCTATACTTACTGACTACTACAATGTATGTTTTTCCTTTAAAAAGGACATTTCGAAATGTCTGTCTCGAAGAACGGAATATTTCTTCGAATATGTTGTCTGTAGCAACCAGGGGTTAACTTTGGTTGGACTCTGAATTTCCTGCGAGTAGAGGCTACTTTTTATCTTGCGCGTTTCTTTTTACTTTTAATTTTTATGATTTCTTTTGTGTTTCAACTGTGCAAAAGAAGCTACTTCAAAACACAAAACAAGATAGAAGTGGCCTCTGCTAATCAGGGAAGGGTCTGATCATTGTGACACCCCAAGCAGTGGAATGTGAGTGCAATTTTTGTTGTAAACAAATTCATCCAAATTTTCTATGTGATATAAATTATGGCCAATTTTCTAAAATGTGTTTTTTTTTCTGTTGCAATGATGACCGTGAACCAGCCCTTGAAAAGTTGAAAAATACAGGGAACATACTTAAGCAATAAAACAAGGATTTCCGTGGTTTATAATGTGATAAATGCAGGAGGGATGGTTTTTATCAACCATATTTCTTTCTAAAAAATGACAAATGGGCATGCTCACTACTGCTGGAATTAACTGATACATTTAATAGAAATAAGGGTGAAGAATGAATACGAGAATACTACAGGAGGGCAACAAGTTTTTGTCACATGTTACTCTCTTGAAAGAAAGTTAATTATTATTTATTATTATTTCTAATGTATGAAGATTTTTGGACAAGTAAGGGATGTACGGACCCCCAAAGTCCCCAATTAGCAAATTTGAAATCATTTGCACCTCCAAATAGTACTTGGTGCACTTCTAATGGGCCACAGCCTCCCAGCTATGTCATCCTTACTGTGACTGCAAAACGACTTTTAATTTCAAGTTCTATTGAAGTGTCATATTGATTCATATGAAATCCAAGAAGGCTATACTTACAGCCCCAAAGAACATGGCTAATTGCTAGCTGCTTGGCACAGCCTAAAACAAATAACACATTCTTGGTAGCCCTACAGTAAAAACCCGCGTATAAGAACCTGGGTTTTAAGAACCTGTTAGGCTAAAATGTTCATTTTAAGCCCCCTCCACATAAGAACCTATTAAGGCTAAAATTTTAAGTTAGGTTCTTATCAGTGGAGTTGCTGTAAAAGTGCAAAGGTAGAAACTGGTGAATTGAGATCATCATCTGATTATATTTAAAAGTAACCCCTGCGAAACATCTATTAGAATTTCATGGATTTCCATGGAAATTGAAAGGAATTCCATGGAATAGTTCCATGAAATTCCATGGAAATTCCATGGAATTCCATGGAATGAAGGTGTTAATTTTCATGGTAAATTCGAACATAGAATTCCATGGAATTCCTTGGAATTCCAAGCATCGTTTTAGAGCTTGGAAATATCCGTAGAATTCCATTGAATTCAATGGAATTGAAATACACGAAATTGTCTGGCGTTAACTGTCTCATTTCTCTTGCAATTTAATAGAATCTTTTGGAATTTATTTGAACTTCATTTGAATCTATTGGAAATTAATGGAATATATTTGAAATTAATAGAATCTTTCGGAAAACATGCCTTTTAATACCGATGCATTTACTTTTGGTATAAAACCTATAATACCTACGTAAATTTGCATTTCATTTTGTAAAACTTTAATAGAACTTGCCCTAGCAATTCCTCCGCAAGGCCAATTAGTCCGTTTTGGATGAGAAAGATGCCGTGTGCACATCACAACGCCTTTTCCCGCTACACATTTAAGAAAAAACAATTGTATGAAAGAAAGGCCATGTTGACAAAAATACATTTGTTCCTAAATTGTTTGGTGTTAAATTATCCTAACTGTTGCTACAGCCTGCCTACTCTAAGCCGACTTTCTCTTTAGCTATAACATAACTTAATCAATCTTAATAATTAATTAATCTTAATATTCTACTCACGCAAAAAACCTACACGTTCGGATGAAAAGATATTTAACTCCGCTGGAATATCCAGCACACCTAACCGAAAAGCATTGAAATATTATGGTATAAAGTAGCATTTAGACGAAGAAATACTATTACCTGCTATTTGTACTATTCGCGTTGAACGATTGAACGATCAGATCGACCCTCGCACGGGAGACACGAAAGTGAGGGGCACTCAGATGCCAACTTAACGAATGGTAAATAATCCGAGAATGTCGAGCCACCGAGACCCGGGGTTTAGATTAGAATGCAAACATTGCTGTAGGGAAAGCACCAGTTCACATAGTTCGTCGCTTAAAATGTTTACGCCGCCGTAACACAACATTATAACGACTAGCGCCCGAAGTCATGTGGTGCACCTCTGCAGAATTAGCACAACCAAAATACATCAACTCGGAGCCCCAAATAATCTCTCCAAACTAAATATCAATACCAAAAGCATGTAAAATATGATATGCTAGCATTTTAAGAGTTCTATAAGATTAGAAATCGTTCAAACCAGGCTTAAAGCTGTTCAAAACTCGAGGTATTATACATATTAAACGGCTGCCATTAAACACAATCTAGAAGGAGCCCGTCAGCTAGTCTGAGCAGCCTTAGAAATCCGTTTACACTCAACATTTTCAATCCATTGATAAGGTACGTGCTCTCTTTACTTACCTGTAATATACAGGATATATTCCCACGTTGTACAATCCCATGATAAGGTCTATGAACGAAGGTGAACTTCCTAGACTCTCCTAAACCTCTTTGAGCCCGCATTTGTGTTGCGTGTTTTCAACCGCCAAACACTGCATTCTTTGGTTGTTGAGTCTGCATTATGTTTTTCGAGCTGTCAAAATTAGTTTGGAATTGTTTGGAATTTGCTGGAACTGTGATTAGTCTGTTAATTAAGCCGAGAGTTCAACTATATTCCATTATTTTCCAAACATTTGACACCTTCCCTTAAGCATCCTTCTGGAATTGCATTGAATTCAAGGGAATTCCAGAAGTCTTTCCCTGACAGAAATAGGCGTTTAAAAACGCATTTTGGAATCCTTTAGAAAACAGTTGAATTCGATGGAATTCCATTCAATTTAACTGTTTTCCAATAAAGCTTGGAATCCATTTCGCAGGGGTTAAACTTGACATGACATTTTTTCTTTCAAGCTTAAGTACAGTGTTGTATGTTTAAGCTTATATGTTTACCATTCAAATAATTCCTCAAGTATTTGCAAGTAATACTACAGCTCTACTCCCACTCAACTACTGTAATTCAAAAAAAGGTTTCTGGCTTCTCCAGTTCTGTTAGAATAACAAAAAATATAATCCCAATAAAATAAATAATGTCAAAATGTCAAAACAAAGAGAGTAAGCTCCCAATACAGTCAATGCTTCAGATTCTGAAGTCAATGTGAGATCATTTAAAAAATGAGAGATCCTTGAGACACAGTGCAGCATATCAATAGTTCTTGGTAGTGGCTGATCAGCGTATAAATAAAAATATTGAACATTTTTTATCTGGCTGACCTTTCTGTGATCCGCTGAATTTTACTGATGTTAATATCATCAGCAAAGTCCTTCTTAGACAATTTTCTCTTTAGCCTTCCCAGATAGGAATCATTGGCCACAAGTCTGTAGTCCACAGGAATTTCAACCCCTTTTCCTTTCCCAGCATTGAGCCTATTTCCAATGCATTCTGCTTCAAGTTCTCCAGAATCCTTTAGTAGCTTATAACAGGGCCTTGATAATTCCTTTGGTACATGACCAACCAGGATTCCATCTTGGTTTTTGACCGCCACAGCATATTTGTCATGAGGATTGTCGAGCTCCATTTCACATGTCAATATTTCACCAATCCGAACAGATGCATTATCAAGATATGCGTGGTAGCCTCGCACAGTTGCTTCGATATACATTTCAAACATATCCAGGTTTTTTCTCGTCAATTAAAGTAAGTTTGGAAGATAAATATCCCTTCTGATTTCACAACAAATATGGCGGACAACGTGGAAGGTGGGAAATGACCGCTGACCAATAAGTCAATACAAAGGATTTGGATCGCTGGCTCAACACTAAGGCTGAATTTCTAAAACAAACAATCTTCGCCGGTTTTTAAACCACGTGTAAGTATGAGACATGAATCGTACGCTTTTTGACTGTGGAATCAAGAAATCTGTAGAAACAAGAAAAGGAGAGAAGTTTGACATCACGAGTGTGTTACCAAAGTCTGTAAAATTACAGAGCAGGCCAATCGAATGTGAGTTTTGCAAAGAATCCTTTGCAGCGAAGAAATACCTTGATTCACATGTACGATGGAAACATAGCATTAGCAGCGATGTAAACAACAAATCTAAACCAGTTTGTACTCCAAGCTACACTGAAAACAGAAAGATATCTGATAATGAGTGCATACTGGTGCTAGATGACACAAGCGTGGTGGATACGAGACAGTACGAGGTGGCAAAATCTGACAACAGGAGAGGAAGCAGCCAGAGAAAGTCATACACAGTTGAATTCAAGGCAAAGACTCTTGAACGTCTAGAATTTTTCAGTGAACTAAAGGTAAAAAAGAAGTGGGAAAAGGTTGCAGAAGAACGAGGAGTTAGCAAGTCACTTGTTGTAAAGTGGAACAATATTAGGGTTAAGATAAAAGCTGAATTTGAACGCAACAAGCGAAAGGAAAATCGTGGAGGTGTGAAGCCGGCAAGACAGAGGAGAAAGCTTGTATGTGAAAAAGCAAAGAACAGCGAGAAATATCCCTTGGCATCAGACCGAGTCATAGTTGAATTTAAATTAAGGAGAGCGAAAGGATGCAAAGTATCAAAACTATGGCTAAAGAAAAAAATGAAAAACAAAATCGAAGAATGCTATGGAAAAGAAGAAGCTCGTAAGTTTAAAGGAAGTAATAACTGGTTTCAGAAATTTAAGAAACGGCATGGTATTTCATTCAGGAGAAGAACAAACAAGAAAAAACTTGCAGCTGATGACGGGAGACAAACAATCCAGAAATTTCACCGTGACCTAAGGGAGGTCAAGAAGAAGACGAGTTAATTCAACTCAGGATGTCAAGTATGGGCGATGGACACCACAGAACCGATACAATATAGATCAAGTTCCTTTGCCCTTTGTGGTAGATCAGGATAAAACCTATGATGTTACAGGTAACAAGCAAGTTTGGGTTTCTCAACCCTCTTCTGGTCTTGACAAAAGGCAGGCTACGCTGCAGCTGTGCATTCGGGCAGAGGGAGATCAACATGTAAAACCTGCAATTGTGTTCCGGGGTAAAGGGAACGTTTCAAGTGCTGAGAAAGCCCAATATGATCAAGATGTTGATGTGTACTTTCAAAGCTGTGCCTGGATGGATACCCAATTAAACCAGGAATGGGTAAGAAGGACATTGATACCAGGGATTGGGACGTTCCCCCAAGAGAAAGTAATATTTGCTGACAATGTTGGATTTCAACAAGAGAAGGGCTTTCATGATATGTGCCGGAAGCAGATCAATGCCATCATTTATCTGCTGCCAGAAAATCATACTGACAAAGTTCAGCCTATAGATGCTGGGTTTGGAAAACAGATGAAGGCAAAGATTGGTGAAGCAATGGAGAAATGGCTAGAGGAGGATGAGAATTTGGACATGTGGCATGATAGGTTGAGTGCGAAGAACAGGAGAATCCTCATGACACAATGGGCTGGGGAGGCCTGGAGAAAGCTCTCCTCAGACAAGATATTTGCCAAGAAACTGTTCATGAAGACTGGTTGTCTAATGACAGTTGATGGCTCTGATGATGATATGATCAGACCTCAAGGGCTGGAGCCATACATTTTTTGATTTTTTTTTCATTGCTCATTAGAGCATCACAGATAACTTGAAAAAAAGTTATCTGGTCTCCTTGGTATCAAGTTTGAAGTGGCATTTCAGAGAACTGACTCTGAGTTCATTTGAACATATGTTTTGTTAAAGACATACAGCCTTTAGGCATTATGGTATAAATGATTTATATTGTACTATGAGATGATATATTTAAATGAAATTCATATAAAAATTTAAGAACCTATTTTAAGAACCTTGGTAGCCTAAATTTGCTTTAAGCACCATTTTATAAGAACCTGTTTAGGCTAAATTCAAAAATCCAGGTTCTTATACGCGGGTTTTTACTGTATTAGCTACAGTTTCATGGAATGCAGTGTCTGGGGGGTCTATAGGCATTTTGTGGAAAAGGAAAAACATTTGCAGTTGTTCTTCCTGCTTTTTCTAAGGATTATCAAAATCTAAATAATAGCAAAATAGCTTTCAAATTTCAACTACTTTTTGGGATTCAACTACCATAGACCAGGAAAATATGCAAACATTGCTCTCTTATTAATTACAAAGCCCTGTTGCAATTTTCCAGATCATCTGAGCTTTATTATTATTATTGTTATTATTCGCCTGATTTGTCTTGTTTTCATGTTATCAGGTATATGGAACAAATCCTGAAACATGACTGCCATCCGTGCCCTGGGCTTCATGAATATTTAAAAACTCCACAGTTATAACAACCATAACACCATTTGTTTCACATGGCATAGCAAAGCACAATAAAAACATTAATCAGGTTTCGGATATTTACTCAATATTCTTTTGCTTAGTAAATAGGTAAATGGCAATAAAACCATTCGCTGCTAGTGAAGCCATAATCAGCATTTATTTCAGACTTAATATTGATTTGTATTTGAAATAAAGTGTTTGTATGGTGACTGGTTTGTTTACTTTATTTGATTGATTAGTGTCTCATTTACATGTAAACACAGTGACAGTACGAACATTGTACAGGGGTCATTATTATTTTTCTAATAATTGATTAGAAAGTGCTGCCTTCGTGTCTAATGTTGCTTTGTTCAGGGTTAATACAATCTTGATTAGGCCTCTTCGCTGTGTGTTTTCTTTTCTTTTTCTGGCTTTTAGAAACAAGTTTAACAGCCATAAAAGAAGTAAAAAGAGAGCGGATGTTGTTTAAGCTGTAGGTACAGAAGTGTGCCATTTTTGAGCGGGTTTGCTTGCTTGCTATATATAAAGACAAAGACCTGCAACCAGATGCAGGATTAACGCCAATGTTTCGGACATTAATTCCTTCATTGTTCGAACGTCATCCTCGCATCATACCTCCTAGGAAACTCGTACAGAAAACAGTGCTCTCGACAAGATATAGTACGCTGTTTTTATCAATTCCTTCTATGAAGAAGCCATTACCTCCTTACCAAGCATTAAGCTCTGTGTCAGGGCTTTTAGAGTTGGCATTTATAAGCAGCAACTGGGAGTTATCGTCATTCCCAGAAATATTGGACATTTCGAGTCCGCGCTTGCCCAGCGGAAACCCGCATGATAATGAATGCAATCACACTCGTCGATTCTGCGCACTACGTTCAAGCACCAATTTAATTGATTCAGTAGACAAATTAGTATTCAACTTGAGAAGGCAGACTTAAACGAAACATAGTGACACGAGTGGGAGCATTTGTTTTTCCCTTTATATTTCACTGTAAGGGAAAGAATGACGCCCTCTTATTAGTCAGACATTATGATCAAAGTTGACAATATCCCATGCAGTGGACGGTTAATTAAGGATCGAGTATTCGTAGGAATGAATAATTTTGCCTCAAAGCGTTTCTATGCAAATCGGGGTTATCTTGAAAACCTTCAACGCGCGTGCAAACTTCTCCCGCAATTTAGTGACTAACTCGGCATTTTCCACGAAACGAAGCCTCACACAATTTGTAACAATGTTTCCTTGAGATAATGTGCTATCACAGGTGACCCAGGACAATTGTTTGTGTACTACAACATCGAAGTATTGACAGTAATATAGTGTTTATATGGGGATTGTGGCAAGGGATGTTTGGACCTGGAAATTTTTAGGAAATTATCAATAAATGTTACTGAAACTTACCATGTTGTTAGTTGTGGTTGTCCTTGATGCTCATGTGAAGTTTCACGGATTTATCTGCAATTCGCCCCCCATACAAAGAGAAAGACAAGGTGGGAGGCTGAAGCCAAAAATCGGCTCGATCGACCGATCGGCAGAACGCACTTCGAGACGGATTTTTTCACAAAATTCGAATTCGACAACCAAACAAACACACCACGATCGTAGATATACATGTTACCGACGCAGCAAAATCAATAAATATCCTGCAGTTACGTACGCGAAGGTAGCAGACCCCGTTAAACTCGCACGACCCCCTTTTCAACTGTCGTTAAAAATCCGCGGGACGCACAGCTTGGCTAACCAAAATGGCGGCCGTCAAACAACCAAAATGGCGGCCGTTACCAAAAATTCCTCAAGGGGGAGGGGGACCTAGCGCAAACTCATGCAAATCAGATTGTGCGACTTCAAAATAAATCCATTACCTCCCGAACAAAGGGATTTGATTTTTTTTACGGAGAACAATGGATTTGTAGCAAATGGATTTGTAGCAAATTTGGCCTAGGGAGCAGCCCGCTCTGCGAGTTTGCGCTAGGTCCCCCTCCCCCTTGGTGAGTTTTTGGTAACGGCCGCCATTTTGTTTTTAACGGCCGCCATTTTGGTTAGCCAAGCTGTGCGTCCCGCGGATTTTTAACGACCGTTGAAAAGGGGGTCGTGCGAGTTTAACGGAGTCTGCTACCTTCGCGTACGTAACTGCAGGATATTTATTGATTTTGCTGCGTCGGTAACATGTATATCTACGATCGTGGTGTGTTTGTTTGGTTGTGGAATTCGAATTTTGTGAAAAAATCCGTCTCGAAGTGCGTTCTGCCGATCGGTCGATCGAGCCGATTTTTGGCTTCAGCCTCCCACCTTGTCTTTCTCTCTGTATGGGGGGCGAATTGCAGATAAATCCGTGAAACTTCACATGAGCATCAAGGACAACCACAACTAACAACATGGTAAGTTTCAGTAACATTTATTGATAATTTCCTAAAAATTTCCAGGTCCAAACATCCCTTACCACAATCCCCATTATATTACTGTCAATACTTCGATGTTGTAGTACACAAACAATTGTCCTGGGTCACCTGTGGTGCTATAACGAATTTTAATCCGGTATGGTTTTAACATATTATTCCACAAGTTTTGATACCCACTTTGTCTCAAATTTCCACATGAATAGGCATCGCCATGTTGTTCTCCATAACATTGCATAACATGGCGTCTGTTGGTCGTCGAATTTAAGCACAATTTCAAGGGATTATGGAACATATTAGCACATATTCTATTGCGTGTTTTTCAGCTGATTTACAAACTTTTATACCTATTTTACTATTTCCGAGTCCCAACTTTCGTGTAGACGACCTTCCAAGGTAGTGGCGGACAAAAATTTGTAGGCGATTTCAGTGATTTCGGGCTAAATTACAGAGGACATGAGAGCCTTGGTGGAGCCAGATAGCGGGGTACGATGGAACAGGTTTCCAAAGCGTATCAATACTCAATTTATCGCTCGTAAGACTTCATATACTATGCTAGTTAATATCAGAGTCCCAACTTTTTGCTAAGTCTGTTTGCAGAGGAACTCCCATACATTATCTTGTATTTTTCGCAGTCATTATGCAAATGAGCGGTCGCCATCTTGACCAATATTTCTGGGAATGGTAGTGTCGGCGGGTATCGGGTGCGGAACGAATGGGAGCCAGAAAATAAACCAGCCAAAACTCAACAAATCGCAAGTTAAAAGTTGGATTCTTTTTTCATTCATAAAACTCTTCTACTAAGTAAGCATTTTGAGTGAAAACTAGGACAATCACTTTAGAAATGTGGATCTTCGAAGCCAGAGAAAAGGATGGGCTTTTTTCTCCCTTCGAAGTCCTCCATTATTTTCTTTGAGCATGAGAGCCTAATGGGTGATACCGCTGACAAGTATCGCGGGCAAGGTGATAACCCAGTTTTCCCGTGACGTCATGTCATGAGGGAGTGGGGCTGTATATATAGTAATGTAGAGACGTTTCTAGGCAACAGATAAACATTCGGAATGACTAAAGGGGATAGTTGGTTAAGAATACACAAGGGATGCCATGGGCCATTGAAATCGCAAACTAGCGATAAAAGTAAAGAAAGAGGAAATATGGTGAGATATAGAAAACTAGATATAAGAGAACAATTCATTGATGCCGTAGGGTAATAGACAACGGAATGAAAGAACAAGTATATTCTCTTCTTTCTGGAAGCGAGAATGGTTAGACCCGTTGTGAAGAAAAACACCGCAAACAGTGATATGATCCTTAGTGTGACCGGGAAGATTGAAGTGTCGGGCCGGCACTGGTTTGCTAAAGTCCCTTATGCTCACAAGATTACCGTGCTGGCAAAAGCGCGTAGAAAGCATTTGACCGCGGTTTGTCCTATATAGATCATGCGGCAAAGGGAGCAAGTAATATAGTAATACAATATTGACGTTGGCGGTGGTGCAATCAAAGTGATCCGTAATGTTACGTCTATCTGTAAAAACAAAAAATATTTTCTCAGCTTCCTCTGCAAATTTTTTACCGGCGCGATAATACACGAACACTACCACGAAGACCTTTGAAATGAGACTAAATTCAAAGCAACACCTTTTTTTATTTCGAGTACTAACAAGATTTTTGCCGCTTTCTGGCAAAATTGCTCGAAGTTCTAAAAAAGAAGTACACCTCAGTCGTTCCCAAGATCATTGATTGGAATTTTGCAGGATTTGCCATCAGTCCATTGCCTAAACCTGCTGCTATACATCTGCTGCGTAGAAAAGGAAAACAAGTTCATCGTTTGAACTCGACTGCCGCTCGCCCCCTGATCTAGGATCTCACGTTTTTACTGGCGCGTGCTCCGCTCGTTTCTATCCAAATATCACCTTCTATTGCAATGCTTGCTTGCCGGTTGCCTAGCGACGGCCATGCTATCCTACTATAGCGCTGTTCACGCTGACGTCATCCATTGTTATTAATGTGCCAACCAGAGATCGATTGGTTCACAGAACAAAGGGCGCTATTCAATCTACGGTTGGCACATTAGCATTAGAATGACAATGGTGATAAACAGTGAATAGCGCTATATATACCGCACCCCTTCCCATTATTCCCAATTTGCCGGACGAAGGGCTAACGCTCCAAAACGTCAGCAAAAAAACCTTTTTGTTACGCCACGCAGACGCCGACGACTCTAGAAACTGGTCCTCTATCAAACTTTCACAGGTTCCTCCTTGCATTGGAGCCGAACTATATTTGCTAGTTTTATAGGCTGAAAGAAATGACTTGGTATATTTTGAGGGCCATTTGACAACTATCCATCGGCGCCGCAATTTTTCCTTTCGTAAACTATGGTTGTGTTTTGGATAGCATTAGAAAATGTTCACGTTTAGTTTTGTGATGTCGGTAAAGGTATATTAATTCTATCCTGTTTAGAACCCTAACTCTAACCGGTAACCCGTAACCCGAAGAGCCAGAAAATAAAGTGGCCATGTTGTAATTTTCATGCGCTTAAAACACTTTTGGAATAATGTGAAAAAACGCCCGTACTTAGGTTTGATCGAGCTAGTTCTCATGCAAATAACAGAAGCAAAAAATATATCTAGCTTCAAAAAGTGTGGGTACTCAACCCCCGAGAACTTAAACAAACGATTCGGACGTAAAATCGAATGCGCACTGAACACGAAATTTAAATTCCAACGGGCTTATTCGTTTTGACAAACAGTCCTTTGCACATTGTGTGAGATCAGCTGGTCAAAAGTTTGGTGATCGATTGCACACAAGGCCTGAAAATGAGAGCTGAAGTGAATATGGGGAGAAAAGACGATGGTTTTCAAGTAGTGAATTCAAGCTTGGATGTGAAGACACCTTTGGACAGCTAGGATCGCTAAAAATTCGTACGAAATTTGCTTTCGAAGACAAATCCAGAAGCTTGTAATAGCCGTATTCACACCTAGAGACGGAAACTCGCCCGGCGCGCGCGGACAGAAAACTTGTCTTAGACCCCGTCCACACTACACCGTTTTCAAACGAAAACGGTACTTTTTGCTCCGTTTTCAAAAATATTTGCGTCCACACTTATGTTTTCGTATTGTTTTCGCCGTTTTCGGTGATCGTTTTGGCGTTGTAGTGTGGACGATAGCCGTATCCGGAGCAAAATATATCCGTTTTTGCTTGAAAACGGTGTAGTGTGAAACCTAGACGAAACGGATTTTTGACGGAAATGTTAGTGTGAAACCTGGACGAGACGGATTTTTGACGGGAAATCGTCTGAATTCATATCAAACGGAAAACTCGTGAGACGAAGAACCTGTCATGACGAGTTTTCCGTCCACAACAGGACTCGCACATGCGGAGTCGTTTTGCCGCGGTGTCGAGATCGAGAGAGTCCCGTTGTTGGTTGTTGAGCCGAGGGAAAGAACTGTACTCGTACCCAAAGCTCCAGGACTCGCCTGGCGACGACCGGGGAACTCAGCTGTGCGTGCAACCATTGTTGAAAATCATCCAATCAGCTGATTGGAGAGATAATCAAATGGCTGGTAAGGTGACCAGCTGGGGAGCTTAGTAAGAATGCGTTGAATAATGTTAAAAAATTATTGGGCGCCGCATCCTTCGTTTGGTCCGCTCCGTGTCTAGTCATATCAGGTAGTCTTGACGGCCGAAGGAGTGTGGGATCATTTTCTTAAAAGTCTAACGAATATGTACATGGTCTTGTTAAAACAAAGTAATGCTAATAAAAAATATGTTGTGCAATTTTAACACTCAGGGTTTTGTGATTTCACGAATGCAGACAAATAGGTCATCACTGTAATGGACTCCCATTGTTTGTTGCTTGCAATCTTGCATGCGAATTAGCATGAAGAATTACCTATGCCAGTGGTTCATTGTTAAGGTAATACATTGCTTATACAAGACGCTATATGTCTATATGCATGCATCCAAACACAGAAGCCCGGAATACAGTCAGTGCAAGAGTGAGAAGATTTGATCGTGCGATATTTGTAATTGAAGATATATCTGTTTATCCTCACTATACTTCTGATTAACAAGTTAAGGGGTCAGTATTATCTAACAAAAAGAAACTATCGGAAGTTGGTAAGGGCGCGTAAATTAGGGTTAGCACAAAAGCAAGTCAATCAGTTAGTTCACGCTAGCAATGAAAAGAATAGCAAACATTTTTGGTCGAGGCTAAAGAAAATGAAAAACAATTCAGCCCGTGATTGTGACCAAGCGGTAGAACCGAACATTAGTAATAAACAATGGACCGATTACTTTAGTGCACTTTACAATAGCCCAATTAACGAGAGTGAGAAAAGTGACGAATTTATCGAAGTTGAACGATATTGCAAAGAGGATAATACACTCGTTGACGTCTTAGACGCAGAAATTACGCAGGAAGAAATAAAAAGCGCAATTAACAAACTCAAAAGAGGAAAAAGCGGCGGTGTAGACGGCCTTATAAATGAAATGTTTATTCATGGTCAAGAGCAGCTGTTATTACCTCTTGCATAGTTGTTCGGCCTTATCATGAGTAGTGGCAATTACCCTAGCGCTTGGTCAACCGGAATGCTTGTAACTATCTTTAAATCGGGCAAAAAGGACAATCCTGCCAATTATAGAGGAATTACGTTGCTTAACTGTCTAGGGAAGTTACTGATAGGAATTCTGACTACCCGATTGTATTGCTTTTGTGATGAACACGGGATTTTAGTAGACAACCAAGCAGGCTTCAGACAAGGATATAGTACTGTTGACAATATATTTATATTAAAGGCAATCACAGATAAATATTTGCAAGAAGGCAAAAAAGTTTACGCATGCTTTGTGGATTTCAAAAAGGCGTTTGATTCGATAAATAGGGACTTGTTATGGTTGAAGCTCATGAAAACCGGAGTTTCTCCAAGGTTCCTTGGCCTCATAAGAAATATGTACTCCTCCACAAAAGCTTGCGTTAAAACAAAACAAGGCCTTTCTGATTTCTTCGAGTGTAATACAGGTGTGATGCAGGGGAGTAACCTCAGCCCGTTGCTATTCAATTTATACATAAATGACGTCGAAGAGGTTCTCTCGGAATCGAGCAAAAATGGTGGTGTCACCCTCGAAGAAAACAAAGTGCATTCCTTGTTATATGCTGACGACTTAGTCATGCTGTCTAGTAATCCTGTAGGACTACAAGAGTCAATTAATACCTTGAGCGAATACTGTTCAAAATGGAAGTTAACAATCAACCTTTCGAAGACAAAAACCATGGTCTTTCGGAAAGGTGGTCGCCCTAAAGATTCCGATAGTGATTTTAGGTTGGAGGGTCAAAATATCAAATCAACAAATGCCTTCACCTACCTCGGAATAACTTTCAATACCACGGGAACATTTGGTAACACCAAAACGAATTTAGCAGAGAAGGCGAAAAAAGCTCTGTATACGCTCAAGAAGAGTATCTTCTCTGATAATATAAATGCAGACCCGGACGTTCTGGCTAAACTATTTGACTCCCTTATAAAACCCATCTTGCTGTACGGCTCAGCAGTATGGGGGACAGAATCCTTAAAAGCGATTGAGGCTGTACATATAAAAATGTGCAAATGGATTCTGGGGGTACATAGTAAAGCTAGTAATATAGCTGTTTTATCAGAATTAGGGAGATTCCCCCTAGAGATCGATATTAAAGGCATTGTTCTTAAGTATTGGTCACACCTTGTGCACTCCGAACCCTCGAGACTTATAAGTCAAGCATACAGGGTGTCACAAGCCCTGGCGGACAAGGGCCAGAAAAGCTGGTCAGCAAGTGTGCGATCATTACTGAATCACGCCGGTAGAAGCTATGTCTGGATGCAAGAGATAACACTTACACGTTTTTTACTTAGCAGTATAAAAGACACACTGCGTGACTCTTACATCCAGGCATGGCAACATTCTAAACAAAATAGCGGTAAACTCTGCACTTATGACATTATAAAAGATACATATAAAAAGGAAAGGTATCTGTCTGTGGTCAAGAGCAGAGAAAGTAGAACAGCCTTAACAAAATTTCGAGTCAGCGCTCATAAACTAAGGGTCGAAACGGGGCGGTACGAGAAACCAAAGCCAACTCCGAGAGAAGAAAGGCATTGTATGGCTTGTAGTGATGGGGAAGTGGAAGATGAGATGCACTTCCTCATTAACTGCAAGCTATACGATGTTGAACGAAAGAAACTTTTCGACGTGGCAGTGGGACTTATCCCATTCTTTGCGGCTCTGCCATGTCTAGAAAAGTTCAAATGGCTTCTGACCTCAGAAGGTTTAGAAAACCCTTTGGCGAAATATATTTCTCGGTGTTTTAAAATACGCTCCAATAAGCTGACTCAAACGCTCTAAGACGCATTTAATAATTTATATATAATATATATTATAGTATTTTTTTAACTTAAAAGATTTGTATTTATATTACTACAATTTTAGTATAGTGACCATTGAACGCTATAGCGTTGTAAACGTCAATAAAGGTTATTATCTGCATATCTCAAGAAAGGTGCACTCTTCGGCAAAAAACAGGTAGGACAGTCTTTCAAGCGGTGCTGAGTGTTGAAAAGGATGAAAAGTTAGCGTAAAAGGTTATAGCAGCTAGCTAGCTTCATCCAAAGCTCGATTTCATGATTCGTGAAATCTGTGAATTGTGTCTTTGGATCGCTCAGGAAGCACCACAGTGATTGTTTTCTTTTAACTTTTCACGAAGTTACTGTTATTTTATGAAATTGCGACGCTATATTTTATTTTCCCTCCCGGCCAATCAGACCTCGACTGGCACACTGAACACTCACGACAATTTGGTATTTTTTGAGGGTGACTTTCATATTCAAACGTATTTAGCAGCATTTTCAACGTCTCGCAAATGTTTGGCAATATTGCAGAAAGCAGCTTGAGTGTGCGCGCGGGCAAGCGTGTGCCATCCTCGAAACCCGCGGGATCCAATAATACATAGCGACCTTAAAGCCAACGCGGTTAGTGGTCGCTCCAATTCTCGGAATTATGAATATCGTAATTTCCGCCACCGTAAGCAATGACAATACGGAAACTTCCATGGAGAATGCTCCATGCGGGAAAATTACTGAAATTTCGCGAACTATCAATGTAAAGAAGCGTGACTAGTGTTGCGTGACAGAAATAGCAGCAGCGATATCTCAGGGAGTAAAAACAAGAATCCGATTAAATTTGGTTTGAAGACCTCTATTGGGGAACTGTAACTGGCCTGAAAAGCACAGTTTTATAGAGTACATAGTTTCAAAGTTGATGACGTTATGCGAACCAATAATTGCGGTCTTTGGGCAAGTCATTCTTGTGGGTCGGATGACCTCAGCAATTTCAGCTCTTGAATTTTGTGCCTTGATAGATAGATAGATATTACTTTATTTAAGGAGGGTTTCACTAGATATCACAATGATAATGTATGCGTGGCCCTCAAATAAGAGATATTTACAACATAATAAAACAATGAATGGAAATCTATGTACAAAATGTTATGTTATGCCTTGTTATGGTATCTTTGAAATTCTGAAGCTTTCGGCGACACCCATTCATTGGTATATTTAAGGGGTCAAATTGTTTTTTTTCCCAGAGACGAGCAATTCTGTTTGAAAAATATGAGAGTCGCCCCAACGTTTGTAGAGGCCCCAGAACAAAAGATCCCGAGACAGCCAGTGTCCATGTTAAATGGCCCTTAAAGTTTTGAGTTCTGAATGTTTAATGAACGCACTATTTAAACTTTCTCGGTAATCGCTTATGGCTCGTGCTTTTAGCTAGCTGCTAACAAATCCCCCGCAGAGGAGTGCTGGATCATCGTTAACTTAAATGTCAAACGTCCGGGACATTTTTAATAGGTTTCAGTTCCATTAACAACTGTTCCTGTGAGGAGTTCGCCTACTGCTGATCTACAAACTCTGATGTTTTAAAAAAAAATATTCATATTAGCAAGGACGAAGCGGTTCAACCACTTTTTGTAAAGCAACTATATCAGACTATCGACTTGAAATTCGCCAGTGTCACTTCTTTTATCGTGACTAAATTGGACAACCTCCCATCCCCCTGTCCCACGGCTCCCTTTTTCCGTCTCGTCCGCGGGTATCAGTGTCAACGCAACGTGCAATGAATAAACAGCCAAAAAGGACTATTCCTCAAGTATTTGGCATAATGTTGTAATGAGTAATGCTAAAATTCCAAGAGATATTAAAGAGGCTTGCTCAGTTACATCTGCAAAGCTCGGCTGCCTGTCAAGGCTTGTCGCTCTAGGGGGGATTATGATAATCTTGCTGTGACGCAACAGGATAGTGTCACGCAATCGTGCTAATGCAATGGTCCCATGTGTGCTTATGAGCGTTAGCCCTAGTAAGCGGAGAAAGAGAAAAAATCTCTGACCCCGAGAGGGATCTTAACTAGTGAATCTTAACTAGTAGTAGTGTTTCGCAAGGTTTTTTAAAAACGTCATTTATTTTAAAAGAGAGGCCAGGATTTGGAAAAAATTGAAAAAAATATCCGATGTTTTTATAGATCAGGCAAGGTAGTAAAAAATGAACCGCGGCAAGACAAATCGGCTCTTTTTTTTCCGCGAGAATTATTGCCCTCCGTTTCCGCCTGAATTTCAGAAATGAATACAGTTGTTTTTCAAGTACAGAATTCCTAGAACGGTTTATTTATAGATCTGGGTTTCCTGTTATTACATATTCCGGGTTTGGTTCGTAGCTATGCGGAAAACGAAATGTTTATCACACATGCGAAAGTCTTGTGATCTAACGCAATCGCCAGGCATATATTCTAGAGAGCGGTTATTGCACTACCCCTAGACTTTTCCCAGGGTAGCAAGCGCGATATTGTTTATAACCCTCGGTGGCTTGTGCTTTTTATTTTCCCATGTCGATATAGCTTTGGAATTTCTATGCTTGAAATAAAAGAATGTATAAATAATAGTGCTTGGGTTTTTACTTGATGTACTCTCTTTTGCGCTACATAACAAAAGATCTTGGGGTAACATACTTTAGCAGGTAGAATTCTGTGATGCAAAAGGTGTTTATCTTTACTTTTCTCATTGTTGTGGTGTAATTTTGCTAAAACTTTGAGCCAATATTGCTGGTGTATTGAAGTGCGAAGCGTGACCGCTTAACAAGAGCAAACAAAGGCCTCGCCAGCGGGAAACCAATGCAGTGCTACACCGCGCTATCTGATTGGCTGAAATTTGGCGGGTAATTCGTTCAAAAAGATGGCACGTGTGAAACTGTATAAATAAGATTTTGACGGCGCGAAAACCAGGCCACATCGGCTTGGTCGTCTTGGTGTTCGGTTGTTTGAGGGTCGCTGGCTAAAGTATCTTGCTTTCCAGAGTGATTTTCTTTGATTATATTATCTTCAGTATAATATAGTTAGTTAAGATCATCTGATCTATGCTACTAAGTGTAAATGGCAAGCATTAGGTTAGTAATGTCGGAAGCTGCTTCGTGTCTCAGTTTCAGTCAGAGGACGCCATTTTGGTATTCAAAGCCATCTCGGAAATGAATTCCCAATAAATTCTAGTCTTTTCAAATCCCAAGTTACACTATATTTCGTAGTTATAATTATCTAATTGTGTATGACCTTGATTTTATTCCAGCAGTGCCGTAAACTCGAGCAAAGTCAGCGATCGACGTCGTGTCGGGGAAGAAGGCAAGCGACGAAAGAGAAAGGTACGTCGCTGAAAAAACACTTGAAGATCACACGATAAATTTAGTCTACAGGAATCTAATAATTACTTTCCTCTTCAAGATCAACGATTGCAAAGAAACAGAAGCAAGTATAAAGAAAAGTAGAACTTCCCACAGAACTAAGGTTAGTCTGTTTTTTGTGTTTGCCTTCTCCTTGGCGGGTTTCGATTTCGCGCCAAAGAAGCCGCCATTTTGAACCTCGACTTGCAAGATGTAAAGCCTTCTCTCTGAATTCCTTGACTTATTAAAGTATAATTCCAGTAAACTACAATGTGAAGTTCGATATTCATATCTCTTTGGAAGAAAATTAACCTATGTAGACCCTTAAATATATTTTTAATTTTTATGCATGAATATGTGAATAGCTCGATGCGATGAAATGACCTTTTCAATTCATCCAGGATTTTTTCACCTCGCTAGTCAGGGACTTCATATTTGATCACTAGAAGGTTAATATTTATTATTTAATAACATAGGTTTCTAGATTATAACGCATTGGTCTTGGTGAGCTGGCCCATGTGTTCTGAGCAAGGCAATCGCTACACTCGCATCAAAGATTTTCATGTTCAAGTTCTACCGAAATGATTTCCTAAAAATCGCGAGTTTATTGCATTTTAAGGGTAAAATTCAAGTTCCCAAATCTTACCCCGTATTGGAGTAGTGTTTATACATTCAGCATTTGATAACTCTTTGTTCTCAAGCCAACACCTTCGCTCATCAAACATTCCTTCACAAGCCCTTAAATCAAGTACACGCTACCATGAATTTCATCGTTTTAAAGACAAACCTTCGCCATTAGCCTTGCGTTTTTTATTATAAATTTAATGATTGTTTTGATCGATCTCTAAATTCTTTTCGGAAGTTGCGGTTTAGATTTTTTAACTTGATTTGCACGATATGAATAATAAGCTTATTTGCTGATGTTATTTGTTCTTTGCGCAACCTAAAATCGATTCGGATTTCAGTGCAAAACCAACGAAGCAGTGTGCATAAGCAATCCATTGCCCCTTCTAAGCGTAACTTGGATTCCTTTTAATTATGTTTGCAGTGTTACTAAATAGATCTAAATCTGCCCCCCTAAGAAAAATACTGAGCTGCTTTAGATAATCTTTGAAGATAAGCCATGTGTTCTGATAAGCAAGTAATTGCTAGCCTTGAGTTATGCAACTTACATGCAACTTCTTGCTTATTTATTATCTGAACTGATTTACACTGATTTAAACAGATATAATTGCAGAAACCATGATTGTTCTTCTTAGGGCTTTTAGAATTTGGCCATAAGGTCAAGTACTCATTTACATTTTGTTGTGTTACAAGTTTATTATGCAGGCTAAAAAACTGATTTGCATTTATTTCAACATTTGGTAAAGGTTGGGATTTACAGTTCAGCTTATATGTTGTCAACAAGACAGCTTGATTCCCTAACTGTCTCATTCACAAAAAATATCATTGAATAGATATGTTTTCATGTACTTTAGTGTGTGTATTTTTAAGTGTACTACAGGGGGTCTGTAGGGATGAACGACCCCAAATTACTGGGCGGAGGACATTCATTCCATATTTTTGTGTCATGTAGTCATGGGAAAACTTGTGAAATAGATTAAAAAGCCTGATTTGGCAGTTCCAAAAAACATTTTTACCAATACCAATGTCCTTCATAATTTGCAGATAGCAACTTTGTGGAAGTTCAGGGATAGGGAACTAGCCACTCAGAAGAGAGAGAAAAAGGGGTGCATGTGGACGAACTAGGAAATGTACTTTAGGCCTAAACAATCATTCAGCCATTTTGTTTTGGATTCAGGAACTTCAATATTGCATTCAACCAGTCTATGTACATCTGCAGCTGTAGTCTAGTATAGTGCTGCTGGCTGTTTATCAACATTGTCATTCTCTTATGTGTGAACCCCATCCCTAGATTGAATAACACCCTTTGTTCTGCAAACCAATCAATGCCTGGTTTGCACATTAATAACAATGACAACACTATAGCATTTATCCAGTGTAAACATAACATCTATCAAGCATTAAAACAGGAAATTTAGACCCAATGAAGCAAGGAATTAAGAAACAGAATCGAGGCACCCTAGGAGTACAAAGAATTATAAACATGTTCTTTGTGTTTCAGAACACCAAGATGACAAACCAAGCTTTATATCAAACTGAAGGGAGCATTAGTGGATTTACCAGAATAGAGACTGGACAAATAAATCAGCGAGTGCTTCAAGAAATCACTGCAGAGGACAACATTCCCATGGACATCACCTCGTTAAAAAGCAAACCTGCTACCAATTTGACATTTTCTAATTACTTTTTACCCGTTGTGCGAAACATGACACCACTCCCTGAGCTCAGCTGGGCTGACTCCTGGGAAGTTTGGTCTTATATGCTGGACAAGGATCAGAAATACTTGAGAGATCATTTATATTTAAGGCGGCATTCTAACTTACAACCACGAATGAGGGCTATTTTACTGGACTGGTTGATAGAGGTGAGGTTTCTATTCAGTCATATGTTGCAGGGTTTAAAGAAGGAAAAAGGTCATGACAATTTCATCTTTGAGCTGTTACCAGTGAGACACCCTAATAAGACCATTGGGAAGTGGGATGGAGGATCAACATCTTTTAACTTTGCACCTGGTGGTAATGAGCTTGAACTGTGATGACTGTGATGACTGTATTTCCAGAATATTCTGAAATTTCAAAACTATTCCACCTCAAAGAAATTTTACAAATGACCTTACTCCTTTGAAATTTCCTAAATTTCAAAAGAATTTGCAAAATACAAGATTTATGTGGCAGCAAGTGTCCTAACCACTTGGAATATAGTGCAAAACAACCTACCCTCTGGAATTTCCTTCTATAAACATAGATTTTCTTCAACGTGCATAAAAGATTGTAGAGTTGCTAATCAATATAGTAATTTGATTATTTCCAGGTCTGTGAAGTATATAGACTACACCGAGAGACTTATTTCCTTGCAGTAGACTTTGTTGATAGATATTTGTCAACAAAGGAAGAAATCGCAAAGCAGAGATTGCAGTTGGTTGGAACTACTGCTTTGTTTATTGCTTCCAAACTAGAGGTTAGTGGTATTAAGGAGGCTGCCTACAGTTTTTCTTGGACTTGGTCTCTTAACTTTGGACGACCACAATTCTGAAATATACTTACCTACGGATTTGAAATTTTGACCATTTGCTGTGGAAAGATCAAAGTTCAAGATGATGCATGATTTATTGTCATCAGAGTTTCCATAGCAACAAAACAGGTGGTCACTGTTTTTAATTAGCAAAAGTTCTACATAAAATTCGATCTAAACTTTTAAAATGACACATCAAGCGGTAACAGGTAATTGTCTATACGTATACAAAGTTTAGATAAAATCCGCCAAGCCAATTTCAAGATATTCCAGGCGACTTTTTGTTGCCTTTGAAAATTCAAAATGTTTCACTTGCTTTTAATTATTATGAATTTAATGGCTTTTGAAATAGGCTAGCGACATCTCTGAATCGTCCATTCAGATCATGGCATTTCTGATTCCTTTGGGTAGATACTTTTGTTTGTTCTGCACACACACTCCTGCACTTGGTCGAGTGAGAAAATTTCACAATTGTAACCACCTAAAGTAATAATCACACGACCTGAATTGGGTGGCAACTTGATGTACTGTAGACACTGTTAGCCGATTTGGTCTATTACTTGTGCAAATTTGAAACTGCAGTGTGATGTCAACGAAAATTGCAAGTGTAAACCAGATTGACACAAAATTTTCATATACTGTACCTTGTCCTACAAGACATTAGGAGTAAAAGTATTATAAAATTGATATGCAAAATTCATGTTGGTCTGACATACAGCCGATTGCATTTGAGCGTTTCGCATGTTACGTTTGAATGTTTGAAAGTTGCGTTGTGATACAAAAATTTGGACGTTTCCAAGGGCAACCGCCATGTGTATTTTTCACTGACCAATCAGAGAGGACAGAATTCTTTGGTTCCCCATAGAAACATCTCGTTTCATCCTAGAAACGCAACTTTCAAACGTTCAAACATAACGTGCGAACTGTTAGGGTAAATGCTCAAACACAATCGGCTGTAAAGGTCTTGCCCTGTGCTCAGCTCAAACAGATCATGTTTCTAATAATGACAGTCCATTGATGTAGTCCTGCAAATGTACGTTCTACAGGAAATCTACCCACCCAAGCTGTCAGAATTTTCATACGTGACGGATGGTGCTTGTACAGAAGAAGAAATTATCCAACAGGAGCTATTGATGTTGAAAGATCTGCGGTGGAGTTTAACCCCTGTCACTCCAAACACTTGGCTGAACATCTACTTACAAATCTACTGGCTATCTCAGAATTCCAAGGAGGGCTCCATAAACAGCAAATTGAACTTTGTCATACCTAAGTACTCACAGCAAGAATTTATCAGAATAGCACAGGTAAGAACGTGAGTTGAGATAGAAAATTATGAGTCTCTATAGAGAAGCACATGGTTGGCTCAGTATTACAGTGCTGGGGGTCCTGTGGTCCGGGCTCGACTCCTGGTTTGGCTATCTGTCGAAACTGGTTCATATTGTGAGTTGAACTTTCTTCTACTGTGTTTCACGTCTTTTGGATGAGATCATAAACCGAGGTCTGGTATTTCCTATCTACCCTACCGAGTTTCAGGGGGGAGGCTAAAGAACCACTGTGGAGGTGATAAACCCTTGGGCAGTGACCACCCTCAGTGTCTGTGCTTACGACAGCTTGGCTGCCAGTGGCGTCATTAGGACCCAGTGCAATTCAGCTTATGAGCTGCAAGTTTGGGGAGTCAGTTGCAAACATTTACTGGTATATGTTTTTTTTTATTTTAGCACCCATCCCGCCTGTGCTCATGCCTAGAATACTGGTTATACATAAACTTTACACAGCCATCCCATCCATACCTGCACTTGCATTAAATGTAAACTGCATTGTTTATTTCAGCTGTTAGACCTCTGTAGTCTGGACATTGGCAGTATACAGTTCTCCTATAGTGTTGTTGCAGCATCAGCATTATACCACAGCATACCAGTCAATATAGAAGATGTTACAGGTAATGCATTCATAAATTATAATAATTATGTTGCGGTCATGGCACAGAACCTGGCCTGCTGTAGATACAGAATGAAATCACAGTCACGGCACGGTCGCAGTGTGGCACAAAATTTCAATGATCATTGGGAGGTCAAGGAAGGGCCTTTAATACTGCTTACCAGGGGCTTAGCAAGAGGGGTGGGGGTGCCCCTCCCCTTTCTCGGGAGATTTTCCCATACGTTTACTGTAATTGCTGGAGGAAATTTGAAAATTTTCGTCCCATGTTTTCACTATTGCCCCCCCCCCCCCACCCACTATGCCCCTGCTTACTGTGTAAAAAAGTTTACGTCCAAGTCTGAGCTCCTCACGTTCTCGTACCAAGAGCTACCTGGCTTGTAATCTTGCAGGGGAGGCTCTGGTGACAGCCATTTAAAGGACGTTTGATGATTGGCTGATTTTGAATGTTGGAGGATTTTCTCTTAGCGGTATCAATCCCTGGCATGTGTCAGTGGCCGTCACCATAGCATCCCTGCAAGGTGATGAGCAAGAATGGAGCTCTCATCCCAGAGAAACTCATGAACAGTGTTAGTGATGAGTCAAAACAATAGGTCACTAAATTGTTCGTGTTCCTAATAAATTTTGTACTTGCAGGCCACAAATGGGAAGAACTTTTCCCCTGCATACAATGGATGAGACCATTTGCGTCAACAATTCGAGAACAAGCCATGCCTTCAGTTAAATCATTTGAGCAGGTAGACATCTTATATAGTGTGGCAACTCAATACCATATGTAGTGTCCAAAGTTAAAAGGCATCCATTTGCCAGTGACAACAAGAAATTTTCATTGATGACTGGATCTTTGAAAATGCTTGTCCGGCTGATGATTGTTTTTGAACAGGTTTTTTTTTCAATTATAACCCTACAGGGTATTTTCCCCAGACTTAATTTTCTTCTATTTATAACTCATTATTTATAACTCAGCAGAGTTAAAGAATGGTTGAATCGTCATTGAAAAGTCTTAATTGCTCTGTTTAGGGTGGGATGTGGGGACAATCACACTTTTTTCTGGACACTTAAATCATGGTCATCCCCCTGACGACCTCTTTCAAAAGTTAATTTCGTACACCGATCATACCTTTTATTTAAACTGAAGTCAGCTGTGCAGGTAATATTATTGGCCCCTGAAATCTTACCAGAGCTGTCCCCACCTGGTAACACAGGCTGGAAGGTCTGTCCCCATAGCTCTGGTAACACAGGCTGGAAAGTCTGTCCACACAGCTCTGGTAACACAGGCTGGAAAGTCTGTCCCCATAGCTCTGGTAACACAGGCTGGAAAGTCTGTCCCCACCTGGTAACACAGGCTGGAAAGTCTGTCCCCATAGCTCTGGTAACACAGGCTGGAAAGTCTGTCCACACAGCTCTGGTAACACAGGCTGGAAAGTCTGTCCCCATAGCTCTGGTAACACAGGCTGGAAAGTCTGTCCCCACCTGGTAACACAGGCTGGAAAGTCTGTCCCCATAGCTCTGGTAACACAGGCTGGAAAGTCTGTCCACACAGCTCTGGTAACACAGGCTGGAACGTCTGTCCCCACAGCTCTGGTAACACAGGCTGGAAAGTCTGTCCCCACCTGGTAACACAGGCTGGAAAGTCCTGGAATTTATTGTTTCCTGGAAAGTTTTTGGCTCTGGATGATTTTGTTATTTACAAAATGCAGAATGTGATCATTTGAAGGTTGAAGCATGATCCAAAATATACTGAGAAGATAAAACCAATCGCTGTAAACATGGAATTTAGGTAAAGGGACTTATACTTCTGTCAATGTCGTTCACAGGTTAGACCAGAGGATGCACATAATATCCAGACACATGTGATAGACCTGACTTTACTGGTAGGTATAGAGCGGATTTCAGATGACTGTTGTGATTTGATTGCATTTGCGATTGGTTTGCTTTCTCATTGGCTGCTTATTTCCATCAACCAATCACTTTGCGAACTAATTACAAGCAAGGAATTACTAGCCAATCAAAACTCGAGAGCAATTTTGTGACTTCTAAGTAATCTTGAATAGGTTCGGCTCCTGATCGGCTGGGCTGGAAACCCTTCAACAGCACGTTGTAATTACCCTTGTTTCTGATTGGCTAGTGATTACACAATTGCGTTTACTTTTACAATGGTCATCTGATATGTGCTCTATGTACGAGTATTATTATTTATTTATTGGAATTGTTACTAGCTGGCATGTCTGGCATATAGGAGCAGTGACTGGGGTCACCATCACGATTCACTGTGTTTGATTCCTGACATGAGGGCCATTCCATTTTTTAGCCGCACCCCCCTACAGAAGAAGTTTTCCCAGGGGTATAGCAAAATGGCCATTTCCGAGGGGGTAAACCGAAAGAAAGGCTCTTTCGTGGGTTTTTCCGAGGGGATACAATAAGAAAAAGCCTCTTCCGTGGGTTTTTCCGAGGGGGTGCAATAAAAAAAAATAGCCTCTTCCGTGGGGTTTTCCGAGGGGGTGCAATCCAAAAAGGGCTCTTTTTTCCGAGGGGGTTACTAAAGAAAATGAGCTCTTCCGTAGAGGGGTTCGGCTTAAAAATGGAATGGCCCTGAGGGGATTTCTTTTTTCAAACCCCCTGATCCAGATGCATTGTTGTCTAAAATTAGTAGTCAAGTAGTAAAGTGCTGTGATTCCAGTTCTCTAACATGTGGTTTAATTTGTTTTCATTCTAGGACCTTGCTCTCGCAAGAAAGGAAAATTACCCTTCCTATGAATCCCCAGTCAATCCAACACTGATGCCGTACTTCACCCCCCTAACCCCACCTAGCAGTGCCAAGAAATACCAACAATCACCATAACTCCAACAGGGGGTGCAACAGTCTTCTTGGCTCTGATAATTATAATGGTATCCATTGCACAGTACTGACTGCATTCAGTGAATCTAAATATTTTGCAAATTGTGTGACTAAATGACTAAAGTACATGAAGTTAATGAGTGGGGAGAAACGTTTTGGGGCAATCCTGGCTGAAATTACAAAATAGAAATATCAATCTTTTAGTGCCTACAATAGCGTATCGTATGAAGTACAGTACAAACTTTTTCATGTCAGTGCAAAGATCGCCCCACGAGGGTAGGATGAAGGGGAGGAGCCATCATATTTAGCCTGTCTCCTGTCTTTACTGTAAGAGGATTTTTTTTAATCTATCGACGTTATTCCATCTAGGATTGCAACTCTGTTTTTTTACAGCATAGCCAGTTTACAGGTTTCTAAAGTATTTTTGATAGTAGAAAATAGATTGTGTGATGCAATATTTTTTAGGAAATATATTTTTTAAATTAATTTTTATTTTGCACCTTTTTACGCTGTGGGCAATGTATTTGGCGTTGATCTCTTGGTGTGAGAATATACGCGCGATGTTAATGACCGTTTCATATCTATGGGGAACAATAGCCCAAATCGGCTAACAGTGTTTTGGATCTTGCTGCCATACAATTCAGATCACCTGATTATTCATTTGGGAGGTAACCATTGTTCGCTGTGTACATACTTACATGCACTCGGTCGTGTGTAAGGAATTTAAGAGGAAATCCATTTAGAGATCGAGCAATTTCAGGCTTTGGTGGACAAAATCTTGTACCAGAGTAATATCAAAGATATTCAAATTTTGTTAGCATTTTCTTAAAGCTAGAGTTGTTACTCATTAACTGTAGTAACACCAGAAACAAATTCCCATTGCAGCCTGCAAAAATAATTTTCAAAGCTGAAAAAGTAGTGCGAACACACGAAAAAAAATGTCAATTTCATTCCACTACCATTTCTTAGTGTTTTGTAGGAACTTTGAATTTCGTTTTCAGTGTTTGGTGTTATTAGAAACGGATTTTTTTCACGAGATATTGAAAACAGACTCAAAGAAGTTTGCAATACAATGCAAATGATCTTGGTACAAGATTTTTGTCCACTGCTTACTCGAACCACTGGCGGATTCCTTAACAGTTGTATCCCCAAGAAGAACCATCACATGATTTGAATTGGATGGCAACAAGACAACGTTGCCGGGCTCATTGTTTTTTTTTACTGCCTTTTGTGTTCGTTGACCATTCATGAGGACGTAAGCACAATTCATTGGGGGGCATAGAAGCAATGTCCTTATATTTTATGGCAGTCATGCCCATATACTGTAGCTGTAGAAATGAAATTTATTTTTCTAAATGAGCAACCCCAAATTTTCTATGAGAGTGTCCCGCCCTCATTGCAAAAACGTAACTCGTACTTTTAGCAGGGTTCGTACGGTTCCTGGAATTCTTTGAGCCTCTGATAATGCTGAAAGAAATTTGTCTCATTTTCTCAAAGACAAAACAAGCAGAAAACCGACTGAGCACAACATTTTGATTGCCCAAGAAACTCCTGGAAAAATGTGATAAACCTTAAAAACTCCAGGGGCCAGTTCCTAGAATGTCAGATGAGAGTTATCATTAGATAAACGCTTATCCAACGGATAAATCCTGAACAAATCCTATACAACATAACGTTTATCCGTGGATAACTTTCTCCAACCTTTCAGGACAACTGGGCCCTGGACTTCTGAAAATTTCGGGGCGTACGAACCCTGTTTTAGGAATGTTAGTGAACATATTCAAGTGATACTCTTAGATACTTCCTACAAATCTATGCGATTCGGAACAAAATGAATGAAGCTCCGCAATAAATGAAGCTAAACAAAATGCCGAATGAAACTCGACAAAATAAATAAATATAGAGGAAAGATTTAATAAATCTTTGGTTGTTTTAAGAACGGACTTTCAATTATTTTTGCATTGTTAAATATATTTTTACCAGCACTTCTGAGTGTATTTTTCATATTTTCTACAGTATATTTTGATACTACATAGGTGAAATAATTGTACAATATCAGAGACAAATCTACCAAATCTCGAACACGTATAGGGTCCATGTAGCTAGTAGTAAATCCATTACTGGTTCTCAGACACATCGACGCGCTGTTAATAAGAAGTGATGTTAGAATGTTACATCTTTGATGTCAAAAATGTTCAGGGAAACTTTTACAGTAAATTAAGTAGGAAATATAATTTAGTAGGTACTCTATTTTCTTATTGTAAATTAGTACCATTTTGTATACATTCATATTTCAACATATCCACTTAACCTCACTTATGGATAATCCATAAGTATTGATAGCACCTCCATATATGAATAATCCAGAACTCAAGAGCATGGTAGCTGTATAATATCAATTATCTTCGTTCTATAAAAGACTATGAATAGAACGAAGCAATGTGTATAAATGAACTCTAATAGAACGAAGCAATGTGTATGTATGAACACTCTAAAATTGTCCGAACCAAAACCCTTTCCAGAGCGCACGATACAAGTGTACTACGGCAACCTACAACCATGTGGGACATTGCGCATGTCAAATAACCATGCTCTTGAGTTCTGGATTATTCATATATGGAGGTGCTATCAATACTTATGGATTATCCATAAGTGAGGTTAAGTGGATATGTTGCATATTTTAACTATTAGAGAAATAATAAAATTTAACTTTGTTTTATAGTGTTGAAATATATTGTTGAATCCAGTTGGGGGCTTCAAATCCCTCCCCCCTCCTAGGGATCTCCTAAGGGTAGGGGTGCTCGTCGAACGGATTTGACCCCCAACGATACCAGAGGACTTGGCGGACTAAATGTTAACACTTGAAAAGATGACAGCTAAGCCTTCCTGTCAGTCGAGGGAATTATCATCGCAGAGGCGAAATAAATGTGGCTTTCGCGTAAATACCCCTCGAAGATACAGCCGATTGCGTTTGACTGTTTACCCTAACAGTTCGCACGTTACGTTTGAAAGTTGCGTTGTGAGACGAAAAGTGAGACGTTTTCAAGGGCAACCGCCATGTTTACTTTTCACTGACCAATCGGAGAGGGCAAAACGTTTTGGTAATGTCTCGTTCCATCCTAGAAACGCAACGTTCCAACATAACGTGCGAACTGTTAGGGTTAAGCAGTCAAACGGACTGCGGACTCTTAGCCAATCAGAGCACACGAAAATGGATCAATTTGAAAAGAAAAGAAAACGGGGCGCAAAGGCTCCCGGTTGGTGATGGGCCTTTAAAATAATCATCAATTCGCGCAGAGATGTGGATTTTTTTCTAAACATAATTTGGGCAAGTCATAATCAATTCGCGCATAGATATGTGGATTTTTTTTCTAAACCTAATTTGGGCCAAGTCACTTGGTGTCTTGACAAGCCAGTACCGATAAAAATAGGAACAACAGAACGAGCCCACAGGGGACTCGTGGTCTGTCAAAAAAAGGTGCATGTTTAATGGGAGAAACTAAAGCATGGCCAAACGAAACTCCAGTTCACGCAAGTCGATGCAAGTTGTGACTTGCACAGACCTGCGCTCACTTGCATTGAGATGGCCAACCGTGATGCAAGTGAGTGTTTTGGTGCTTTGCGCGCAAATAAAAGCGGACACAGGAGTACGTCACCATCAACACTTCTTGTAAAAATATAAACATTCTGTCTCTAGTGTATCTCTTTGCACGGAACAAACAAACAAGTTTAAAGCCAAACACAATATACAAAATATCCTCATCGTGTAATTAACAATTATTCCTCGAGCCCGAATGGACTTTGAGTCAATAGACCATGAGGCCAAGGGCGGGATGGGCTATTGACTCAGAGGCCAGAGGGCGAGAGGTTTTAGTCAAGTCGCACTAGTAGGTCAATTTGTATAGCCCAATACGTTTCCTGGTCTGGTCATTTGCCATTTTCTGGCTTTCAAATCCGATAATTTTCGCTACTAGTAGGCTATAACTTATATAGCCTACTAGTTGCTCAACCAACCAGAACGCAGCATTGACAAGACCACTAGTTGTGACCCGCCCTTATCTATTTTATAGATCTAGCTCGCGATATTCATTGTCGCTAAATGAGGCGGAGTCACAAGCCTAGAATAAATACTGCTTAAATACTGGTTGTCTCACTGCTGCTGTTCCATTATAGTTTTTCTGTATATGCAGTTACATGACAATTGTGTTTCATTTTCGTACCAAGAGCTCCCCGGCTCGTAACCTCGCGGGGGAGGCTCTGGTGACAGCCACTGACGCATGCGCGAGATTTAATACAGAGCCGCTGAGAGAAAGACCTTTCAGCGCATGCTCCAACACTCAAAATCAACCAATCAGTGACGGCCCTCAAGTGGATGTCCCCAGAGCCTCCCCTGCGAGCAAACGAGATCTGGGAACGAGAATGCCCCCGCGAGATAACGAGCAGGAGAGCTCTGGGTTCGAGAATGGAGCTCTGGTGATAGCAACTGACGCATGCGTGAAACCGAGAAGCCGAGAAAGGACCTGCGCAAGGCTCAGCGTTCAAAATCACCCAATGAGCAAAGGTCTAAATGGCTGTCACCAGAGCCTAGCCTACAATCATGATCGCTTTGTAGTAAAATGGATCCTTAACAAAACTAGACTAGTATTGTGTCCATCCATCAGTTATTGGATGTACTTACATCACCAAAAGTGTCATAAACTCTTGACACCGCTCTTTTAAGCCGCCGTTACACGGTGCATGGCCGCCAGCAACATCACATGCAATCCAAGAATTGCCTATGCTTGCCTTCGAGTATTGAACTAGAGCGCAGAATTGACAAACAAAAACATCGAATTTGGCTTTAATAGCTGTCACTAGTCTCTATACAAAGTCGAAGGAGCGAGGAAGCTCTTGGAGGGAGAAATAATTTTGCAGCCTCTCGTACAATTCGCATAGAATAGCAGTGAGTCAGGTGGGATAGAAGGTGTAACAGCGAATTGGAAAATGAAGCAAGTCTGAAGTTATTTTTAGAACAATAGATTTGCTGCTTTTTAAAACAAACTTCTCTTAATAAAGTATACGCTACCTGCATTGCGTGAAAACTTGAAACTAAAAGTAATTTCTTGGGGCCTCATTTTCCAATACGCTGTAATTTGCACTGTGATACATGGGAGATGGACGCCCCTAGGTTATGAGCTCCAGATGAGGTACGTGTAATACGGAACAGGTGTCCTACGTGTTCCGCTATGTAACACCAATCTTAACCAGAATATCGCTTGCGAGTGTCCTAACGGCCTCAGCGTCTTGGCCTGCGCATGCGCTGTCGCGCACCCTTAAAAGGGCATCAGTCAGCACGTGTCCATTACTAGCTATAGCGCTCACGTGACGTGTGTTAGATGAGATAAGTCTCTTGATTATTCTTAGCAGCTGCTTGTTGCGTTTGTCAATTCCCGCATTCAGCGCGTCAGCTAGACACCCCATGTTGTCTTCACTCATGGCGTTTTCATGCACGCCTCCAAATAACTCAGCCACGAGGTAAAGACTCCTGCACGACCAGTCCTGTACATCCGGGTCCTCGTGGCACAACAAATGAATCAGCACACTGGTTAGGTCCGCTATAGGCTTGGTGCTCAACAACAGGGACTCCGCAGCCTGACTCAGCTCAGCACCACTGGCCTTCCCCTCACTTTTGGCTTGGAGTGCCTGGCGAACCTCTTTGGAAACATACTTGAGAATGTTACTGACAGTGTCTAGAAGAGGTAGGATCAAACCGCTGACCTCATTGTCCGCAGTACCCTCACTCATGAGCGCAGCGGCGTCAATAAAGAGTGACGTCACACCGTCAATCAAACCCTGTTGATAGAGGGAGCCCATATCGAGGTCAGGACTCGCTAGGACACAGTCGAGCAGTCCTACAATGCTGTTCATCATAGGCAGGTTGCCCTCTCCCGCGTGAGAGCTGATGATCTGAGTAACGTATTGTAGTAAGCCCTGCTGAATGAACGTGTCTATGATATGGGGGCTCTTCTCTAGGAAAGATGCCAGCAGCTTGAGGCCGTACGAGGGCAGAGGGTCTTGGTCTTGTAGGATCATGTGGTATTGGGGCAGCAGGTGATCACTGATGACCTGCAAAATAAATAAAAATATATTCATTCACTTTTTCCTCGAGGGAATGGCAACGAATTCCGCGTTCTGATTGGTTCTTAGAGCGTGCGCGCGCAGGCAATGTTTTCCTATTTGTGACCTCGGTCACGGTAACCATTTGCACGCGCTTGTTTTCATAAAAAAGGCAAATTTTAGAGTTGGAAAAAAAAAAGTTATTTACCGGCTTTTGGTCGGTCCGTATAGGGAAAAACAACATATACAGTGTAAGAAAATATAGATATGCTAAGAAAAAGGATATAACTATATAAGAAACGATAGAGCAAATGTTAAATGACTAGAGCAACACAAAACATTGTGGGTTCTAACTTGGACACGCAAAGGAATAAGTCAGGGTGGGTCCAATAATTTTAGAAGGGGGAAGGAGGCTGGATAGTGATAATATAGGGACCAAGAATTGCAAATTTCCTTAAATACAGTAAATGTATGGGAGAATCTGCCGAAAAAGGGGGGCTTCATTCACCTCAAGCCCCCCCTCCCCCATAAATTCGCCCCTGTAAGCATGGGGCAAGTAACAAAATAACTAAGGGGGAAGGATGGTACCCAATGTAGGGCTAATTGTTTTGCGCGTCCAAGATGGTGCCCGAGAGGGGTCAGCCGTATGAAAAACAAACACACAAACGCATACAAGCAAATACATTCAAACTAACCTGGTTTAGCTTGGCAGTACTTGCGATAACACTATCCTCAGCGCTGGTCGAGTTGTACACATTGTCGTTATCCAGATAGAGTGACGCTACATCAGAGAATAAACGGAAACACAACATTCGCGTGTTCCCGTTAGAACTACTGACAAACGAGGCTAGGGGAGGCAGAATAGCGTCCACTACTGTATCATGGTGGGTAAGAAGGAGTGGAGGATGCTGTGTGATGGATTCTACTATGGAGAGTACTACATAGGTCAAATCTTCAGCCGCGCTCGGCCCTGCCGCGGAACCAATACTGGTAGTACCCTCATCTATTGACCTGATATGCACCAGCAGACAACCGATATCGCACAGGAAAGATTGCGTGACGACACGTGATCTGAACACGTGGCTGGTCACGAGGTGTAGGATGATTGACAGCAAAGGCAGGTGTGTGCGCAGTTCCTTGGCTTGATTGGCAGATGGGTGCCTCCGCCCACTCACAGCGTCTAGTATAGACACCACATTGGACAACACATCGGGCGTGGCTTCTATAATAGCCGCCATACACCGCTGCAGGCACTGCTGTAGGTAGGCGTGGTTATCAGGAGAGTCCCCTTTAATGGGTGTAGCCCGGCGTTGGTCCTTCTCGATGTGGGTGACCAGCCTTGCCTGGCAGCAGCCAAGGAGTGCATCACGACTGAGCTCAATCATACCTAATACAACGAGATAACTCTTAGCGCGAATCACCATAGACGGACTATCAAACATGTGCATGATCTTGGTGATAAATTCCTTCTCCTTGATGAGTCGCTTGGCCTGGGGTCTCTCTGTGAGGAGCGCCGCAAACATAGTTACTATCGCCTGCTGTACACGAGACACTGTGGTAGAGAGACTACCGATGACGGCCTTGTAGCCGGCCTTGTCCACTACATGTTGGAACACCCCAGGTGAGTGACACGTCAGTCGGCACAGCGCAGTTACAGCCGTCACCTTCTGGATGTCAACAGTGCAGTGCAAGAAGAGTTTCCACAGTAGCTGGGAATAGATAACAAAGTATGAATATGGAGCAGCTACTAGAAGTCTAGACTGCTTGCAGCCCCTTCTTTGGCGAACGTCCGTTATTACAAGAGAGAAGCCTTTGCTACGCGCGCTTTCATTTACGCGCCTTGCGCCAGTGTTGCGCTGAACGCGCCTGGAAACAAAAGATCCTACTATTGAGATCCAAACCAAGGCGCGTGGGTGAATAATAAAGCAGAGGAACGACTTTTTATCTTGTACTTACGGACGTTCGCAAAATAAAGGACTGCAAAAAGTCAACTACTAGACACGAATGCATCTGACGATTAGATCGTGCGAAAGTCGCACGAAAAAATCCCGTTTGTTTTGTTCTTCAATAAATGCACAGATGATGTCACAGTGTGTCATGGACAAAAACGTACACCACGAGACCAAGTTTACTAAATAGATTGTGTTTGGTAGTGCAGACTATTTAACAATTAGACCTCAAGGCCGAATGTGCTATGATGAATAGACCATGAGGCCGAAGGCCGAATGGTCTATTGATATCATAGCACATGAGGACGAGAGGTCTAATTGTTTTAGTATAAACCAACTAGTTGGTCGGTTTTGACAATGAATGCCATTATTTTATGTTGAAAAAATCAAGTTTTCTTGCAAAGAAAGGTGGTGGTTTTGCCAGGCACGGTCTATCACTAATAGACCATTAGTAGCTCAGCCAATCAGAATGCAGGATTTGTAATAGACCATTAGTTGGTTTATACTAATGTCTTTTAGTATAAACCAACTAATGGTCTACTACGAATCCTGCATTCTGATTGGCTGAGCTACTAATGGTCTATAAGTGATAGACCGTGCCTGGCAAGACCACCACCTTTCTTTGCAAGAAAACTTGATTTTTTCAACATAAAATAATGGAATTCATTGCCAAAACCGACAAACTAGTTGGTTTATACTAAAACAATTAGACCTCTCGTCCTCACGTGCTATGATATCAATAGACCATTCGGCCTTCGGCCTCATGGTCTATTCATCATAGCACATTCGGCCTTGAGGTCTAATTGTTAAATGTGGGGTTTTTGGAAAATTAGTCTGAGATAATCTTGGTTGCGCTTGATGATCACAATTTAGACCGTCCACACGTGTCGGGATATTTCCTTTCTCCGTTTGCACCTCTCGTCCACACGTACATATACGGCATCTTTTGTTACAAAAACGGAGGTTTTCAAAAACGCTCTCCAGACTGTAGATTTGTAAAAACGAAGATTTATCGTATTAGTGTGGACGGTTGAAAACGGAGGTTTTCAAATATGATGACGTCAAAGTTAGGATCCAGTGCATTTGCTTTTCGAAGGGCGCATGCGCTAGCATCCAGCGCATGCCCAATTGGTGAAGATATGCGTATTCGAATCGTTTTCGCGTAAACGTGTGGATGGGCAAATACGATTTGAATACGGTCCATGTGGACGCGGATTTTGTTAAAAACGGAGAAAAAAATATCCGTTTTCAAAAAAATAACCGGATACGTGTGGACGGGGTCTTACTGTGTCCCTGACCTGAGCTGTATCATTGGTTACAAGCTTAGCTGCATGCCGGCCATGAGTGGTAGCTAGCAATTCTATGGTCTTGGCAGCAAAGTGCTGTACATCAATATCTTCTCCCTCATTCAGACACCTTGTAATGATTGTGAATGTCACACCTGGATTAAAACAATTCATTGTTAAGCTTGATTCACACGTCTAGCAGCATTACGACATAACGGTGCTATGCCAAAGAGGTGATAGTGTGATAACAAAGAAATGGTCAAGATTTTGACACAGCAATTTCATACCTGACAATTATTCCTACTTTCATGGAAGACTCCCGTTTTTTACCCTTAGTTTCCCGGGGAAAAAATTCTTGCAATTTTCTCATACTAACAGTATTCTTGTATTTGAAACAGAATCTCCAATTCGAGCCCATAATTACAAATGTTTGTCCCTTGACAAGCCTTGTCATTCTTAGCTTTTGCTGGAGGGGGGGGGGGGGGGGGGTCAGGTTTTTCCCCACAGACAGACAGATATTATTTGGCATCGTATACATGAGTGAACATTGATGAACAGGTCCAAATAAAACTCTGCCCTCTCCTTTAAGTTGGCAGGGAGGTTGGGGTCATATCTCAAACCCCTTTCATAGGTGGGGTATGAATAATTTTTGGAATCACACAGTTGTACATTAAACAACTGACCAAAATGGCAGAGTTTACATTTACAGCTAAAACTATTGTATGGCAAACTGCATTTTCGAAAGATCCATTAATTTTGTGCTTTGCTGTTCTGTCAATTGTTGCTTTCAGCCAATCAGATCATTGCCCTGTTTCGACTTATTGTGGTCACCTGTCATGCTTCACTCAAGGTTTGAGTGGCATGGGAACAGATTTTGATGTTTCAAGAATGTGGGTTGTGATACAGTTTAATGGTTTCAGCTGTAAATGATGCACATTTGCTATCCAACTACCACTGAGTGAGCACAGTACCTGGGACATCCCATTTAGCTATCTGCCGTCCCTCACTCTCTTCTTGTGTGGCTGCATAGAACAGGAACTCCCCAAGAGCTGGTAACAAGTGCTGCTTAAGTCTTGTGTTACGGAAGTTATCTCGTATGACTTCAGTCAGTATGGTGAAAACTTCAGTCATGTAGAAATCTTCAGAAATCAGGGTAGCATTACCAGCTAACAGACCCAGGATATAACCTTTGATTAGAAACAATAAATTTCATTAGAAAGGAATTTAGAAGACTGCTGTGGTAATTAATGATATTTTAACAGCTAGGGCACCATGAGAAAACCTAAAGTTAAAAAAAAACAATCAAAGTGCAGAAATTGCTAGAAATTGAACGTTCTGCTCGCGTGAGTGCAAAAATAGTTAATCCCGGTGCAATTTAGGAAAAAATTACACTCCTGTTAGCCAATGAGATTGCACAACGTGCATGATTTCAAAATGGATATAATAAAAATCGTAATAATTTTGCATATCTGCTCACCAATTTTTCCCTTGAAATCAGCAGAGAAGCCTGACTTGACCAGCTGAGTCAGGCTGGACAGGAGCTCTGATTGAAACACAAAGTTAGCCACCTCTGCACATCTGCTAATAGATGCCAGATATGAAGCTGTATGCAGCTTACTCCTCTGCACTGAGGCCATATGACCACCCGACTTTTCTGACTGCAGCAATGCCTGAATAGAGTTTAAATGTTCAGAAATCTTCTCACTTGGCAAGTCCATAATCTCATCTGCTTTTAAGGGTTGGCAAGGCAATGCTTTGGGATCAAACTTTGGCATGGTGATTTTCTTGATCTTAGGGTTATCAATAATAGGCGAGACAATGAAATCTGATGGGTGAAAGATCAAATCAGCTACAACAGAGTTGCTGTGAAGCTCCACATTAGAGCTGGTACTCAACTTTGTTTCACCATGACTTTTAATTTTCTCGTTTGGTTTTCCTTGTCTATTATGACTTGAATTAGTCCGTGGTGAATCCTTTTCAGACTGCAAAGAATGGTTTCCATTTTTAATTTTTGAAGTGGCACTTTTTGTTGCCAGTTCTTTGGACCTCTTTCTAGTCACAGGGGCATGCTGACGCATGTTATTTTTCTCTTCAATAGTTGCAGCTCCTTTCTGTATTCCATGTGGCTTGCTACTGTAGGTATAAGTCCCCTGCTTTATGCCATTCCCTTCAGGCACATCCAGACTCAGTTCTTCCTTTTGATTTTCATCTTCAAAATCACTCTGTTGCTGTGTGATAAACACATTTCCACCAACCTGTGCTTCAGATTCCTTTTCTTCTAAAACCAACACATCAGGTTTTTGCTCTTTGTCTGCTGGAATGACATTTTCCTCTATAAGAAGGCAGTCTAAAGAGTGCTCCCAGAATGGATGACTAATGACATCATACCAGTCATATCTCTGTGGAGGGTCCTTCCGCAAAAGTCTCTTGATCAAATCATTCAACTCAGATGCTGCAGCTGCCGCCCCATCCTCTGTTGTTTGTTTCAGATCAGGACAATCCTCACCCAGAATTTTCTCAGCAAGTTTTTCAAAAGAGTCAGCAGCAAATGGATGGTCTCCAGTAACAAGCTCATACAACAGGCAGCCCAATGACCATAAGTCACTACCCCTACTATGTCCCATTCCCATGAGGACCTCTGGGGCCATATAATTTGGGGACGCTTTGGGACATTTCCTTTTGTCCTGTCTCAGGTCTTCCTCATTTTGCCCCTGTTCTTGTCCTTGCTCTTCAAAATCAAAAATATCATCCTCTCCTTCTAACCTTGCAATAGCAAAGTCACTTAGTTTGACATTACCTGGGCCATCTAGGAGGATCTTAGAAGGCTGTAGGTCACAGTAAAGAATACCTAGACAGTGGATATAGTGCAGGGCTTTAGTAATGTGAATGGCAAATTGCTGGACGGTCTCTATTGGTAGTCTCCCATCCTGGGACAATATGGCCCCAAGATTGTCCCCTGTACATAGTTCAAACACCATCCAAATGTGATTCGTGGTCTCGTACCACTCATGGAAGTTGACGATGTTAGGGTGATCAAGCTCGTGTGTTAGACGCACAATGTTCTGAAGCTCAAATCGTTTGCATTTCTCTACGCAGTGAATTGCTACAAACTCGATGCCGCCTTTTTTTCTCCCCTTGTAGACCACAGAATGCTCGCCTCGACCAACTTCATCATAAAGCACGTAATTCTCCATGAATGAAGCACCTCTAAGTTCTCTGTTTCAGAGGAAGAAAGCTAATTCTATGGCTGTAAAGCCAAATATTTTAGAGAATCTCAGAAACCGCCACTTTGTTGTCAAAACCGCCATTTTGTTGTCAAACTCGGGCAGTACTGCTTCATGGGATCGAAGATCAACATTTACGCACCCTACCCCTGAGAATAGTAAATGTCCTCACTTCATATCGAGGCTCATGTTTTCAAAATGGCGGCCGATGTTAATAATTTGCGTTCACCGCCAAGAATGAATGATCTAGCGAGTATAACCAGGCTTCAAGAGGAACAGCAAAAGGTAAACGTTACAAGTACATTTGGAGTAACTTTTTAAATCGTATCTGTTGGTTATATTACTGTAATTTTTCATTTGCAGGCTATTTTCGATTGTGAAAGCCGCCTGCAAACTTGGTAAGTAGACAAGTAACTTTATAGACGCCAAATGTTTCAAAATTATTTTTTGCACCATATAAACTTATGTATGCTAATTGCCCACCGCAGGGGCACCCAACGGGACAATAGTGCAAAATAGCTAAAAATGCCATTGTGCATTTCCAGAAAAAATCCATACCCCCACCACGGAGGGAATTGGAAATTCCAGGGGGTGGGGGGTGTCAAAGCCCCAGGAAATTCTAGGGGGTGATGGGGGTGGGGGGGGGGGGGGGGGGGGGGGGGGTATGGCTGATGGGAAAAAATTTCCAGAGGGTCGTTTTACCTTCAGAGTGTTGTTTGGTTTTTGCCATTCAACATTGTCGGAAAGGACTTTTTTCTCAGCGCTTTGCAATGACAAAGAAGTTAATTCGTTACAAGGCTGCATGTTAGACCACATTTCTTGAAAGAAAAGCCTTCATAAAGTGTGAAGAGCGAACTCGAGATCATTCATGTATCCGTGTAACCGAGCCTGATTACCAATGGCACAGGGATACCAAAACAGCAGGTGTGACGTTTTGTAGATAATGTGCGAATATGAATTGAAATTACAGATAGAGACTGTTTGTTTAGTTTGCGTGACCTTCTCTGGTCCATCCAAGTATTTTATTGGTCGATTTTATTTGATTTAGTTTAACATTAACTGTCAGTGAAACTACTGTAATTAGACACCGGGATTGCTAGCCACATGGACAGAGAGAGTTTTGGAGCATTATAGCCGGAGTTTTGGAGAGAGTTTTTGGAGCATTATAGTCGGAGTTTAGAGACGTTTTCGGAGCATTACAGCTGGGGTATTTTGAGTCTACGGATGTAAGTTGTTTACGTTTGTTTACCGCTCTCGGTCGCATTTGAATAATTGTAGCGTAGCTAATACTTCACTATATGTCACTTTGTAGTTCTTACCGCACTTGTTTGTGGCGTCCCGTAAACCATTTCAATCATGGAAAATAAATAGACTGAAACACATTCAAGCGTGGTTAAACTCGGCGGACCTCGGCCCTCGACGCAACCCCTGCAACCGGGTCGGGAACGCTACAGTAAGAAATCCGTTCTTCACAACCGAGGTAAGGAGTATCTGTCCTTCACTTATAAATTAGCCGCCTCGTATGGATAAAGGAGACCAAGCGGAAGACCTCGAGGCTGAGAAACGAAAGAGAACAATGTCCAGAAAGGCCCTAGACAACGCGATAAATCAGAAACGGCCCCTGCTAGACATATTTCACCAGAAAGTCGTAAATTCTCTTCCACTGCTCGAGGTCAAACAAATCGACTCACTCACGAGAGAAGATTTACGAGAATTTAAGGCCAACGTCGGACGGCTTAGATCAGCTTTAGAGGAAGTTACCGGGTTGTACAGTGAGGACAAATACAATGATTTTAAAGACGAATCGGACCTCGTGAAAGAGAATGAAACGTTAGATCGAGCGCTTAATTTGCTAAAACATTTTGAGGATAGTATGGTTGAAACACGATCTGTTCAATCACGCCACACGAGGTCATCTAGCAGCTCGGCGCGCATGCGCGCATTGGCAGACGCCGCTGCCGCCAGAGAAGGTGCCATTTTTGAACAACAAATCGCGGAAAAAGAATTCGAGCGCAAGAAACGCGAAGCGGAAGAGCAGAAACAGCGCGCAGAACTAGAAAAGGACCTGCGTATACTTAACTCTAAGAAAATAGCAGCCGTAGCCGATGCGAGGCTAAATGCAATAGAGCGCGCTTTGTCAGAAGAAGAGACCTCCACGCAGCGATTAGATATCCCTGGGGTCCCGAAAAGCTCAAGCGGCACACGTACCCAGGAGTGGATTCAAATGCACCAAACTCTAGAAACACCACACGCCGAACAAACCCTATCACAAGCGCAACAAGACGGCGCACCTCCAATTAGTCAACCCGAGCACGCACCGGACGCACGCCCTTTACGAGACTTACACCACTCACACCCAGACACGAATGTACCAACCTTACTCGATCCATCCCACAAGGCTATTTTCAGTCACCCACCCGTGAGAGCCGCGAAGTTGCAACCCCCAACCCCCTCACTTCAACGCCGGCAAACATTACAGAAAGCCAGCTAATCGCAAGGCTGACACTGACCAATGA
Organism: Scolanthus callimorphus; assembly: GCA_033964015.1. Lineage (NCBI taxonomy): Eukaryota > Metazoa > Cnidaria > Anthozoa > Actiniaria > Edwardsiidae > Scolanthus > Scolanthus callimorphus. The sequence goes on from CM066912.1 coordinate 40,147,486, forward strand.
ACAGATGGTTGCGGGACTCGCTAGGCAGAGCTTACCAAAATGCGACCCTGACATCTTTAGCGGGGAACCAACCCTCTTCCATCCTTGGAAGCAATCATTCAAGGCGATGATAAGGAACAGTGATGTATCTCCAGAGCAAGAGATTAACTATCTTCGGAAATTCACTAGCCTTGAGCCACAACGGTTAGTGGATAGTTTTCGCAGGAGGCTTCACGCCGATCCAAGTAAACTTCTCTCGTCCCTCTGGGAAGAGCTCCAGACGCGCTTCGGTAGCGCAGCCGTAATAACAAACGCACTCCTCGATAAGCTGTCGCACTCGTCGTCGTTCGGCGAGGAGGATAATTCTAGTCTACAAGATTTCGCAGACCTATGCGCGGACATTGAAAGCCAGATCGCACACCTGCCGGGTTTGGCATGTTTAAATTTCCCAAATGCTATACACCCAATCGTAGAGAACTTTCCTTCGTCTCTTAAAAGAAAATAGGAGAAGCTTGTTGTTAGATACGCCGAGGAAAACAATGACCAATACCCAGGGTTTAATCGCCTCTCGCGCGTCGTGGGGGAGCACGCTAGATCAAAAAATCATCCGAATATTCTTGCAGGAGTCGCCTTCCCATCTAAGCCTCGACGATCGAGTGGGGCGCCAACTACGAGAAAAATTTTCGCGACCAACGCGCAACCCTTTGAAGAAACGGAGACGTGTAAAAGCGAGGTCACAGAAACAGCCAGGAAAGCGTGCCCCTTCCACAACCGAGAGGGTCACACACTCTCCCAGTGTAAAGCCTTCAACGCAATATCTCTTAGCGAGAAAACTAACTTTCTCTTCGATGCCAGACTTTGTTTTCGCTGCCTTTCAGAAGGTCACATTGCCAGGGACTGCAAGGAGGACGTCGAGTGCAGCATTTGTGGAGACAGGCGTCACAATTCGCTCCTGCACAAAGAAGATGGTAACACAACAGGCGCTGTTACCCCCAAGTGCACGGCCATCTGTAGCGAAGGTGGCAGCGGAGTCTCGTGCAGTAAGGTCGTGCTGGTCGACGTTTTTACCAGGAACTCGCCCGATTCCCCACGTCGCGTCTACGCTATCCTGGACGATCAAAGCAATGCATCCCTCATAAGCCCTGAGCTTGCAGACGATCTTGGAGTGGGAGGACCAGAAGAAAGGTACTATCTATCAACTTGCAGTGGTGAAAGAGAAGTAAGATTTGGTCGTCGCGCAACAAACCTCGTAGTGTGCTCACTGACAGGAATCACCTCATCTCTCCTACCCTACTAGAGTGTGAAAACATTCCTAGCGACAAACGGGAAGTACCAACGCCCGAGATGGCGAGGAGGTTCCGACACCTTCAAGACATCGCCCCGCACATCCCACCGATAGATCAGGAGGCCGACATACATCTTCTCATAGGAAGGGATGCCCCCGAACTACTGAAGGTGAGAGAATTCAAGAACGGCCCCAAGGGAGCACCCTGGGCGCAGAAACACCTCGTGGGCTGGACTATATCTGGACAGATATGTCTCGACCTTCTCGACGCTGGGGCGATCCACGTTCATACTCGACATACCAACATCGCTCGAGGAAACGGCGAAGCGCCAGATGAGAATCGCTTGGCCACGCCGTGCCAGAGCAAATTAAAAGTAAAGCAGATGCATCCTTCACCTTACAATCCCTACGAAGAAGACGTGTTCCACACCACAACAGCGGACAATGACGTCGCCCCTTCTTGTGAAGACAAGGCGTTTGTAGACATAATGGACGAGGGGAGCCACAAGAATGAGCGCGGTAACTGGGAAATGCCACTCCCGTTCCGCAGCCCCGCCCCCAAGATGCCAAATAACAAAGACCAAGCCACGCAGAGACTGAACAGCCTTTTGCGTTCCTTAAAGAGAAAGCCAAGGAAGATGGAGGACTATGTCGAGTTCGTGAGCAAGATGCTGGCGAGAGGCCATGCGGAGGAGGCGTTACCACCAGAAAAAGCATCCGACCGGGAGGACTCAGGACGAGTGTGGTACCTCCCACACTTTGGCGTCTACCATCCCAAAAAACCGGGGCAGGTTAGAGTTGTTTTTGACTCGTCTGCTGAATATAGCGGGACCTCCCTCAACAGGGAATTGTTGGCCGGCCCAGACCTGACGAACAGTCTACTCGGGGTCCTACTGCGCTTCAGGCGCGAGGAAGTTGCTGTGATGTGTGATATCGAACAGATGTTCCACTCGTTCTACGTGGACCCTCATCACAGAGACTTCCTCCGCTTCCTATGGTACAAGGACAACGACCCGACAAAGGAGATAGTCGAATATCGTATGCTGGTCCACCTCTTCGGGAACGGACCAAGTCCTGCTATAGCGACTTACGGTCTCAGGAGAACAGCCGATGATGGCGAGGAGGACTATGGAACAGACGTGAAGAACTTCATCAAACGCAACTTTTACGTCGACGATGGGCTGACAAGCGCACCCACCGCAAACGAGGCGATTGCCCTTGTGAAAGGTGCACAAGCGTCCCTGGCACGCGCGAATATGAGGCTTCACAAGGTCGTCTCGAATTCGGTCGCTGTAATGGAGGCTATATCCGCCGAAGATCGAGGAAAGGACGTGCGAGATCTGGATTTACGTCACGATGCGCTCCCAGCCCAAAGATCTCTCGGCGTATCCTGGGACCTGGAAAATGACACGTTTACGTTTCGCGTCACCCCTCCCGAAAGGCCATTTACACGCAGAGGAGTACTCGCAGTCGTGAACTCGATCTTTGATCCTCTCGGATTGGCGACCCCCGTTGTGCTCGAAGGGAGGCTTCTATTGCAGCAGCTGGTGGTTCTTGGTAAGAAAACGAAGGCCAATAAAGCACTCGGTTGGGACGACCCGCTACCAGAAGCTCTCTCGTGTAAATGGAAACTATGGCGAGACTCGCTCACACATCTCGAGAAGCTCTCCGTCCCTAGATGTTACCACCCGATTGGGTTTGGAAAGATACAACGATCAGAGCTACACGCCTTTTCAGATGCAAGCGACACCGCGATAGGAACCGCAATCTATCTGCGACAGATCAACGAGAGTAACGAGGTGAGCGTGACGCTGATGTTCGGGCAAACCAAGGTAGCCCCGACACAGGCAACCAGCGTCCCACGATTGGAGCTATGTGGAGCGGTGCTCGCAGCCCAAGGAGTAAAGAAAGTACTGAATGAGATAGACTTGCAGATCCACGAAGTGGTCTACTATACGGACTCAAAAGTCGTATTAGGATATATCACCAACGAGAGTCGCCGCTTCTATGTGTACGTGGCAAACAGAGTCCAGCTCATTCATAGCCTCTCTAAACCCGCACAATGGCAGCACGTCGACACCGGGAATAACCCAGCAGACCTCGCTACCAGAGGCACAGGTGCCGCCTCACTACCAGCCACAGATTGGCTGACAGGACCAGAATTCCTCAGAACACCAGGATGCAACAAGCATCAAGACATCCCCTCTGAAGTCGACGACGACGATCCAGAAGTCCGCAGGGAGGTCAGAGTCAACCACATCAGCGTAAACAGGGCGCAACAGGGGCTAGGGTCTCACAGGTTCGCGCGCTTCTCATCCTTGTCCACACTTCAACGCGCGGTAGCGAACCTTATCGTCTTCCTCAAGAGGTTTAGAGAACGGAGGAACAAGCAAGGGCAACACAAGGGAAAGCACACCGAAAGAGCCCGAATAGTCACACCTACCGACATGGCGCAGGCGCTCTCGGCCATCCTCCGCGCCACCCAACAAGACGCTTTCGGTGGCACTACCGGCACAGGAGCAAAGGAGAAGAAACCGAAACTGAACACAACTCGATCAACCAAGATGCACACGGAGATAAGTCGCCTTAGCCCTACCTAGATAACGACGGAATCCTGCGAGTGGGGGGCCGCCTGCAACAAGCGGACCTTTCAGACAAAGAGAAGCACCCAATTCTCCTGCCGAAAAGTCACCACCTGTCTACACTGCTTATACGACAGTGTCATCAGGACGTAAAACACCAAGGGAGACAAATCACGCTCGCCTCTGTTCGCCAAGCCGGGTACTGGGTCGTCGGAGCGCATAGACTCGTCGCAAAGGAGCTGCACTCGTGCGTGACCTGCCGAAAGCTGCGCGGCCCACCCGTCGTCCAACGGATGGCCGACCTGCCGGCAGACAGAATGGAGGAGGCACCGCCCTTCACAAATGTGGGCCTCGACGTTTTCGGCCCTTGGCTGGTGTCTGCTAGAAAGACCAGAGGAGGGATGGCCGAATCTAAAAGATGGGCCCTACTGTTAACCTGTCTCAGCAGCAGGGCAGTCCACGTTGAGGTTCTAGAGTCAATGGATGCAAGCACCTTTATTAACGCCTTGAGACGTTTTTTTGCAATCCGTGGACCAGCCGGCAAGTTACGCTGCGATAGAGGAACAAACTTCATCGGGGGCAAGAACGAGCTTGATGAGGCACTAAACGAGATGGATCTAGCGCGTCTTCAACGGTACCTAACAAAGCAGGGATGTGAATGGCAGCTCAACCCCCTCACGCCTCTTACTTTGGAGGAGCATGGGAGCGCCAAATTGGCACAGTCAGGAGAGTCCTGGACGCGACACTAGCTCTTCTCGGCCCAAGAAGGATGACCCACGAACTGCTATGCACATTCCTGGCAGAAGCATCAGCCATAGTAAACGCCCGCCCACTCACAGCAGTCCCTACTGACACGGACGAACCACAACCCCTCAGTCCAGCCATGTTATTGACGATGAAAACCCGTCCCTTGGGACCACCCCCAGGCGAGTTCGTAGAGGCCGATCTCTATTCACGCCGGCGCTGGAGACAGGTGCAATACCTCGCACAACAATTCTGGACCCGCTGGAGGAAGGAGTACCTCCAACATCTTCAGCGACGGCCCAAGTGGAACGACACCCACAGGGATCTGAAGGAGGGCGACGTTGTCCTCGTGAGGAGCGAGAGCGACTATCGGAACGACTGGCCAATGGGCCGAGTCACACGAGCCCTACCAAGCAACGACGGCAAGGTTCGCAGGGTGGTCATCACGGTAGTGACGGACGGCCAGAAGAAGGAGATGCTCCGCCCAATAAAGGAGGCCGTGCTGCTGGTACCGGTCGAAGAGTTTCACTAAAGGGATTTGATTAAGAGTAGCAATGATGTGAACCCATCACTGGGCGAGGAGTGTGACGTTTGTAGATAATGTGCGAATATGAATTGAAATTACAGATAGAGACTGTTTGTTTAGTTTGCGTGACCTTCTCTGGTCCATCCAAGTATTTTATTGGTCGATTTTATTTGATTTAGTTTAGCATTAACTGTCAGTGAAACTACTGTAATTAGACACCGGGATTGCTAGCCACATGGACAGAGAGAGTTTTGGAGCATTATAGCCGGAGTTTTGGAGAGAGTTTTTGGAGCATTATAGTCGGAGTTTAGAGACGTTTTCGGAGCATTACAGCTGGGGTATTTTGAGTCTACGGATGTAAGTTGTTTACGTTTGTTTACCGCTCTCGGTCGCATTTGAATAATTGTAGCGTAGCTAATACTTCACTATATGTCACTTTGTAGTTCTTACCGCACTTGTTTGTGGCGTCCCGTAAACCATTTCAATCATGGAAAATAAATAGACTGAAACACATTCAAGCGTGGTTAAACTCGGCGGACCTCGGCCCTCGACGCAACCCTGCAACCGGGTCGGGAACGCTACAGCAGGCACAGATCAATAGACCGCTAGCAAGCCTTTAGCATGTGAAAAATTGTTTTCGTGTCGAGTTACCAACTTGTACTTGTTACAAACTTGTACTTGTTACAAACTTGTATCATGGGGTTTATTTACGAAGAGAGCGAGAAAACGTTTTTTATGATAGTTTATCATAGGTTTGAATTTGTGCCTTCGGCGACAACGAGATGTCAAAACAAAACTTGAATAGTAGTTCCAAATTGTTCTTGTGTAAACAGTTTGTTTTCCAATGGTGATTAAAATTGACAGTCAAAATTTTGCGACCTGATTTAATGTGCACGTCCACAAAGCAAGAGAAACGTCTGTCCACTAGCGCGCGAAAAAGGAAGTTTACTGCAGGTTGACTTCGTGCCCGGCCTTCGTTAATCAACAAGAAAAGGCGCTTAATATCAGTTAACTGTTTCGCCGATTCCTTTCTTATCGATTTCCTTTCCTATAACCTTTCCTTTTGTAAGCTCTTTTTATGATAAACAAGCTTACACTTGGTTTTACCATGTTATGGTACTAAAAATAATAATAAGTTATCGATACACGTTTCTTCAAACTGCGTGGAAGCCAGTTTTAGAAACAATAGTACATTCCCAGAGGGGTGGGGGCTTTTTGCCACGGTCAGAAATTCCAGGGGGTAGGGGGGGGGGGGGGGGGGGGGGGGGGGTCAAAAGTCACCTGGATTGGAAATTCCAGGGGGTGGGGGAGGTCTCTAAACAAATTCCCTCCGTGGTGGGGGTATGGATTTTTTCTGGAAATGCACATTGTAAAGTCATTCCTTAGCCTGCGAAAGCCAACACCACTTGGCGCTCGTCGAAGAGACTCTCGCCAAGAGGCGTCTGCGCGCTCAAGCCAAACATTCCATACTGATGACGTATTCTGACCCAGATCTGGTCAGAAGAATTACGTGGCCATTTTAACTTTGTTGCATCTTTTTTCGTCTTATTTGAATACCTTACCATAAAATGCTTTGTATGCTATAAAAATTAAATATCAAATAGTCAAACTGGCCACGTAATACTTCTGACCAGATCTGGGCCAAAATACCTCATCAGTATGGAATGTTTGGCTTGAGCGCGCAGACGCCTCTTGAAAAGAGTCTCTTTCGTCGAGCGCTAAGTGGTGTCAACTTTCGCAGGCTAGTCATTCCTGTGTATACAAATGACTGTAAATTGCATATTTTTAATCCATACAAATTTTGCATATGTTCGGCTTTCGTAGCTGAAAGTTATGGGATGCGAAAATGTTAGGGATTGAAATCAAGTCTTCCGAAAATGGCAGGGGAAAAAGTTTATCCAAAAATTCTAGGTGATCTTTTTAACTGCAAAAATACCCCAAAAACTAGTAAAATTTCACCTTTTGTGCAGTTCGAAACATCCAGGGGATCTTATAGTGGAACTCGCGCCATGCGAGCAGAGCACCATACTTAAGGAAAAGTGGTATCAGACATGTATAACCATGAAGTCCTTTTGAGTTGTTTGAGACACTTGGTATGTTTGATGCCGGGGGGGGGGACTCCCATATTTTTGGGGCGGGGTGCTCATCGTACCTTTTAGGGTTTAAAATCAGGCCTCTGGTACCTCTTAGGGGTAAAATTCGTAATCAGTGATGTCATATCACCCGACTTTGACCTTAGATAATAATAATAATAATAGTTTATTAAGCACCTCCTGGATTACAGGAGCATTGCGCATTCACACATAACTATATTCTAAGTATTTATACGATACAAAATTCTGAAAACGGACAGTATTCACTGGTTTCTTATGTAATTTATGTGACCTGAGGCTATACTGCTGGCTATTTGAGTTGCTCACCAACCCTCTACACAAGGGCAGCAGCGGGTTACCCGGCTTCAAGCTTTGCATAATTTTACGCACGCTGCTTCCCTTCTGGCTTCTAGTGTAGTAAGGCCAGTTTGCTCCAATGCTTCCTGATAATGGACACCAGGTAACATGATGGACAATGCGCGCTTTTGAACGCATTCCAAGGCATGACTCAGAGACATTGACAGGCTTGCAAACGCCGAAGAGGCATACTCTAGGACTGAGCGGATGACTGTGCAATAGATCTTAATCATGTCACTGACATGTACGCCGCTCCGCCTAAGAACCCTTAATATGTACAGCCTCTTGTTAACTTTCTTCAGTAAATAGTCAACGTGTACATCCCATGTCAAATCGCGTGAGATGTAAACACCAAACAATTTAAACGACGCAACGTGCTCCACAATAGCGTTCCCGGTGACAATGGGACGAGGCACGCAGCTATTATACTGAAGAAAGTCAACCGACATTTCTTTACACTTGGCTGGGTTGAGCTTCATATGGTTGGCAATTGCATACTGATTGATATCTTCAACAATAAAATTGAGAAATGATGGTGAATTCCTTGGCACTATTTCTACGATAGTCAGGTCGTCAACAAACTTCGCTCGAGGAGACCATGATGACACTAGGTCATTAACCATTACGGCAAACAGTAACGGACAGTAGCTATCAACCTTTGTCAAGTTTGGTCATTATTGGAGCTTTCTTTCCGGAGATATGATTTTTTCTTTTTCTTTCCTGAATAAAACCTATAGTGGTGATTCCATGTGTCCATCCATAACACAGGTATCCCAATTCATCAAAACTAGAAAAGTAAATATCTTGAGAAGGCAACATCGCTAGGTGACCAAACTTGGGTAAAGTTATCTTAGAGGAAAGGGGGATGCACCACCAAGGTCATGTGCCATGACGTCATCGATGATGTCGTCAAAACTAGAAAAGCTAATACCTCAAGAAGGCAACATCGCTAGGTGACCAAACTTGGGTAAAAATATATTGGCAAGGGGGGTGTACCATTAAGGTCGCGTGGCATGACGTCATCAATGACATCATTAAAATGAGAAAACACAGTATCTTGAGAAGGCAACATTGCTAGGTGAACAAACTTGGAATAAGTTTTTTTTTGAGGCAAGAAGGTGCATTACCAAGATCACGTGGCATTACGTCATTGATGAAGTAATCAAAAACTAGAAAAGTCGATACCTCTATGATGGTAATGTATTGATTCGAGCTCCGCTTTTAGGCAGTGCCTAAATCTATATATTAATCTACATACGAAAATTCTTCTTGAGCTTCAAATTCTGCAGCGAAAACTTCAGCTTTCGTAGCGCCATCGGAACAGATATTTTACCAAAAATGATCGATCGGTGCCCCTGATTGCCATATTACACAACAGAAATTATCATTTTGTATCAGAAGGAAACAAAATTCATATTAGTAGACTGAAAATTCATATTAGTACAGCGAAATTCGTATTAATAAAAAATTCAATTCCAGTGGTGACATGCCTCCCCTGGGACCGGTATTTGGTCACTTTTAAAAATAAGAATGAAAATTCCCCACCTGGGAGCTGGCAAAGATGCAAAATACCCCACGGCAGGGAAGGCAAAAATGGAAAAAAGCCCTTCCCCGGGGACCAGAAAAAGACAAAGTTCCCATTTACTCTGCGCTTAAGCTTCACTACAAAATATTTCCACTTATTAAACCTTAAATTCCATTTATTCTGTTTTTTTAATACAGTGTTTATTCACTGTTTGTCTCCAAAAACTCTCCATCTCATGTTGTAGTTCCAGGAAGCTCGGCGCACTAGAGATTGTGAGAGTCCCACAATTCCCCACTTCCCCTCCCCTGAAAAAAATCCTGACCCCAGGACCAGCAAAAGTTTAGAAATTCACGCAATACTTGTCACGATTTTGGGAGGCCACAATTTTGTCAAAATACATGAGTTTCACAATCTAAACTATTCCAGACTGTTATATAAATGAATATCTAAGTATTACAGTTCAATTTGGGTGAATACACGTTTGCAGTAGCCTTGCCCCCCCAGACAAAATTTCTAGCTACAGCCTTGTTTTGCGTTTGCGACAATCGATAATTTGGCGGCCATCTTGGTGTAACACCAAGGTACACCAAGATGGCGGTGCCCATACATTTTACTATAAATAAAATTGGTATTCAAATACATATATCTCTGATACCAAATAATATTATATGCAGATACAACTTGGCAGAACAAAGCTTTTCGTCCTCTTTCAGATACATCTAACGAAATTTGATTTAATTTAGCGAGTGAAAATCTGTTTAAACGCTGAAAACGATCTATAATTTCTATTCTTCAGATTCTTGTTATGCAACCAGTTTTGTTTCGTTATTGACCAGCGTTATTTTCCTTCAGTGTTTTATCTGTCTTATATCTGGGCGGGAAATTGGCCGCAGAAAATTATCTTCCCGCTCTGACTTTCCAGCTCAATTTTGAGAAGAACTGTAATCTTCGGAAGGCTTCTAGTATAAAGACAGCGAGTTTCAATTGCACTATGGTATCTTTCTTGATAGGGCATTTGAGACCGTGACCTTTGCAGCTGTTAGAATTGTGAATCAGAAAGGGAAGGTCTAAACCCAAAATAACCACATACATTTTTATTTTCGCCGTTTGGACATCCTCGTTCGGTATGAGTTGCAATGCAAGTAACGTTTGTGTTCCTGTAGAACGCGCATGGTTCACCATCACATGGGATTACATCCAAAGACTTAAGTTTACCACCAGAACCTGTGCATTCTTTAAAAGTAATATTGTTCCCCAAAACTAGGCTAGTAAATGTTATCCCTACTAAAGCTTCTATCTGTTTCTGCGTAAGCATGTTTGAAGTATTTGCCTCTCTCGTCCTATGTTATCGATCTCTCTCTATCTCTTTCGATTGTATAGGAGGATCCTCTCTTTACCGTCTGAACTCATTTGCATAAGCAGGGTCTAGATTCTGAATATTCGAGAGAGCCCGAAATAATCATGACTCAATATCAATCAGACAACAAATAATGCCTACTCAGAAAATTGAAGATTATACATTCAGTTGTAACGGCGCAGTTAAATGTTTATTTTAGAGAGAACATGAGAGAAAATGTAGGCTAATGAGCATTTTGCCACACAGCAATCGACTCAGTTTTAAAAACAAGCGTAGAGCCTCCAAAACTCTATGAAAACGTTAACACGTTCTTGGAAATAGTAGTTATTTGATATCGAGCATTTGTATTACATTTTTCAAGACCAAAGAGGCTTTCTCAATAGCCTTGAATTTCTTGGGTAGCAAGAGGCTCATTAGCCCACATGTTTTCTGTAAATTGAACTCATGATTTGAATGACGAACGCTTCATTCGCCAGGCGCTATCGAAATTCAGAACATTCCATTTTGTAGCTCCGTTACGCTTGCTGATTTTCACTATTGCTTTAATATGTAAACATTGACGTCACAAGATATCCGCCTATAGAAAATGCCAAACGCAAGGGGCCCGGAGGTAGCCGAAAAAGGGAACATCTCCAAAAGAGACATGTTATTATATAACAAGTGTTACCCCGGCGTATGGTGCCAAATGTGGTAGTGTGTTTTTAGTTACCTTATGAGTACTAATTTTCGCGGGCACTTAATTTCGCGAAACAAAGGTCGGTATATTTCGCGTGTCTTTATTTTCGCGATACGGGTGCAAAATTATTTTCTCAGGAAATTAATTTTCGCGAAAAGGAAAAAAAAACCATTTTATTTCGAGAATTTTATTATTATTTTTACACTTCTTATTGATGAAATTCATCAACTCATAAGAAAACCAAACTATAGAAGCCGCATAGTGCAAATACATTATGCTTATCGGTCTTTGCAATTGTATAATGCATATTTACATTTCAGCGGTGAATTCCTCATTAAATTGAGAAAACAAGAAATATATGAGGATATTAAATTTCGCGACATTAAAGTTCGCGGGAATTTTTTTTCGCGTCGCTTTAAGTTCGCGATATATTTTAAATCGCGAAAATCGCGAAATTAAAGCGACGCGAAAATTAGTATCAATAAGGTACATGTTTCATTACATCAGAAACGCAGACTTCCAGACATTCAAGACTTCAGACTGCCAATTTCATTATTGTGCGAACTCTACAAGCCGCAGTTTGGCTTCCGTCAATCAATCGAGTGAACAGCTCTGGGTGATTTCACGCAGGCTTTCAGAATGGACTAGCTAGGGTTTTTAAAATGAAACGGAACTTACAAAGTCCATGAGCTGAGTGATAATCAGTCCATTTTCTTACTGCATTAGCCCAATCGGATCAATTTCCTGAGACAATATTACATATTTATCTAAACAAAGTTAAAATACTAAATAATATTACCATTATAAGCGACAAATAGCAAACGTTTTCATAATGTTTGAATTTCGAACATAATTCGTCAAATAGTTAATTATCATGCAAATAACGGTCTAGCAGCGCGAAAACGAGCATAGTGAGTCTGCCTTTTATTACATTTTCTGAATGTCCAATACATGGACATTAATTCATAGTTCCGATGAAACAATGGAGCCATTTCACGCTATCTGGAGATACCAATCAGAGCTTGAAAGATTCTCCCTCGGGAACTGATCTTGTCCCACAAACAGTATTTCAGGACTTCCGAAATCAGTCCGATGTGCAGCACTTTTTTGCCTTTTATTGACAGTATAAACTGAGATCATCTGAAGATAAGGATATCTGGTAATCCTAAGCGGGATCGGAATATTTTTGGACTTTTTTAAGGAAAACCCTGGTTTGTTTGTGGGACATAACAACAGTAACTATGGCTTTGAATGACAGGTCGGAACTATGAATAGACCGATCTCGTCTTCGCATTAATTAATCACCAAACAAAGGGCAGTTTTCCCTATGGAATTTAAAATCTCTAAGCAACAAACTCGAAATTCGAAGATTTTTAATGAATTCTTCAGCTTTTCGTGACGAAAATATAAAACCCACATACTATTAGCAAACTTCTAACACTTTCCTGCAATCAGTGTATATTCCATGATCTATGCCAACGTAAAATTTTGGCTTGTCCGACGCAGCAACAGTAACTAGGGAGTTGAACAATGAATGCGCGGGATCGTTCAATTGTACCAAGTTTGAAAATTAAAAACAATTGTGCAACGGCAATCTTCATTCTTGCAGAGATCCAAGCAAGAACAAAAAGCATCATACAAAGTTCGGAAATACTTGCACAACATGATCCCCGAAAAAAAATTCATACGCAAAAAATGTGCCTCCCCGAGTTTCTAATGATCCACCACTAACTATTCCCCTCCAAAGAAGACGTCCCAATTGGATATGCTGACGGTATAACGTTTCTTCAAACACGTCATGTGATAGCCTTGAGCGTTTTAGTTACTCGTAAATAGACCATTTCACTTTCCTGACTTCTCAAAGGTCATATTTACGGCGTATTTTCCCGTTTTCTCGTGAATTAAAACATCATCCACTTTTCCAATGTTTCTGTAGAACATTGCTACTCTATACTTTGTATGCACGTAGTCGCTTACAGAAAGTATTTCGGGTTTTTTTTTGCTTGGTGAAAATAAAATAAGCAGATTTGCCCGAAAATTTACCATATTTCGGTTCCCTGTTTCGCCCCCCCCCCCCTTTCCCCCGGGCCACCCACCTCTCCCCTAGTAAGTCGAGCGGTTGTCACACTATACGAATATGAATTTTGTATACATATATGAATTTTACTCTACTAATAATAATATGAATTTCAGTCTCCTAATGTGAATTTTCTATACTACTTATGCGAATATTGTATACTTACAAATTTCAGTATACTAATATTAGTTTTGTTTACTTATACGAATTTCACTCTACTAATATCAATTTCACTCAACTAAAATTAATTTTCTATACTTACAAATTTCAGTCTACTAATATTATTTGTGTTTACTTGTACGAATTTCACTCTACTACAGTGGAACCTCGATATCATGATATGAAAAGGGGACAGAACAGTGTATCGTTATAGCGGAGCTCGTCAGCGGCCGAAGGCCGCAGAGCGGAGCACCATACCTAAGAAAAAAGCGTCCAAATGATAGCAAATGATCGCAAAGAGTGTGTATAAAATCCACAGGGTACCCAATACCTGAATAACGCAAATCTATATATTATCGTTATAAAGAAACTCTCGATATTACGATATGTTGGGAAAAAGACGAAAAGAATCGTTAAATCGAGAAAAAAGTTAATAAAACAATTTTATCATCAAACGCCCAAAAAACCCTAGAAAAATAAAGAACTTCTCAAGGACAAGGAGGACAAAGCGTAATATGCAATACGGTTTATGTAGAATAGGCCATTTGCACTAACCGGGTCACGTGACCCTAACTACCTCTTAACGAGATGTTTTGTCGAAATCAATTCCAGGAATACAAAAAACAATTGATATTAGTCAGAAACTCTAGTTTCAGCATAAAATCTCCAACCTGGAGCAAATGGCAGCGAGTTGAATTGTCAAGATTTTATTCAGAATGTATGGGATTTGGGTCACGTGACCCAGTTAGTGCAAATGCCTATTGTTGTCGACAGGAGCCATTTGGAATGACTGTAAAATGCAAATGAGCAAATAAGTGACACATATTTGGCTTCGCTTGCGTGTATATCGTTAAATCGAGATAAATTTTACACTTGGGACACGAGGTTTTGATGTTATAAACACTAGAGAGCGTGTTTGATCAGGATTTCCAAACACTGAGACGTTGGTTGAAAAAACAAGGCAAAGCCGAGTTTTTTTTAACCGACTTCGAGGTTTGATATTATTACTTCTCAAACTCATTAATAATTCATCAAGTTTGAACATAGAAAATCACAACCCCATATATTTTACTGTAATTTTGCCGGGACCCAAAGTGTTGATCGTTATAAATACCGAGAATATTGTTATATCGACTCTACTAATACGAAAAGGAGCCTACTAAGGGGCCGACGATTTGATCTAATCCCGCGTTTTAAGAGAGCATCAGTGTTAGCGCTGCGTAAATCCGAAATGCCGAGACCCGCGTTTCAGAATTGATCCCAAGACTTGACCAATTCCGAGCTTTCAGGTCGCTAAAACATCCTGGCGTGAGCTTTTTTTTCGGTAAATATCCGAGCCTGACCAATGAAATTGGTCAATGAAATTGGTCAATGAAATTGGTCAATTGACCAATGAAATTGGTCGGAGTGGTCCCGGTTGAGTTAGCACGTTATAGACCCTTATCACGCTAATATGGCTTTACGATATCTTATAGTTATCAGGAAACGAAGTCCAGTATTCAATTCAGCACATCCGTATTAGGAAAAATACAAAAATTGGTCAAGATTGTTTGAATACTGACCAAGATATGATTTTTTCTAAATTGATGATTTTTAGAAATAAAATGTATGGTGGTAGCACATCGATGCGCTACGAGCCTGATTTTGATGTTTTCCCATACATTTCTTTGTAAAAAAATATGCCAGAAAGCTAACGTTTCAAAATTCATATCTCAGCCAGTTTTCGAGTAATTCTTGCCAAACTTTGCAGCTTTTCTAAAACGGATGTGCTGATTTGATTTATGGACTTCATTTCCTGATAACTATTTAACAATATCGGAGAATAGTTCGACGATATTTACGGAGCCTTAGGCCTAGTACATAAGCCGCTCTTATCATGAGCCGATCCTAATGCAAAATCTCAATAAAACAATATTTTTTGTCCATCTCTCGTCTGCTTGTAGCCTAAACTATTCTACATCAAACCGGGAATGTAGAATCGATTTTAACGCCGCGAGTTTCGAGTATTTCATGGTAACGGTTTGGTACGGCTCATGATAAGAGCGGCGTATGTACTAGCCTTAGGCGAGTAATTGTTTTAGTAAATTACTTCAAGCGACTTTTAAGATTTTTGGCAAAAAAAATCGGGTTAGGGGTATTTTTTTAGGTTCTCGTAAGAAAGTGCGCGCGCGATCCCTAATGCTTTCAATGTTATATTCACCTATAGTTGAATACGCTATAGCAAACTAGCACGCGGAATCGCTTTAGTAATTATACTAAAATATATTATTAATCAATATTAACGTGACATGGGTCTATTGGCGCTGTTTAGTAAGACTGCCAAAGTCCTGTCACTCGAAAGAGTAGAACACTAACTTCGAGTAGTACTACGAGGAGGAGATTCCTAAGGTTACGATGAAAGATAAGAAAATATTGGCCAAACGGAGAAGTTGGGCTCTTTTAATATACATCACCATAGGACATCTGCTTCCCTGTATCTATTCGAAAAAAAATTGTATTTGTTTTTTTGCTCACAATAAGCTGGATTGGGTAGTGGATTGTGTTATTGTAATCAATTCTTGAAAGAATGAGGAATTCCACCAACTGTTTTTTTAACAGTTGTGGTGCTAAGGCTCTTCATTGTAGTTCATTACAGATTAAACTGTGTTTTTTTTCAACAGGGAGAAATTTAAGGAGGATTATAACTCATTAGATGAGACTTTACAGACTCTTCCAGAGAAAATCAGTCATGATATCATGGTGAGTAATATTACAGAACTATTTACTTTTTGTACTTTTTTTTAAATCAGACAGCAGAGAAAGAGTTTGGTCCCGGTCCATGCTAGAATTTCAGTGACAACAAAATAAATTGTTTCAACTTCAAAGTAAAATTCACTGTTGACCACTGCCAATTTGCTATCCCTTAGGGTTAAAATTACAATTCCCGACAAGCAGGGGTTTCAATAGAAGGCCGCTACCAGCGGTGAACCGCCGTCTACTTCACTGCTGACCGCCGGCAATTTTTGTGGGCTGTATAACCGATCAGTTTCAAGGAAAATATCTAAAGCAATAGAATACATGAATATGCCAATAGACCTTTTCCAAAATGGCCGCCAAAATTAAAATCGATTTTTGTTAAAAATGAACACCAGCACTAGAACACACATCATCACCTTAGTAAAACTACAGAAGTTCACAGCATTATATCCAATACCTTCCGAGAAAACAAAAGTTAAAAATGTGCAGATTTACAGACGTTTGTATGACTGGGGTTATGCGTCATACCCCCAGTCATACAAATCTCTGTAAAATTTTCAATTTTCAGACACAGCTTTCTCAACCGACATGGCATTTGGCATAACGAAAATTTAAAGGATTACTAATGTGATGATACCCTTTCTAGTGCCAGTATTTGATTTTCAGTCGCTTTAATTTTAAGACATGTGAATTTGCGGCGGCCATTTTGGAAAAAGGTCTATTACATTGCCCTCAAAACGCAAGAAAACGCCTTTTCTGGCTCCGAAATTTCAAACTTATCCGGGGTGCATGCCACCCGGACACCCTAGAAGGCTCAGGCCTTGCAGCTTTCGTATGAGACTCCAAATCCTGCCACCTGCTACTTCAAAACTTATTGAAACCCCTGGACAAGCATGAGTATTTTTATGGGAGTACCCCCAGGGATCCATGGAAAATTGCGACCGGGTGGTTGCCTGGGCGACCACCAATCAGAGCGACTTAAAATTTTAACTTGCTTGGCCACCAGCTGGCAGCCAAATATTTGGTACTTTTTTCAAGCTTCATTCCAACTTGACCTAATGTTATGTTCACCCGACCAGTATTTTGGACTTGCGGGTTGCGAGCTGGTGACTAAGAAAAGAAGTTAATTTCCAAGACTGACTGGGGGATATTTACACATGCCACAATTTGAATTTCTTTAAGGTCTCGGTCAGGGAAAACGACGTGCTTACGGAAAAAAATTCTCGTCGCGTCGCAATTTATGCTATGATAATCAGTAATATATCGTTTAAAAGCTAAAAGATTGTTCTATCATTTTAGCAGAGTTAAGATTTTTCTTATATTTTAACGACCCCGAACTAAAAACTACCTTGTTTACTTGAAAAGCTCCAGACCATTAGCGATTTGTTGCACAATTTCAAATTTTGTCGGATTTTAATCTTGGAGGAATGAATTGAAAAACCGTGTGAGTGATTTTTGATATTTTGCATATTCACGAAAATATTTGGTCGCGAAGTTGAAAGTCGCATTTTTTTTTCAATTTGCTGCCGCAAAATTTATCATAAAAACTTTTTCTAGTAAAAAATAAAAATTTCCTCACACGGTTTTTTAGGTGTTATCATTTGCTAACGGCACAGAAAATTTGACGCCGACATCTTAAGGTATGAGTATACCTTTGAGGGGTGTCGCGGGAAAAAAATTCGTATCGCGTCACAATTTACACAACAATCGTCGTTCATATGTCATTTTAAAGCTAAAAGGTTGGTCTATCCGATGAATAATTTTGTTTTCATTATATTATACATGAACATATATTTTTTAGCTCTAAAGAAAAAAGTACCGACTTTCTTTAAAAAGTTCCAGCTTCTTCCAATTAAATTGCACAGCTCCAAATTTAAGCAAAATCTATTCTTTAGAAGGCGATCTAAAAAAATGTGTGCGGGATTTTTGATTTTCCTTTCAAAACATATTTTATGCTAATGTTTGTGTTAGCATTGCCAAAAATATCGATTTTCAACCTGTTTTACGTGATATTTCAGCAAATACGTAAAATATCAATAATCCCGCACACCTTTTTTCAGATCGCCCTCTAAGGAATACATTTTGCGGAAATCTGGAGCTTTTAACATTAACTGGAAGTGGCAGGAGCTCTTCAAAATCAAAAATTAGTACTTTTCCTTTGAAACACAAAATGACGAAAACGATCCATCAAATAAACGTTGCATAGAAATGTACCACTTAGTAAGTAAGGCCGTTCCATAAGCTTTAAAACGATATCTAAATGGCCCTTGTAGTGTAAATAATGACGCGACAGTGATTTTTTTTCGCGAAAAATTGACATCCCTCGCGCAAAGGTATACTCGTACCTTAAATCGTACGAGGTCAGGAGCTTCGGGAAGGTGAACATTTGACCTAAAATTTAAGTGCTAGAAAAAGCGTGTAAAGTTAATTAAAATACAGAAAGTGAGTGGTGGGCAATACAAACAAGTGGGCTATTGAAGCCAAGGGAAAAAGTTGACGCGTCATTGGGGTTTTAGAAATATACTTTAGGACTTTATTAACTGAATTCCAGGAAAAAAAGTCGTATTATGGATTTTTAATTATTTACCCTGACCGAGACCTTAAGCACATTGCTATATACATGTAAAATAAATCTAAAATAATTATTATCTGTCCATCAGGTGCCATTTGGATCTTTGGCTTTTATGCCTGGCAAACTGATCCACACAAATGAGATCTTAGTGCTACTTGGGGATAACTGGTTTGTAGAGAGATCAGCTAAACAAGCACGAGAAATCATACAGAGAAGGCAGACGTTTGTGGATCAAAACATTGAGGGAATACAGGCAGACTTGGAGAGTTTCACAACACAACTCAAACTTTCTCATGAGTTTGAGGATATTACCAAGGTCAGACACAGCTTAGTGCCTTGAGAGTTACATGTTATTATGTGACTCCTTAAGGTGGATCGACCCAGTAATTTTGCACCCATGCCAACCAATTTTGAACCCATATAAAAACAGGTTGATTTCTATAGCGCAGCCAATATAACACACCTACTACCCATAGACTTTAATACATCTCAGTACAAACGTTGGGGAGATCGGCGGTAACACGCGACAATCGTGACTTTTCTCTCCCCCAGTTTCGGGCTGTACCAACATTTTTTTCGATTAATGCTCTAAGATACGCTACCACCGAGATGGAGTGATTGCCTCCAAACCAAACTTTGACTAAATTCTACAAGCCCGATCTGAAGATATTTTAGGATTTCTAAATCAGGGTTATAATTTATGTAACATTCAGTGTAGTGAATTAACACGGCAGAGTTTGGTACTTTATGGTTGGTTTTAGCAGTGAAGTGTTGAATAACGACAATTTTCGATGGGCATTTTTGAAAATCTCTCAAATGAGCTCACATTATTTCTGCTCAAATCCTGTAATTTTGTTCTGGGTCATGGGTCATGCGCCAATCCTGTATTTTGCCCTGGGTCTTGTTTTCCTGATATTACATGTAGGTCACCAACACTAAATTGTTTGACTGATATCAGCATCTTTTTTCTACAAGGACAAAGGTGATGTAGTTGAAATCAAAGAAGAAGTCAAAGATGGAAACAGAAATTATGAGAAAGGTACACTGTGTTTATGTCCCGGGGGGACACCTCTATGTTTGGGACAGGGTGCTCATCGTACCTTTTATGGTTTAAAATCAGGCCTCTGGTACCTATTTGGGGTGTAAAAATTGAAAACTTGCAAAACATTTTCAGACAGATACCTCTCAGGCAAATACATCAAATCTCCTGCTTTTGCTAGCCAGGAGTCTCTTGATTTTCGCTTCATCTTCCGGGAAAACGACTGCCATAAATTACCGTATTTCTCGCGGGAGAATTTCAGGAAATTCTACCATTTCAACGCAGTCTCCAGATTTTTTGGAGTCCTGAGGTTTACATCCCTGTCTTATAGGTCCGTTTTAGCAAAACAATCAAAAATGGTTTTATCAATATCATGTTTGTTGGTACCTTTTAGGGGTCAAAATCAACTAAGCCACGTCGTTTTGGTACCTTTTAGGGGTAAAATCGAAAGTTCCCGGTGAGCACCCCCGCCCCAAAACTAGGGAGTCCCCCCGGGGGGTTATGTCTGGGTTTGGGGTATGCGAGCTGTGAAGCTGCAAGTTACGTGTTGCGAGTGACCGCTTCGAGTTGAAAAAAATCAGTATGGAATGCCACATTCTGGTCTGACAGTACACAGTATTTCTACTTCAAGTTAGTCGAATGGATAGCGAATATTCGAAAATTTTCGGGATTTCCACTTTCAGGTCTAGCTTGAGAGGAGCTGAATTGTCGACTGTGGTACCCAGGGTATAGGACATAGTGTACAGAATTGCCGTCTTGAATTTATCCACTCAGAAAACGCTGTTTACTTGTTCACCGGGGCACTGTCACGGTTGTTTCAACAAAATATTATAAAATAAGACCAGTGATCTACAGAAAACTCAGAATCCTGTGTATACCGTTATTATGTCCTAGAAAGAAAAGGAACTGAAACTTGCATTACATAGGCATTCTTACGTAAGATTTAATAGCGTTCGCTATCAAATTTCCAAGTTTTAAAACTGTTCAGCCTGATACGAAATTTAATATGTCATTTCCCAATACAATTCCATCCGCTCGATAGCACAGAGTAATACTCCAAATTTGTACTCATCTGAAAGGTTATTTAACAAACCTAGACGACTATTTTGTTCAATTCTTGTGAATCTGACTGCATTTAAGCTACCTAAATTAACCCTAAAATCGCAACTGTATTTTGATGCATTAGAGCACAACTTTATATGTAAAAATGTAAATCGATGTTTAGAGCTGATTTCAGATGACTGGGGGAGGGGGTACTCCCTTACAAGAGCTATACGGGCATGTGCCGCCAAACGGGGTCCCGATTTCTTCCTCCAGCCGATAGAACGGGGTATCGTTTAGGAACCGTCCTCTAGAACGGGGATGATAATGACGGGGTATCGTTTAGGAACCGTCCTCTAGAACGGGGATGATAATGAAGACCACCCAGTAATATATAGATTTAGGCACTGCCTAAAAGCGGAGCTCCCAGTCAATGTTTTGCCATTTATAAAGCTTGGCGTCATCGTTGATGTCTCTATGATGCACACATCATTCATGAGTCCACTTCGTTGCAGTCATCTGGTGACCTAGACAATTCTACCCAAGTTTGGTTGTCTTAGGCTAGTCTAAACGCCGAGCCAGCGTCGTGCCGAACCGAATCTAATTTGGCTCGGCGCTGGCGCGGTAGCGGTTCTAAACGTCGAGCCAGAGTCGAGCCGGCAATGCGAGGTTTTGGGGATTCCTGTGGCCACGTGACAGGCCTGGATTCTTGGCAAAACACTTTTTTAAATATATTCTATAATTTATGCATCAGACTCGGCGCGACGATGGCTCGGCGTTTAGAGCCAAGTCGTGCTACAGTCGGGTAGCGCGACTAAACGTCGTGCTAGAGTCGCACCAGCGTCGAGTTCAATCCAATATTTCTGTTCGGCACGACGCTGGCTCGACGTTTAGACTAGGCCTTAGAGCCTTCCCTTCACGAGAAATACATTTTTCAAACATAGATGACGTCACATCACGTAACCATTTTGTTCCGCTCCTCTGGTGACCTAAACAATTCTATCCAAGTTTGGTTATCTTAGAGTCTTCCCTTAACGTTACGAGATATGAATTTTTCGAGCAAGGATGACGTCATCGATGACGTCATATCACTTGACAATGTTGTACAAGTGTGCCTAAGTTTGGTTGTCTTACAACCTTCCCTTCACGAGATATTAATTTTTCAAGCATAGATGACGTCATCGATGACGTCACATCACGTGACCACTATCCAGCTGATCTGAGATCGTGACGTCACATGACGTCACGGAAAAACTGGGTTATCACCTTGCCCGCGATACTTGTCAGCGGTATCACCCATTAGGCTCTCATGCTCAAGGAAAATAATGGCGGACTTCGAAGGGAGAAAAAAAAAACATCCTTTTCTCTGGCTTCAGAGGTCCACATTTCTAAAGTGATTGTCCTAGTTTTCACTCAAAATGCTTACTTAGTTGCAGAGTTATATGAATGAAAGAAGAATCCAACTTTTAACATGCGATTTGTTGATTTTTGGCTGGTTTATTTTTTGGCTCCCATTCGTTCCGCACCCGATACCCACCGACACTACGATATCTCCCAGTTGCTGCTTACAAATGCCAACTCTAAAAGCCCTGACATAGAGCTTACACGCTTGGTAAGGAGGTAATGGCTTCTTCATAGAAGGAATTGATAAAAACAGCGTACTATATCTTGTCGAGGGCCCTGTTTTTCCTTTCCCAAAAAATGCCTATAGGCCCCTCGACACTGCATTCCATGAAACTGTAGCTAAGGCTACCAAGAATGTATTATTTTTTAAGGCTGTGCCAAGCAGCCAGCAATTAGCCATTCTTTGGGGCTGTAAGTATAGCCTTCTTGGATTTTATATGAATCAATCTGACACTACAATAGAACTTGAAATTAAAAGACTTTTTGCAGTCACAGTAAGGATGGCATAGCTGGGAGGCTGTGGGCCATTAGAAGTGTACCAAGTACTATTTGGAGGTGCAAATGATTTCAAATTTGCTAATTGGGGACTTTGGGGGTCCATACATCCCTTACTTGTCCAAAAATCTTAGTACATTGGAAATAATAACAATAATCAACTTTCTGTCAAGAGAGTAGCATGTGACAAAAACTTGTTGCCCTCCTGTAGTATTCATTCTTCACCCTTATTCTATTAAATGTATCAGTTAATTCCAGCAGTGACCATGCCCATTTGTCATTTTTTAGAAAGAAATATGGTTCATAAAAACCATCCCTCCTGCATTTATCACATTATAAACCATGGAAATCCTCGTTTTATTGCTTAAGTATGTTCCTTGTATTTTTCAACTTCTAAGGGCTGGTCACGGTCCTCATAGCAACAGAAAAAAAACATCTTAGAAAATTGGCCATAATTTATATCACATAGAAAATTTGGATGAATTTTTTTACAACAAAAATGCACTCGCATTCCACTGCTTGGGCTGTCACAATGATCAGACCCTTCCCTGCTTAGCAGAGGCCACTTCTATCTTGTTTTGTGTTTTGAAGTAGCTTCTTTTGCGCAGTTGAAACACACAAGAAATCATAAAAATAAAAGTAAAAAGAAACGCGCAAGATAAAAAGTAGCCTCTACTCGCAGGGAATTCAGACCCCAACCAAAGTTAACCCCTGGTTGCTACAGACAACATGTTCGAAGAAATATTCTGCTCTTCGAGACAGATATTTCGAAATGTCCTTTTTAAAGGAAAAACTTACATTGTGGTAGTCAGTAAGTATAGGCGTAGCCTTGGCTCAGAAGTTCGGCTGGACGCACTGAGAAATAATGGTTCAAGCACTGCAGCACCACTCCTTGAGGGCTGACTATGATACCAATAACAATCTCAAAGTCTCCCCGGATCATCGAAGATCATTTCCAGAGCTTCTTGCTCTTCTGGTTTCACATTGTTTTGTACACAAAATCACTCGGAAGTTCTCCCTGCCAATCTCGACCTATCCAATCTCGAGCTGTTTTTTGAAGACAACAACAGAAATTTGCAGCGTGGCATCACGCAAAAGTCCTGTGACTCATTCAGGCCTTGTCGAGATCCACAGCATACGAAATGAAGTCGCTCAGAAGGCAGAGAACAGTAAAATGAGAAACTCAATAAGCGAAAAACTGATCTCCACTTCGAATTCCGAGTCCCACCATCTTGCAGGCCAGGTTACCAAGGGTGATAACCCAGTTTTTCAAACTCCCTCGATTCTGATTGGCTAAGATTTTTTTCCGGATGAGCTGGATATTTCACTCCTCTGGTGTCCGACAACACTACCCATGTTTGGTTGTTTTAGACTGTTCCCTTCACAAGATATTAAATTTTCAAGCATAGATGACGTCATCGATGACGTCCCATCACGTGACCACTAGATATCACTCCTCTGGTGACCTAGACAACACTTCCCAAGTTTGGTTGTTTTAGAGTTTTCCCTTCACGAGATATTTATTTTTCAAGCATTTCAAGCATATTTATTTTTCAACAGAAGCTCATAAGTAGGAGCGTGCATCCCCTATTGGGTGGTTCTCACATGTGTTTTATAGCTTGGGCTATTATTAGATTTTCGCGCGAAAAATCAACCAATCAGAGAGAAGTAAACAAATTACGTCATACACGCAGCAGGCGCACGAAATACGAAATCTTCCTCTGACACGGCCGAGAAAAACGGTTTTTACGTTATCCCTTTGCCAAAAATGAAGCAAATATTTTTACCAGTCTAGTGATTTAGAGCCAGGGTGCAAAAATAGCAAAGCACACGATGAAGTGTCAAGCTAGCAGGCGTACATATCCACGAAGTGCTAAAAATTGTTATGATTGTTAGCGAACAGCAAATGAATAGGCAAATAAAAAGACCAAAGCAGTACGCTACAAGAGGAACATCGACAACTTAATAGCGGAGCTCCTGAGCGGAGCACCATACATAAGGAAAAGTGGTATCAGAATTCAGACGTATAACCATCAAGTCGCTTTTGAGTGGTTTCAGATGTTTTTGTCATTTTCAATGACGTAAACAGTGACGTCATATCACGTGACTTTGACAATAGACAGGTATGAACCTAAAGACAACTTTTGCCAAGTTTGGTCGTCATTGGAGCTTTCCAACTGGAGATATGATTTTTTTCCTTTCATTCCTGAATAAAACGTATAGTGTAATTCCGTGTGTGTGTTTGTGTGTTTGTGTGTCCGCTCGGCACACAGGCATCCCAATTCTAGGCGGGAAAATAGGCAAGAACGCACACGCGCGCGCGTGCGCTCCTATTTTTGTTGCCTTCGTGTTTAGTTTTAACGGAGCTCCGGCCCGGCGCTAGTTGACCAACATTGGGTTAATTAAAGTTATGTTAGAAGCAAGGGGGTGCATCACCTACGTCACGCCGCATGACGTCATCGATGACGTCATCAAAACTAGAGAAGTCAATATCTTAAGAAGGTAACATCGCTAGGTGACCAAACTTGGGTAAAGTTATCTTGGAGGTAAGTGGGGTGCACCAACAAGGTCAAGTGGGATGACGTCATCGATGACGTCATCAAAACTAGAGAAGTCAATATCTTAAGAAGGTAACATATATAGGTGACCAAACTTGGGTAAAGTTATCTTGGAGGTAAGGGGGGTGCACCACCAAGGTCAAGTGGGATGACGTCATCGATGACGTCATCAAAACTAGAAAATTCAATATTTCAAGAAGGTAACATCGCTAGGTGACCAAACTTGGGTAAAGTTATCTTGGAGGTAAGGGGGGTGCACCACCAAGGTCAAGTGGGATGACGTCATCGATGACGTCATCAAAGCTAGAAAATTCAATATTTCAAGAAGGTAACATCGCTAGGTGACCAAACTTGGGTAAAGTTATCCTGGAGCAAGTGGGGTGCACCACCAAGGTCACGTGACATGACGTCATCGATGACGTCATCAAAACTAGAGAAGTCAATATTTCAAGAAGGTAACATCGCTAGGTGACCAAACTTGGGTAAAGTTATCTTGGAGGCAAGAGGGGTGCACCGCCAAAGTCACGTGACATGACGTCATCGATGACGTCATCAAAACTAGAGAAGTCAATATTTCAAGAAGGTAACATCGCTAGGTGACCAAACTTGGGTAAAGTTATCCTGGAGGCAAGGGGGGTGCACCACCAAGGTCACGTGGCATGACGTCATCGATGACGTCATCAAAACTAGAGAAGTCAATATTTCAAGAAGGTAACATCGCTTGGTGACCAAACTTGGGTAAAGTTATCCTGGAGGCAAGGGGGGTGCACCACCAAGGTCACGTGGCATGACGTCATCGATGAAGTCATCAAAACTAGAGAAGTCAATATTTCAAGAAGGTAACATCGCTAGGTGACCAAACTTGGGTAAAGTTATCCTGGAGGCAAGGGGGGTGCACCACCAAGGTCACGTGGCATGACGTCATCGATGACGTCATCAAAACTAGAGAAGTCAATATTTCAAGAAGGTAACATCGCTAGGTGACCAAACTTGGGTAAAGTTATCCTGGAGGCAAGGGGGGTGCACCACCAAGGTCACGAGGCATGACGTCATCGATGACGTCATCAAAATTAGAGAAGTCAATATTTCAAGAAGGTAACATCGCTAGGTGACCAAACCTGGGTAAAGTTATCTTGGAGGCAAGGGGGTGCACCACCAAGGTCACGTGGCATGACGTCATCGATGACGTTATCGAAACTAGAGAAGTCAATATCTCAAGAAGGTAACATCGCTAGGTGACCAAACTTGAGTAAAGTTATCTCGGAGGTAAGGGGGGTGCACCACCAAGGTCAAGTGCGATGATGTCATCGATGACGTCATCAAAACTAGAGAAGTCAATATTTCAAGAAGGTAACGTCGCTAGGTGACCAAACTTGGGTAAAGTCATTTGGTGGAAAGGGGGAGCACCACCAAGGTCATGCGGTATGACATCATCGATGACGTCATCAAAACTAAAAAGTCGATACCGCGATGACAGTAATGATTCGAGCTCCGCTTTTAGGCATTGCCTAAATCTATATATTAAGCTTACTTCTGCCCTCAGACTGACTGGTTGTTAAGCAGATGCCATCCTCGGCTGCCATGTATTTCACGGAAATCGAAGCAGTGCTCCGTTGGCACATGTTGGCCGACAATTTTAGAAAACGCTTGTTGTTTCCTGTCGATTCGCAGAGTGCCATCATGCAGTGCCTACACCTTTCGCACCGGTACCATTCATTTTGTTTTCAAATAGTTTATAGAATGTAAGCAATAAACTTCTGTCGTTTATAAAGTATACCTTTTAATAAACGCCTCATCAAACTCTTTCAAGTCGTTCAAGTACAAGTTCAACGCTACGACTCCAGTTCTCGCAAACAAAAACAAACTTGACAAATTTCGTGCATCAAAAAAATAATTTCACACAAAACAAAAAGAAGAAACTAAAAACGTCCATGTCGACTTAGGAATTGAAAAAGTTCATAGTCCCGGCTTACCGAGTTGAATATATGTTCAGTTTTTTTCGGCGAACACGTTGTAAAGTGTTTGACAAACTTTCATTCTCGCCTTCCTGCTTGGATCGTTTGTATGTAGCGAACTTCATCTGTCAGTGTCCCAAATTAGAAATCAAATCATCCACATAGTCCTGGTACTTCGTTGTAAATCCTTTATGCTTCCCTAATCCATCCGTAGCCACCAAATTCATCAGCTTTAGTGCATAAATTTATAGCGGAGCTCCTGCGCGGGCCACCATACCTAAGGAAAAAACGTATAGTATACTATCGAGTTGATTTTTGAACGTCACGGGCATTATGGATCATTTTGATGACGTCATTGATGACGTAAGGGCACTTGACTTTGGTGTAGAGTTCCTCTTATGGTCTTTGAAACTTTGTCCAAGTTTGGCTTCTTTTAGAAGCTACCCGAGCGAAATGAAGTTGTCACGTGATGTGACGTCATCGATGACGTCATCTATGCTTGAAAAATCAATACCTCGTGAAGGGAAGACTCTAAAACAACCAAACTTGGGTAGTGTAGTCTAGGCCACCAGATGAGCGAAATGAGGTTTTCACGTGATATGACGTCATCGATGACGTCATCTATGCTTGAAAAATCAATATCTCGTGAAGGGAAGACTCTAAGACAACACAACTTGGGTAGTGTAGTCTAGGCCACCAGATGAGCGAAATGAGGTGGTCACGTGATATGACGTCATCGATTACGTCATCTACGCTTCAAAAATGAATATCTCATGAAAGGAAGACTCTAAACCAACCAAACTTGGGTAGTGTAGTCTAGGTGATATGACGTCATCGATGACATCATCTATGCTTGAAAAATTAATATCTCGTGAAGGGAAGACTCTAAAGCAACCATGTAAACCATGTACACTTGGGAATCCCTTTCATTCACACAGAAAATTTTATAACCAGGAGATCCGCTTTTAGCCAGTGGCTAAATCTATATATTAGTCCTTCATGAACTTTCGCTGTGCGAGAACCGTGAGAAGAAGCGGCGAGGCCGCTGTTCATTTCTGCTTTCCCTTTAGTCGTTTAGATTGTTTTCAAGTACCTTTTCTTGATGTCTGAAGCCATCTATTATCTGTTTTAGTTTACTGAACTTGTACAGTCAGAAACCATGCAAAGAGATACCATTTTCACCCGGTTTTCCATCTCGAAAAGAACTGCAAATGAAAATAGATTTAGCCACTGGCTAAAAGCAGAGCTCCATCTGAATTTTTGATGAGGCGTGACGTCAAATGTAAGGAAGAATTCTGATTGGCTAATTTTTCCCGCGCAACTGTTTCTAAAAATAGCTCAAGCTATAAAACACATGTGAGACCCACCCAATACGTAGGATGCACGCTCCTACTTATGAGCTTCTGTTTTTCAAGCATTGATGACGTCACATCACGTGACCACTAGATTTCTCTCTTGAGATCGTGGTGGACAACACTACCCAAAGTTTAGTTCATTTAGAGTCTTCCCCTCCCACGAGAAATGAATGTCTCAATCATCATTCCGGGTCTTGATGGGTTTCCTGTGGTAAGAGATCGCGGGCGCCGCCGTAATCAGCCGTCATCGACGACGTCACATCACGTGACCGTGCTACAGCACCCCCCTTGTAGCATAGACAAAATATCCCAAGTATGGTTGTCTTAGCATGTTCCCTTGAGGAGAAATAATTTTTTCTTTGTATACCACAGGGTTCCCATGTGTACACGGACGGACGGACGGACGGACGGACGGACGGACGGACGGACGGACACTATAGGTTTAATACCAGAAAAATAAAGAAAAAATCATATCTCCCGAAGGGAAGCATCTATAGAAGCCAAACTTGGACAAACTTTCAAAGACCATAAGAAGAATTTTACACCAAAGTCACGTGCCCTTACGTCATCAATGACGTCATTAAAATAGACCATAATGTCCGTGACGTTCAAAAATTAACTCCATGGGTTACTGTATACGTTTTTCTCTTATCTATGGTGCTCCGCTCGCGCGGCGCTTCGCGCCGCGCGGGAGCTCCGCTAAAATCATCAAGGAAGCGACCAGGCGGTCACGTATTGTTTTATAAATGTAAAGAATTCAACAAGCGCTAACATTATATTACAGATAAAACCCGTAACATGTATACAACAACAATTTTGGGTGCAAAAAATTGAACGGGGTAGCTTTTCTTCAAAAAATCGTTTTAGAACGTTGTCCGCATTTGAAATTCGCAGCGGCACATACCCACCCTATATCAAGCCAAGTACCCCCCGGCCTGTTAGAGGTCAGCGAGTGGTACTCGAACTCGGATCACCGGATTGCAAGTCCGACGGGCTGACCAATCGGCCACGCTGCCTCCCAAAGCACACATGAAAACACACGTGACGTTGGGAGAGACACAAAACGTTGTAAAATCACGGGCCGCAGGCTTTTTGTGATAAAATCATAGAACGTTGTTATCTAATGTCTTTATGATATAGCGGGGGAGAACCATTATTTTATCGGTGAAATAGAACATAGATTTGGACCAATCAGAGCACGCGTTATATCGTAGCTATATTATTAAGTAAAGGAAATATTTGCTTGCTTGTTGTTTTGAAAAATGCAAACTAACAGTAATTCATTGCATCCACAACCCACTGAAGTCATTTTAAGCCAATTAGGAATGAGAAATCTACTGTCTTGCTATATATAATCCGGCTAGACTGCTTGTAGCTCCTTCTTCGGCGAACGTCCGTAAATCGAGGGAAAATATTTTTTTAGCCGCGGCGTGCTTCGATTTGTTTACAAGTGTCGTATTTCTCAGGAGAGGGAGAGACGCGCCACGGGGGGACTCGACACTGTAAACAAATCGAAGCGCGCCGCGGTTAAAAAAACATTTCCCTCGATTTACGGACGTTCGCCGAGGAAGGGGCTGCAAGCAGTCTATAAGCCGGCAGATAATTATTCCAGGTTTTGTTTTGCGTGACACGAACCACACATAAACGAATTTCAACATTAACGCTTGTTTGTTCCTTTCCGAAGGAAAACGAATTGCGCATGCCAAGGCGAAAGAGTTTGCTCCCAAGACAGTGACTGGACTGAAAGAAAACCGTTTGTCCAGGAAACCTCCTGGCATGAAAAAACCTTTATCAGCTGATGATAAGGCACTCTTTGCCAAACTTGATCAGCTAGAACTCGTAGAGAAGACAAATGAAGAACTGGTAGTTTCCTATGAAGAGGAGATTGTTGATAGGGAGACACAGTCAAGTTCAAAATGTTCAACATCGCGAGATAATGATGAAGATGTAAAGAAGGAAGGTACTGAAAGGAGGAGTGTCCAGTTCGAGGTGCTTGATAGCGATGATGATGATGATGATGATGATGAGGAGGAGGAGGAGGAGGAGGAGAGACCGAAACACATCCCTGTTCACTTTTCTCGTGCAACAGCCAATGCAGCAAATCAGGTCAGCTTACAGCCAAACCTCTATTAAGTGGCCACCCTCGGGAGCAGCTTTAATGGAGTCGTAATATATAGATTTAGCCACTGGCTAAAAGAGGAGCTCCCGGTTACATATTTCACTGTGTTAATGAGACAAAAGGTTGCCATGGTACATAGCGTGTCACCGTCATACCACGTGACCACGTCGTTGCACCCCTCTTGCCGCTTAAACAACTTTGTCCAAGTTTGGTTTCCAAAGATATAAATCTTTTCTGGTTTGATGACGTCATCGATGACGTTACATCACGTAACTTCACAGTTGCACCACCTTGCCACTTAGATAATTTCACCCAAGTGTGGTTCTCTGAGGTTCATCCCTTCCCAAGATATATACCTTTTCCCGTTTAATGAGGTCATACCATGTGACCTTGCCGTTTCACCCCTTGCCACTTAGACAACTTCACCCAAGTTTGGTTGTCTGAGGTTCATCCCTTCCCAGTATATACCTCTTCTCGTTTGATGACGTCATCGATGACGTCATACCACGTGTCCTTGCCGTTGCATCCCCCTTGCCACTTAGGAAACTTCACCCAAGTTTGTTTGTCTGTGGTTCATCCCTTCCCAAGATATATACCTTTTCTCGTTTGATGACGTCATCGATGACGTCATATGACGTAACTCCACAGTTGCACCCCTACCCCTTCCCACTAATAATTTCATCCAAGTTTGGATGTCTGAAGACACACAACCCGAAAATAAACGGTTTTTCTCAGTGGCGGAAATCCCTGTAAAACACTGAGGTAAATCAAGAGTACATAATTAAGAGTGAACAACTCCGATATGGTTTTCGCGAGAGATCCTTTGCACAGGCCTAGTGATTTTTAGAACTATTTTTCTCGCCAAATTGCAAAGCTATTGTTTTGTAGCCAATCAAATTCATTTCATCAGGAGCTCATAAAAACGTCGGTATTTACAACCGCTCAACCGATACGCACGCTCTTGCAAAACTGTATTCTTTAATTAGGCCTATTGGTTTTCTGCCTTTGTTGTTCTCTGACGTGCGTGGCCTTAGGGATGTATAGAGAAGACTAAGTGCCAATCTAAAAATAACAACGTCTGTCTAAAGGTTCTCTCACGCCCTATTGTCATGTTGTACACTCTTATTTATGTAATCTTGGGTAAATATAATAAATACCTTTTTATAGCTCCGCTATAAATCTGGTGGGTTGCCTGTGCGAGGACGGACGGACGGACACACAACCGGAAGTCCATATTAACAGAATCGGTCGATGCATATGCACTTTTGTTTTGTTCCTTCCTCTCCTGCATGTAGCTATGGGGCTCCGCTACACAGGCGCCGAGCTCCGCTGCAAGAAAAGTAATGAAACTCACCAGATAACCAAATAACCTGAATTACAAGCACGGTCAACTACACATAAATAGAGTAATAGAAATAAATCAGGCAAAATGGACATCACGGACACTTTTTCGAGCTGTTAACATCAAAAACCAGTTTCTAGATATCCTAAGAATGTATGTTTCGATAATTCCGTGTTCCGGCTCGCGAACTCCCTCTGCCAACTGGACTAATATATGTCCGGTAGAGGTAGTCAACGTGCAGGCAATCGTGATGCAATTTCTCCGAATTTTCCCCAAAATGAATCCTGCTGTGTCTTTGGAAATTTCTGTGAGAAAAAAAAACAAAGGGGTGGAGGCAGAATCGTCTGGTATGTAATGTTTCCCATAATCTTTTCCAGGTATACGCCAAAGAAACCAAGATGTCTTTCCAAAGTCCTGCAGATATCTATAAGATGATAAGCCGTGAGCCAAGAGGGATACTCAAGACCCCATCAGTTGACAAACCTCTTAATCCAGATCCCGCCAGCACAACACCAGGAACGGTCAGAGAGATTGGGGAATTTGACCCCTTGAAGGTGAGAATAACAACAATGATAATACAGATATTTACATAGCGCTTATTACATAGTTTCTAAGCGCGTCGCGACACTTTTCACGTCATACGGAGTCTGCTCGATTGTAAATAATGCTCACGGCAATCTTTTGTGTCGACAGGCATTTTCCGGGACGATCGTGGAGAGAGCTCGACCTACTTATACAGATTCCAAGATTCAGGTGAGCTTGCTGGTTGTGAACAAACTTGTGAAACATAACCATTTTGTGCGACAGATAAGAGCACATTTCAAATGATTGTAGTAAGACCAAATACATATCTAGCCTATCAGGGGTAGCTAGAGCATTTCTGTAAGGTACGTTTGATAGACAACATCATCAGAAAAACATCAGAAAAATTACAACAAAGTGAACATTTTAGTACGTAGTTGCGTACTTTGCGTATTGGTAGCTACGCCCCTGCCTATCACAAGCGAGAGAAATTACAAGTTCTCGTTGAATGGTTGCACCGCCAGTCAAACCCAAGCTCAGTGAACACGTGACAAGCCAAGCATACTATCACTATCACGCGGTGACCACGTGATCACTAAATACACAGCTGCGTTTAGTTCAAAATATGATTGCTTGACCGAAATGAGCGACCAATGAAAATGCAAAGTAAACGCAAAAAGAACTTTCCCTTACACTCATATCTGAAACCCACTTCATATTTTTAGTGGAAAGGGAATTCGTTTTCTTGATCATGGGATGCCAAGACTAGATCCCCGATCCCGACCCCCCACTCGACTTGTGGACCCCTTCCGTCTGCTCTCCTTCTCTAATCTCGTTGATGGCGTATACCATATTGTAAAGGGTATTTTGTACATTTTAGAATAGCGTGAAATCCTCCTTTTTCTAGAAAGCTGTATTAGTCCCACACAAGCTTAGAATCATATAATTGCTTTTATACCACGCCACAGAAAATACAGCCAATCAGAATACAGGAATGGCGTTCTATATTAGGCGGTATTCCACTCAACCTTACTATCGTGCACTGCATTTGCGTAAAACGTTGCTTGAAATTTCGGTAGCGTGGTATAAAATAGTTATACTGCAATGAATTCTCGTGGCATACTACAGAACATCCCACTTGTCACTTTCTTAGCATACACACTCGCCTAAAGGCTCGTGTGTGTATAACAAGAAAATACAAGCGGGATTTATGGGTCAGAGACTTTTTTGAACTCAGATTGTATAAGTGTTAGAGATTTTTATTTCGTGTTTTGTTGACAAATACACGCACGCGCTGGCAATACAATGAACGATAAGTTTTTGAATACTGCACTCGGCTACGAAATAAAAATCTCTGACACTTATACAATCTGAGTTCACGGCATGTACCTGCGTGAAGAAGTATTAGAATGTTTTCCCTAACTAGACTCAAAATCAATTACAACTTTTACTTCAAATGCAAGTATTTTAATTGAATTCGGAATATTTTAGGTACATGAACTGCATTCTGATAACTCGGAAATACAGAAAGCATAAATAAAAATATTCACAAGTATTAATAAGTTGTAAAATCAAGAAAGATTTGCACTTGCAGTGAACACTGCACGATTTTTATGCGTTAGATATGTTACCAATAACGCACTCGCCCCGTTTCATGTCGCTAAGTAACGAAAACTCACGTGATCAGTTTTAACCAATGGGGTCCGTGCATTTTGTCCAGTGAACGAAGATTGTATATTAATCTGCAGTATGTCACTCGAAAGCATTGTATAACTAGTATAACTAGACACTTATGCTGGTGCAAATGAACTCTTTAAGGTCCTCCCTGATCAAGCACCCCCAGACGAAAAGCCTGCCAAACGAGTGTCCAAGTTTAAGGCTGCGAGAAAGGGAAAGAAGTGAAGCTCCTTACTCAGGACAATTTGGATAAAACCCACTTTGGTCATCAACAAAATGGCGAACACCAAAAAAGGAGATATCACAACAGGGGAACCGACGGTCACATTTTCCAGCCAGCCAGACGAGTTCGCGCTCTCAGTGGATTATGGATAATCAGGGTATTTGGCGTAATGTTGTCCCATTTCAGATCACGTGGCAATCCAATGAGTATTTTTTCTGTGTTTAGGATATATCAATATGGAAGCAACCTAAACAAAGAACGATTATTCAAATGAATGCCACGTGATCTGAAATGGGACAACATTTCGGCCAAGGTAAAGAGGTCTATTGGATGCTGAAAATCATCACTCAAAGTCTAAATCTTTAGGCTTTTTCCCATCCAGACATGTCTTACAAGTGTCAAAAATACATTCCAAACCGGTTTCAAGTCCATAACTGTTTGAGTGAGTTTTTTTCTACAAACTTAACACATCATACGTTATCTGTGTTTATAGCGCTAAATCAATGATTGTATGAAAAAATGCTTTGAAAAGAAACCGTCAGAACATAGTTAATGGAGTGGAATGGTTAGGAAGCACGGCAAACTTCAAAGGACCAACATAATAGCGTGGGCTGGATGTTGAAAGGGGCTATCACGTGATATTGACCCTGCACATCTTTTGTTTCACCCTCATCGAATATGCATGTCTGGTTGTACATTGAATCTTACTGGCTGAAATTTTGGTACTTATGTACAGGGTCCTGGGGAGGGGGGGGGGGGGGTCCAATCCAATCCCGTTTCCCGCCGTTTGGGGGCAAAATCCCGTTCCCAGTAGGTAAAATCCCGTTCCCGGTAGGATCAATAGTTATAATCCCGGCGCGCGAAAACTGCGATGTTGAAATTGAGATTTCTGCTTTTATGGGCACTATCTCTTGGTACTCTCAATTTATCAAAACTTATAAAACGAATTTAATATGTCTATAAGCCGTTGGTGACTAGGGGGGGGGGGGGGGAGGGGAGGGGAGTTGATATAAAAGAAGGACAGCGAAAAAAGGAGTGATTTCAGTAATTTGCTTTACAGGTTTTGTCCAAGAATTGTAGCTTACATGTCCAAGCCAGCTGGTATTCAGCCTGGAAACAGGCCGGCTAAAAGTTCAGGCTAACTAAATCTATGAAGCAAAAAGTATATGAACCGTCCCCAATTATTTAGACTGAAGACTTTTAAACTTTAGACTTCTATTATAGGCAGGCCTGATTTCGATAAACACAGTTCTTCAAGCCTCAAAGAGGAGGTCGATGAACATTGTATTTTTTGTATAAAGTCAATAAAGCCTGTAGGTTTTATTCTTCGTGCCCGCCGCAAATGACGAAATTGTTATTATTGCGGCTCAAATGACGAATTTCTATGCTTAACGTCGATCTTACCGCTTACAATATAATTTTCCTGCAGAAATTTTTAGTGTATGAAAGAAGTAACCCAAATCCCGTGTTCCCGGCCTAAAATAAGTCGAATCCCGGCTCCCGTTTTACCCCTTCAGGACCCTGTATGTACCGTGTCCCTGCACAGACAAAAGGATTCCTCTGAAAAGGTGAACAAAGACATAGTACAGGCAGCAGGTTTCCTAACCATTCTCCTCTATTAACTATGGTCAGAAGCAGCTAGGGACCTTTAGTGAAGGATCCCCGTCTTGCCTTTCGTCTACGAGTCTGAGTTATTTCTACCATCTTGAACTGATTACCCATGATGCACTGATAGCACTTATGCTTGTTTCTCACCCACATTCAAACTTGCTTGCGTCTGATGATCTTTTTTATGGGTGAGCGGTAAGGCGTGACTGTAGTATTTGTTTCTCCAATCGTCATATACCTTGAATAGTTAATGGTCCGTATAAGAACTAGGCAGATCAATGGCAAAGCATGCTATGCAATTAATTTGTATGAAAATATAGGCAATGTCATTGACTTACACAAAAGTCAGTAAAATTACTATGCTAGAAAAACTTTCTGAGGATTTATCGGAAGAAATAAGCACAGGATATTAATTCTTTTTAATACTTTGTATGTGAGGAACCTAGCGTAAAATACTCATTCTCACTCCTTTGTTCTTCTTTATTCTGATTGGTCTAGAGAGTTTTTATTGCCTTATTTTCTCAAGCAAGTCGAAATCTATCAAATTTTCACTTTAATTATATTACTACTAGTCATTACTACTTTCTGTGGTAAAAAAGGATATATTCTATGCGGGGAATCCCAGTGGCGGATCCAGGATTTTAAGGGGGGGGGGGGTCATTTTTGCTGATGAAGTGTAAAGTATGAGGAAACATTCTATACCAATCATTCTCTGTTGTCCGTGGCCCTCTCATGAGGCGAAATCGTGGTTGCTACATCATGGGTCACATAAAAGAAAAGAACCACTCTGAAATGACAAAAGGTCTTTAGCGAACCGATCCCAAAAGTCGGTTCGTTGGGAGAGGGGGGTTCATTGCACCCGATAAACCCCTAGATCCGCGCCTGAATCCTTAATGCCGTAGAACAATGGAGTTTTGCCTAGTTCTTGCATGGATGATTACTTAATTTTCACGATAGGAACAGGACTAGATAAACTTGTCGCAGTGGCAAATGTTAGTAGTAATGAATAACAGAGGTTACTTTGGACAGGGAATTTCTGCAGAAACCTATCCATGAGAAAATCTGAATTCCCAAGGTACATGCATGGGAAGTGTTCGGAACTTACATGGATAGCCTTGGGAAATCCGAACACTTCACATGCTTCTAGCATGGGAAACAGAAATTCCCTGGGTTAGGCTTTCGGCTTGGGCAAAACAGTTAATAAATAAATGCAAAAAGCTCTACATGTGACTCATGTAATATATCAAACACGAGACAGGGTTTCCAAACACTGAGAAGTGGGACAGAATCCAAAAATGGCAAGATTTCTACCATAAGGTCAGTTAGTCAGATAGGCTTGATTCTTTGCATAGAGAATCCTTATACAGTAAGAAACAAAATATCAAATATGACTTTTTTCTAATGGATCCGTCTTTAAGATATGAGCTGCTTAACTTTGGTTACTGCATCGTTTTATTGCAAATTTGCACAATTCTAACAAAAAACAAATTCAATAAAACGCAACACTCGTGGACCACCAAACATGGGCAAAGTTGTCTCGAGTCTATGGGGTGCAGTCAGATTGTGCTTTAGTGATCTTTGATTAATCTGGTAATAAAGTTTACTTGCAAATTTAATAAACCCGCAAATCCTTCCGTAGTTGAGCAAGGTCTCGAGGATTTTAGTGTTAATGAGAACAAATGTGAGTCAATCAGGCCGCTATTGTTTTTTCTCGACTCGGGCAGTAGACCGTAATGAAGTGCGAGGACTTTTAAACGGCTCTTTCCTGCACTAAACTCGTTTTAATGGACGTTTTCATTTTTTGTAAGGTATTATTTTCTTGGTCTGTCAAATATTGGTCATCTGCATAGATTTGCATATGAATATTTGACAGACAAGAAAATTAGAAAATAAAGTCCTTTTTTTTTCAGTGAATTTATTAACATTGGTTTTACAATACTTTTTTTTTCTTTTTTACATTGATAATTATAACCCTAAAACAATAACAACCTAAAGACTAAACTAACTATCCCCACACAACTACAAGAAACTAAAACTACACAGGTACAATATACAAGAGGAAAAAAACGAAAGCACTAACTATAGAAA
The DNA here is from genome assembly GCA_033964015.1 of Scolanthus callimorphus. NCBI lineage: Eukaryota > Metazoa > Cnidaria > Anthozoa > Actiniaria > Edwardsiidae > Scolanthus > Scolanthus callimorphus. Next base: position 40,185,580 of record CM066912.1, read on the forward strand.
TTGAACAACTGGAGAAGAGGCCCCCATTTTTTATATTGAAAAGCTAGATTCTGGTTTTCGAAGGCAATTGATTTTTCTATTTCGAAAACTGCTTTCACCCTTTTCAAGAAAAGGTTTCTACGCGGTTTTGTTTTGTTTAATTTACTTCGGAATATGTGATATTTAGCCAAAATCAACAAATGGTTAATCAGCAAGGGGCATTTTTTTCAAACCCGAAAAATTTCAAGCCCAAAATTGTGGCCCCCCTCAAATGCTAGCCCAAAAAATATGCCCCCCCCCCCCCCCCCGCCCCGCCCATCGTAGTGTTACTGTTCTGCCATACTCAAAACTGCTAATCACCATTGAACTAAGGGCAAGGGACCGGTCATTAATTATCGCCTTGGTGGCAACGAATCATATTGCAAAAGGAACCCCCGACGTTTTGCAGAAAGAGAAGATCGCATTCTTATTCTTTGGGGCGCGAAGCGCGCCCAGATTTCATCGAGCCTGAGAGAAAAGGTTGATGAACATTTCATTTCTTTGTAGAGTTGACAACGGCTGTAAATTCTTTATGCGCGCAAAGCGCGCCCTAAGGAAATTCTTATTATTCACGTGCGTAAAATGCGGCCCAATGAACTTCTATGCTTGTAACGTCGAACTCACGCTGACCTAAGATGCCAGTTCTTTCAAACATAGCAGCGACTGACCGCCAAACTTGTAAGTGGGGGATTATGTTTTTGAGTTGTTGGCTTTGTTACTCGTGTTCTTTAAAGCTTTATTAGATGTCTTTAAATGGCACATGATTATCAACGTGTGTTACTATGCAGTTAATGAATAAAAATGATTTTACTATCATAATCTTGTCCATGCTATTGCAGCCATCAAGTCACCCTGTCTAACAAATCAGCGCCCAAAAAATCCCCCCTCGAATTTAAGCCCAAAAATTTGAGCCCCCCTCAAAAAAATCAAAGCCGTTAAATAATGACCACCTAATTTTGTATCAAGCGTTACTTTAAAAGGGAGGATATAAATGTTCTTCCAGTCGAGAGGGGCAGACAGCGATGCGCATTTGAAGTCATATTTAGGAGCAGTTGGGGGTGTAACAGATTTTGATATAAAAAAGTTATATATAGTTCGAGATGTTACACTTCCAACTAAGTAGGTTTTATCATTGATCACAAGAAAGAAGTTATTATCATCAGATTTAGGTGTTAGCATCCTGGAAGATTTTATGTATGATTTCCAACTAGAGGGGAAAGCGTGGTAGATTGCAAATAATTGAAAGACTTCGTTTTCTGAGAACTACGATGAGGATATTGAGCTCATTCTCAGTTTTCCATTGTGATCTAAGAGGTCTCTTACTTTTACCACCCCCTTGTCGAAGATAGATTTTACAAAACACGAGTGTTTATTCACAAGAATATTTTTGTTGTTCCAAAAATCTGATCTAATATTTGGTCGTCAGATGAGATAGTAAAGGACAAAGAAGAGATCTCGGCCCAAGCTGTGAGACATTCGAAGTAGTAGGGCGAGGCTTCAATTGATAAAAGATACGGGTCGAAGTTGCACTGAAATAAAAGTTTCCCACCAACTTCTTTTAAGTACATTTGCAAAAAGGTTTTCCATACGGCTGGTGTATCGTCAAGGAATTTTTTAATAGTGATAACTCTTTGTGTTTTTAAACATGTCGTCAATACTTGGCATCTTAAGGCCACCCGCATCCAAATCGTTAATTATAGCTGATCGCTTGATTTTATCTGGCTTGCTTCTCCACAGAAAGTTAAAAATGGACGTGTTAATCTTTTTGATATAGTCTGTGTTCTTTGAAAAAGGGATTTTAAAAATTATAAAGGATCTTTGGTAATACAAAAGATTTGATAACCTGAATGCGTCCCAATAGTGTCAAACCTCTCCAGTTCTACATATTCATAACTTTTGCAATAGATTTAAGCACTTTGTCGAAATTCAGTTGTTTTAATAGGGCTCTATCGTAGCTAAAGTGAACACCTAAAATTTCACCGATTTAGTTATTTTCTTTACACCCAACTCTTCTTTTGTTGTCTTATCGGCCCTAGACCAAAAACCTCTGTTTTATCACTTTTTTACCACTTTTTTACTTTGAGCCCTGAAAAGGCTCTAAACATTGCCAGTTTATGCAGTAAGAATTGTTATGATAATCGGTCGCGAGTAAAGATTGTTAGATCGTCAGCAAAGATAACTGTTTTCATCTCTTCGTCACCTATTTTAATACCTTTGATATTTTCGTCGTCCCTTATTGAGGCTGCCAAAGTCTCTAGTACGAGTATGAAAAGATAGACAGAGAGGGGGTCCCCTTGGCGCACCCCCCTGTTTACCGCAAAGTATGGTGTGGAAAATCCATTATTCATGACGCAGCTAGTTATGTTTTTGTAAAAGGTCCTCACCCAATCAAGAAATGTTGGTCCAAATTCATTATTTCAAGTGTTATAAACATAAACTCAGTATCAAGAATATCAAACACTTTTTCAAAATCGATCGTGACAAGCAAGCCTTCTATACTTAGTGATTCTCAATAGAATAGCATATCATCAATAGTGCGTATAACATCGAATATTGATCTCCCCTTAACAAAGGCTGACTGACTTTCATGTATAAGAAAAGGTAGCACCTTCTCAAGTCTTTTGGCGATACATTTTGAGCCGATTTTGACATCGGTATTGATCATGGAGATAGGGCGCCAGTTTACAAGAAAGCGTCGATCTTTTTCTTTCTTCTCGATCAGTTTAATTATAGCCTGTTTTTGGGTAGTCGAAAGTTCTCCGTGTACTCTAGAGTAATTTAAGCATTCTACTAGAAGATGATGTTTGACGTTGCTGACCCGCCAATCAAACTTTCCGAGCCAATGAAAGACTTGCCCTGTTTCGCCTAGTGCAGTCAACTGGCTTCCCTCTGAACTGAAACCAGACAACGTCGCGACGGAAAGCCAGGCGACTGCACTAGGCGAAACAGGGCAACAACTGATTGGCTCGTAAGATTTGACTGGCGGAACAGCAAAGCCAAAAACAAATCGATGTTTTGAAAACGCGGGTCGCGATGCAACGATTTTAGCTGTAAACGCAAGTCTGACTTACTTCGCCTCCTGATTGGTTTGTTGTTGAACATGGATTCCACTTCTGATTGGCTAGTGGTTTTGTTATGCGTTTAGTTTTCGATAGTCATCTAATTTGTTCTAAACGCGCATTGAACGAGGTAAACATCGCCTGTGGTCTGTTTTTCTTCAAAGAGCCCGTGTCATCAAAAAGATGTGTACGCCGTATTTTTAGCACCTTGATATGCAAGCGAAATAGCTGGCGAAATTAAATTAATTTTGATACCTCCGAAAAGTCTACTAATTTTAGTTACGGATAGTTATTTCAATAGCTGTATTCACACTAGAGACGAGTTTCCGGTCTGAGACGAGTTTCTCGCCTTGAATATGGTTCCCTGTTCTTCTGTGATCACGTGAAAACAATTTTTTTGAAGGAGAAAGTTTAGACAGACAACAAGCAAGTGTTTCTTAGCAGAATTGACATAACGCAGGAACTTTTTCTGACGAGAAACTCGTCTCAGACGAGTATTCCGTCTCTAGTGTGAATAAGGCTACTTTTACATTCCGATTTGATAAAATGAGTCATATATCATGCACAAGGCTCAGCTTGAAAAATACCATTATATTGTTTTTTTTTTTACCGTAGTTCTTTTTCAAACCTTGCACTTTAAGGGGCTCCGTCACGATTGTTTCAACAAAATGCTAAAAATAGGACCAGTGTTCTACATAAACAGCTCAGAATCCACTATTTTTTAGCTTAGTCTTAGAAGGAAAAATCGCACTTTGCAATATATAATCATTCGTACGTAATTATTTATGCCTTTCGCTATCAAATAGGTTTGAGAACTCATTCCATCCGCTCAATAGCATGATATACTCTAATTTGTACTTGTTTATATGCAGATATTATTTTAAACGCAGAGAATTACTTTACTCATTTCTTGTGAATTTGACTAAAGCCTAAACAAATTCCAGAGTCGCTAAGTGTGTCGGCGATTTTAATACTAACCCCAATTCAGAATGACAACAGTTGAAGGTTCCATTTTTGACGGGATGCGGCCTCCCCGAACAGCAATACATCAAAATTTCCAAAATGACCGACGCACAGAGACAGAATTCAAGCCAATGCTATACGTCTTATAGTTTTCCACTTCCATCCCGTAAAGAGCAGATCTCAAAAAACAGAAAACAAACTGCGGCGTCATAAAATTCATTTATTAAGCTTTAAAATTATTTATAATATAGCTACGATATAACGCGCGCTCTGATTGGTCCAAATCTATGCTATATTTCACCGATATAGTAATGGTTCTCCCCCGCGATATCATAAAAGCATTAGAGCACAACTTTCTATGACTTTATTGGCAAATAGAGCACTTGTGATGTTGGGAGAGACACTCGAAACGCTTTTAAAATCACTCGCCTGCGGCTCGTGATTTTACATCGTTCTCGTGTCTCTCCCAACATCACGCGTGTTCTATTGCGCCGATAAAGTCGTAGAAAGTTTTGCTCTAATGTTTAAATATAGTGCTATAGAATGAGCGAATATTACTCGCGAAGGCTTTACGGTATCTTTAACACCTGTTTATTTCTCAAGCCTAATGGAAACTTCGTTTTTGCAAATAAACACGAAAGTCTTACATTGTTTGCAATCCCAAAGTAATTAAAAACACTTTCTCCTCTTGATGCCTTATACCTCAAGTTGACAGAATATACTGAGCACTTCATGAGGTCCAAGCCGCATAATAGGCTGCTAAGTAAACATTTTGACTTTATCTTTCAGGACTAAGGTTTGGTTTTATTATAGACTGTGAAGTCTACGACCAGACGGTATCAAAAAAGGATATCCGGCGCCGCATTCCAATCTCATAATAAAAGTAATTTTAATCCAAAAAGGGCAAATTCCCGACAGGTGTCTATCTACCACTGTGACAATATTTGAAAAACTGCATTTCAATAAATTAAAATACCCGTGTTCATGGTTTGTTCTAGTCACTTTGCGGCATGAACTGTCACATATACTAAACAATCCAACCCATATACTACCGTGGGGGGACAGAGCGGAAATGACCAAAAATGAAATGTCTAACTTAATCGCCATATTTCAATATATAAGCTCAAGATTCCGTATACAAAGAGTTTCTATGGCCAAAAGCTTAATTCCAAATTTTAAAGAAATTTGAAGAATATGAATTTTAGATATGATTGAACAAAGTTTGCAGAATTCCTGATGAAAGTACCAATTCTCCCATAAAATGGCAGAGAAACCAAAGTTTAAAGCCTAATATCTCAAAGACGGATCCATTAGAAAAAAGTCATTTTTGATATTTGTTTCTAATAAGACAAGGAGTCTGTATGCAAAAAATCAAGCTTTTCTGAGTTAACCTGACCTTATTATTTGAAATTTAGTGATCTAAACAGGTCATTTCCGCTCTGTCCCGTGGGGGTAGTTAGATACGTATAAATAGAGTCTCGCTGATCGGCGTGTGCCCACATCTGCACGCAGCTCTAGAACGAGTGCCAATATGGCTCTCACCCGCAATCTCTCACGTAGTAATTTATCGTCTTTTTCTCCATCTAGCGAAGCTACTAATGTAGTTGTTACTTTTTTTGTAGTGGAAGGATTTCTCATGTTTTTGCTCAATTTCCTCACACTCTTGGTGTTCGCAGTTAACAAACGTTTGCGTAAACGCAGCTTGTATCTGATAATAAGTCTATCGGGTATTGACATGAGTGCTGGCGTCTCTGCCATTCTCTACATACTCTACCTGGACAAACCACAGCAAATCGTGCAAATGAATGTCGTCACTGCTTTAGATCTAGTGATGTTTGGTTGTTCTGCTGTTGGCTTGGTTACTATAGCAACCGAACGCCTGCTTGCGACGGTATGGCCACTTTACCACCGCACACTAACGAACCGATCTTACGTTCTTTGGATTATCTTGCAGTGGTTATCCCCTGGTTGGTTGGTAGTTCTGCTCAATAGCATACATCTATGGTATTACGGCTTTATTCTAGGCAGTGCCCTACTATTTGCCTGCTTAATTATAATCTGCATATGCTATATATCGATATATAAACACGTCAAGCGCCAGCTACGACAACACGGCTCCCTTTCCAGGGCTCAAAAGCGTGAATGTGCGCTCGCTAAGACTCTGTTCATAGTTACAGCACTGTCTGTAACTTGCTGGTTACCAGTAGCTATCCAAATGTGTTTAGCGTCAACGCCTTATGGGTATTCTCCTTGGTACCAAGCATTTCAAGTCAACTCCCTAATACCACGCAACTTGAACTCATTGCTCAATCCTCTGGTGTTCGTTTTCAGGATGAAGGAATTTCGACATGCCTTTGTGAACTTATTCATGCGACCAAGAATCCGTGTGTTGGCACCCGCCACTGCCAGCTCGATAAGCGCTACAGCAGATAATTATAGTATCGGTTTACCTGCTTCTTCACTCGCGACAATCACAGAAATATGTGATACTAGACTGTAACAAATATTATTATATAAATTTAGGCACTGCCTAAAAGCGGAGCTCGAATCAATGCATTGCTGTCATTGGGGTATCGACTTTTCTAGTTTTGATGACATCATCGATTATGCTTGTATCAGCGGCTTCCCCCAGGGGCGACCCCCGGGGACCCAGGGGGGTTTGTGAAAAGGTCCAATCAAAAACCTTAAAATCCCCTGGGTATGGGGCAATAAAATAGTGTCAAAATCCCTACCCCTGGGGATATGAAGTTTTCAATAAGCAGTAATGCATGCAATACACACACAAGACCTTCGTGATTATTTCAAGAAAATGTTCGCCAACATGAAGTGTTCAAGAAAACGCACAAAGTTTGCCAAATTAAAAAGTTCCTGCCCTACCTGATAAGATGAATAACAAAAGCTGTCCCCCAAAACATTAGTGTGATGTGCCATCATTAACAGCGGATCCAGAAGAAAATCTGACTTATTTACGGTCAGCTTTTTCGCGTGGAATTTCGCAACTGCGAGAGTATTTTTTAACTAAAGATGAAAATAATAATAATAATATTTAAAAATACCGTTCCACGCCTCATTCAACTCTTGCACCAGACATTTCCAGATTGATTCTGATTGATTGTGACTTGATTCACAATAATTAAGCCATTGCTAATACATGATTCGCGTGCAATATACAGGCGAGGCGATATACAATCGTGACTCGTGTGTATAATAAATTGACTCTCCGGAGTTAATATATGTAGGGTATGCTATACCTTAACATTATTATGCACTACAGAAAAAGGACAAACTTGTCGATATCTTTTGCCTTCTTCTTTCCAAACAAATCCTGTGGGTTGGCCCGTGGGCAATAGGCGATATGATATCTCAACAAACCCCCTTCATTCCCGGGGGTTCCCCGGAGGTCACCCCCTGAGGGAAGCCGCTGATACAAGCATTACGTCAGGTCACGTGACCTTGGTGGTACACCCACTTGCCTCCAAGATAATTTTACCCAAGTTTGGTCACCAAGCGATGTTCCGTTCTCGAGATATTCATTTTTTTCTTGGTGGGAACCCTGTGGTGTTACAGAGACGGGACGGACGGACACCGCACGCGGGTTCAAAAAATCAGATCCATACCTTCCTTTACATTACGCGCATTCCGTAGATCGCGTATCCGGCCATAGGGCCGTCTTTTTCCGTATCCGGACCGGCTCTTGATTTTCCGATCTCTCTGTCGCGCGAAATTTGAGTTTCAAAAGAGAAAAATGCTAATTTTTAAAATCTTTAAGATTAGAAATAGAACTTGCCGCTCTAATCCTTCGAAGAGATTGTTCCATTCCCTGGCACATCTAAAATTAATACCTCTCCTGGTAAACTCGGTCTTAGGCAGAGGCAGGAGAAGTTTTGTATCACGCCCCCTTAAATTGTATTCGCAGCTCTCGGCGAGGGTCCTGTAGCGTGATCTGAGACTGAGGCATGAGGTCGTTCCTTTGGGATGTCTGCCGATCTGACATCGTAGCTCTTTTGGGTAATACCTCGGGCTGCTCTATTTTGCAGCTTTTTGAGCAGGTCCAAGTCACTTTTACTAGCAGTACCCCAGATCACGTCACAGTAGTCGAAATGTGGCAATACCAAGGCCTTATAAAATGGAAATTAATGTGGGAAAGGGGACAAATGGTCTAATCTCACACGATACCTTTTTTGCGACTGAATCAATATGGTCTGACCATGAGAGCTTTTCGTCCACAATAACCCCAAGAGACTTTGAAGATTTGACTCTGGGTATTTCCACATTATCGATAAAAACATTAGGGCTGTTTATGTTTATGCTGTTTTGTACTATCTCTTTGTTCACTTTTTCAGAGGAATGCTTTTGTCTGCGCAGGGTCACGGTACATAAATACCAAAATTCAGCAAGTAAGATTCCAATGTACAACCAGACATGCATGTTAGATTAGGGGTGAAGCAAAAGATTGTGCAGGGTCAATATCACGCGATAGCCCTTTCAACATCCAGCCCACGCTGTTGTGTTGGTACTTTGAAGTTTGCCGGGCTTCCTAACCATTCCACTCCATTAACTATGGAGAGACAAAAATAATATAGTTTTTTTTCATCGAGTCTTCAGGGTGTATTATGAATCTTTATTGCTAAAACCAAGTAACATCTCGTGACTTTTGTTGAGCGTTTCGCTTGTCTTGAACTTGGCATTGGCATTGGGAGCAGTATCAAACTGAGGTTTTTCAAAACTACATAAAGAACTCTGGGAGAACTCTGCACAGCAAGAAACATTATTTCATGACTAGTGTCAGAATAGTTCCATACTCTCCTCAAACTGCCAATGGGACCACTTAAGCAAGGTACTGGCGTTCGTCTTTAGATGTGCCACGTCGATGTTTTGACCGGTACTACTATCGGAGTGAGCTGAGCGATTTAGTTTTGAGCAACTGCAGTAATTTATTCATGTTCATGCATCTTATTCTTGGCTTGCACGTGACGTCATTGGCAGCCATGTTGGTGTACAGGAACGAAAGAAATTTCATTTGTTGCTGTTTGTTCTGTACACCAACATGGCCGCCGCGCTTTTGTGATTTTATTCCCATAGGAACGAGTGCAAGTGCAAACCAAGGATAGCTCTAGTACCGGTCACAAGGAATTCAAGCCGTACATCTCTTCGCAAACAAATCTTGAGCTGAGCCCTCAGTGAAGCTGCTGACCTGCTGTTATTCGCATGCGCAGTAAGACAAAATAACCCCCCTCCCCACAGTCAAACTCTGAAATTGAGATTCTGTTGGAAATGTGCCGAGGCAGACAACGGAGTTTTATAATTATATTTTAGCTGATCGGAGACACGAGGAAAGCTGAAAACTTCAACTAATCTTGATCAGCAACTGACCTTTGCATCTATCACAATTATGACGCTTTGTATTCTCCGGGGTCGCGTTTTAACTCACTGAATATTCCTGAGATGTTTTCGCAAGATGACGCCATGGGATTCGAGAGAGGAAATTTTGACGTCTCATTCCTCGAAAACTGAACCTAGTACCACGCTCGAACTTTCGTATACCTTCAATTACCCTAAGAGGATTCAAGAAAAAGTGGAAAGTCTTTTGGAATTTGTGTCAAAGTTCTTTAACTTATTTATTTTCTTCGAGCGGTCGTTTCTGAAGAAATTCCTGTGTGAATCATTCATTCGGTGTTCTTCGCTGATCGGAGGCCCGTCGAAAGCAGTAGAAAGTCGCATGGAATGCTGCGAGGTGTTGAAGATAGGAATTAGCCAAGAAAAAGCACCACGGAAGTGTATTCTGCAGAAATTCTTGTTTAGTGCTTGCCATCTTGAAATTATTTACGGTCAGCTTTTTCGCGTGGAATTTCGCAACTGCGAGAGTATTTTTAACTAAAGATGAAAATAATAATAATAATATTTAAAAAATACCGTTCCACGCCTCATTCAACTCTTGCACCAGACATTTTCCAGATTGATTCTGATTGATTGTGACTTGATTCACAATAATTAAGCCATTGCTAATACATGATTCGCGTGCAATATACAGGCGAGGCGATATACAATCGTGACTCGTGTGTATAATAAATTGACTCTCCGGAGTTAATATATGTAGGGTATGCTATACCTTAACATTATTATGCACTACAGAAAAAGGACAAACTTGTCGATATCTTTTGCCTTCTTCTTTCCAAACAAATCCTGTGGGTTGGCCCGTGGGCAATAGGCGATATGATATCTCAACAAACCCCCTTCATTCCCCGGGGTTCCCCGGAGGTCACCCCCTGAGGGAAGCCGCTGATACAAGCATTACGTCAGGTCACGTGACCTTGGTGGTACACCCCACTTGCCTCCAAGATAATTTTACCCAAGTTTGGTCACCAAGCGATGTTCCGTTCTCGAGATATTCATTTTTTTCTTGGTGGGAACCCTGTGGTGTTACAGAGACGGGACGGACGGACACCGCACGCGGGTTCAAAAAATCAGATCCATACCTTCCTTTACATTACGCGCATTCCGTAGATCGCGTATCCGGCCATAGGGCCGTCTTTTTCCGTATCCGGACCGGCTCTTGATTTTCCGATCTCTCTGTCGCGCGAAATTTGAGTTTCAAAAGAGAAAAATGCTAATTTTTAAAATCTTTAAGATTAGAAATAGAACTTGCCGCTCTTAATCCTTCGAAGAGATTGTTCCATTCCCTGGCACATCTAAAATTAATACCTCTCCTGGTAAACTCGGTCTTAGGCAGAGGCAGGAGAAGTTTTGTATCACGCCCCCTTAAATTGTATTCGCAGCTCTCGGCGAGGGTCCTGTAGCGTGATCTGAGACTGAGGCATGAGGTCGTTCCTTTGGGATGTCTGCCGATCTGACATCGTAGCTCTTTTGGGTAATACCTCGGGCTGCTCTATTTTGCAGCTTTTTGAGCAGGTCCAAGTCACTTTTACTAGCAGTACCCCAGATCACGTCACAGTAGTCGAAATGTGGCAATACCAAGGCCTTATAAAATGGAAATTAATGTGGGGAAGGGGACAAATGGTCTAATCTCACACGATACCTTTTTTGCGACTGAATCAATATGGTCTGACCATGAGAGCTTTTCGTCCACAATAACCCCAAGAGACTTTGAAGATTTGACTCTGGGTATTTCCACATTATCGATAAAAACATTAGGGCTGTTTATGTTTATGCTGTTTTGTACTATCTCTTTGTTCACTTTTTCAGAGGAATGCTTTGTCTGCGCAGGGTCACGGTACATAAATACCAAAATTCAGCAAGTAAGATTCCAATGTACAACCAGACATGCATGTTAGATTAGGGGTGAAGCAAAAGATTGTGCAGGGTCAATATCACGCGATAGCCCTTTCAACATCCAGCCCACGCTGTTGTGTTGGTACTTTGAAGTTTGCCGGCTTCCTAACCATTCCACTCCATTAACTATGGAGAGACAAAAATAATATAGTTTTTTTTCATCGAGTCTTCAGGGTGTATTATGAATCTTTATTGCTAAAACCAAGTAACATCTCGTGACTTTTGTTGAGCGTTTCGCTTGTCTTGAACTTGGCATTGGCATTGGGAGCAGTATCAAACTGAGGTTTTTCAAAACTACATAAAGAACTCTGGGAGAACTCTGCACAGCAAGAAACATTATTTCATGACTAGTGTCAGAATAGTTCCATACTCTCCTCAAACTGCCAATGGGACCACTTAAGCAAGGTACTGGCGTTCGTCTTTAGATGTGCCACGTCGATGTTTTGACCGGTACTACTATCGGAGTGAGCTGAGCGATTTAGTTTGAGCAACTGCAGTAATTTATTCATGTTCATGCATCTTATTCTTGGCTTGCACGTGACGTCATTGGCAGCCATGTTGGTGTACAGGAACGAAAGAAATTTCATTTGTTGCTGTTTGTTCTGTACACCAACATGGCCGCCGCGCTTTTGTGATTTTATTCCCATAGGAACGAGTGCAAGTGCAAACCAAGGATAGCTCTAGTACCGGTCACAAGGAATTCAAGCCGTACATCTCTTCGCAAACAAATCTTGAGCTGAGCCCTCAGTGAAGCTGCTGACCTGCTGTTATTTCGCATGCGCAGTAAGACAAAATAACCCCCTCCCCACAGTCAAACTCTGAAATTGAGATTCTGTTGGAAATGTGCCGAGGCAGACAACGGAGTTTTATAATTATATTTTAGCTGATCGGAGACACGAGGAAAGCTGAAAACTTCAACTAATCTTGATCAGCAACTGACCTTTGCATCTATCACAATTATGACGCTTTGTATTCTCCCGGGGTCGCGTTTTAACTCACTGAATATTCCTGAGATGTTTTCGCAAGATGACGCCATGGGATTCGAGAGAGGAAATTTTGACGTCTCATTCCTCGAAAACTGAACCTAGTACCACGCTCGAACTTTCGTATACCTTCAATTACCCTAAGAGGATTCAAGAAAAAGTGGAAAGTCTTTTGGAATTTGTGTCAAAGTTCTTTAACTTATTTATTTTCTTCGAGCGGTCGTTTCTGAAGAAATTCCTGTGTGAATCATTCATTCGGTGTTCTTCGCTGATCGGAGGCCCGTCGAAAGCAGTAGAAAGTCGCATGGAATGCTGCGAGGTGTTGAAGATAGGAATTAGCCAAGAAAAAGCACCACGGAAGTGTATTCTGCAGAAATTCTTGTTTAGTGCTTGCCATCTTGAAATTGACAATGTTGTAGCAATAATTATTCAGGTCAAAATTAAATACTTTTTTGTGGAAAAACTGAACCTAGTACCATGACGAGAGTCGGCACAGACATTCTACCATTTACACTTGTTCGTATTGCCGTGGAGTTGTTCTTGGAATTTGTGTCCAACATACTGAAAATAATTATTTCATTGATACGAGTATTCTTCCTTCGGTGTGCAATGTCATTTGCATGAACACTCGAAAACAAGTAATTCAGAGATCTTCGCGGATCCGAGGCTCGAGTGAAAGCAGTTGGAAGTCACATGGAATGCCTTGGAGCATTGGAGATGTGAAAGATTTGAATTATTCAAGAAAAAGAATATCGAGAGTTCAAGTGTATTCTTCCCTTGCCATCCTGAAATTGACAATGTTGTAGCAATAATTATTCAGGTCAAAATTAAATACTTTTTTGTGGAAAAACTGAACCTAGTACCATGACGAGAGTCGGCACATACATTCTACCGTCTACATTCATTCGTATCGACGTGGCACCGCGGAAATACGTTTTTGTGCGCCCGGTCACACTTTTTAGCTGGTCAGCAGCAACGCCCCAAAAATTACAAAAGGCCGGCAACTTTGAATTGTTTTCCCCGATACGCCAGCCGGGTCAACAAAAGTCCAAAACTTAGTGTGGAAACGTAAAACTTAGTTTTAATATACTTGCGAAAGTTGTAGCACTAAATTTTACAACACATTTATTATATGACAACGATAGTACGCGCGCTCTGATTGGCTAACGAGCGGGCGTAACTCTCCGTAATGCCCACGGGCATTATGGAAATTCTTAATGCCCGCTCGCAGTTCACGACTGGCAAAAATTAATCTCCTTGAAATAACATAAATTCAAAAGATTTTCAGCGAAATTCACAACAAGGAATACTTGAAAGAGTATAACACAAATCTAACTTGTGACAAGAGGAAAATAAAGGCCTGAATATCAGAAATGACCTGTTTACAAAAGCAAAGCAGAGCCAAAAATTACTTTAAGAAATCGAGTCTATCAGGAGAAAATGAGAACTGTGAAGGGAGTCAAAAGATCAGCAAAAGGTAAAAGCTACATGTAAATTAAAAATTTTATTGGGAATTCAAGAAACTTGAGAGCTGAAAAGAATAACAGAAAGCGAGTTCAAACTGTGTGCTTACCGATAACTGATAGTGAAGTCGTTGATTTCCTTTCTCTCTCCATCTCCGAGTTAAATTCATTCTTACTTGACGTTTGCTTTTGCACAAAAGCCGGCTAAAATAACCATTGCAATTTTCTGGAGGATAGCTTGTGAAATATCTTCTTCAGGTTTAACTCTTCTTCCGTATTTTTTTAAAAGCCTTTTCCTAGTGCAACAGGAGCAATGTTTTCCCCAATGGTGCTAAAAAAAAGTCGAGCCTTAAGCTCAACTTCCCGGTTGCTTGCCGTTTGAAACTTCTGTAACTTCCTTAAAAGTTTCTCACAAATGACTAAACAACATTATAAAATATCTGTAAAAGAAAGGATTCCGAAGTATTTGACATCCATAAGAGATTTAGAGCAAGTCTGGCGTGGTTTGCACACACAGGTTTGTTCTATCAGTTTGACTCAGAGAATGAAAAACTCTGAATGAACTCGAGCGCGACGCGGGCGCGTGTCCGAGTTATTTCGGCGGGAAAATGAACGAGGCGATCGAATTCCGGTTCGTAAAAAGTTTGTAGAAAAAGTGCCATATAATAAACAACTTACTAACCTCGACCGTTCGGGCATTACGTGAAATATCAAACCTCGGTTTTGGCGTATCAACCTCGCTATCGCTCGGTCGATACGCCAAAACCTCAGTTTGATATTTCACGTAATGCCCTCACTCTCGGTTAGTAAGTAGTTAATATTGTGCACAGCTTAAAAAAAGTTTGCACACGGGGCGAACTTTAGGAGACAAACTCGAAAGTTGGACTTTCCCGCACGGTATTCGTGATTTTGTTGAAGCTCATTACAGAAGATTTCATGCAGCACGTTGGGAGGACGCAAAAGTACATAATTCGAGTAAAATATTTGATACAGTAATGTGATAATGAATTAGTAATGTGATAACCACTTAGTAATGTGATAATAACCACTTAGGTTTTTGTTTATTCCCCTTGAAATATCAATCACGTGCTCTCTCATTGCAACTCACATGTTCTTGCATTCCAATTTGCTCCCTGTATTTGGTATTTATTCGCTTTTGTTTTGGCTCACAAAACCCCAAGGGTCAGATACTCAGATTTAGTTCTTTAATACGTTGTATTTGGTCACACAAAATGACTTGCTAGAAAACAAAAATAAATATAAAAGCTTGCACTGTAGTATTCAAATGAAGCTCTCCCCATGCATATAGAATTCCATCAAGGTTCAACTAGCTTCCTGTCTCCCCCCCCCCCCCCCCCCTATGCAAGCAGAATCAGAATTTCCAAATGCTGCCCATCCCAGGGGTACATAAATGTCCTGGAATTGCCCATTAGGTGGGTGTCACAAGCCTCTCACATGCATAATGATTGCAAATATGTTCATACATTTCACCTGCATAGACATAAACATATTTTATTGGCACTGTGTAGCCCAAGTGGTCATATGGACTTGTTTGCCACTAAGAATAGCATTGTGCGGAAGGGCATTGGAAATTCCGTAGGGGTGGGGGGTCAATTTAACTTATCATTTCCACAGAAATACTGTATTTTCCTTGGAAATTCCATAGGGGGGTGGGTGGGTCACGTTTCAACACTTTTCCAGGGGGGTATGGATGTTTTCTGGAACCACACATTGTCACTCTCAGGATTTTTTCATA
The DNA here is from genome assembly GCA_033964015.1 of Scolanthus callimorphus. Taxonomy (NCBI): domain Eukaryota; kingdom Metazoa; phylum Cnidaria; class Anthozoa; order Actiniaria; family Edwardsiidae; genus Scolanthus; species Scolanthus callimorphus. Next base: position 40,201,112 of record CM066912.1, read on the forward strand.
CATTTTTTGTATTAACCTGCCACACACAAGTATCTCAAAATGGGCAATTCCAGAAAATAAAGGTAGCCTCCCCACGGACGGCACTAGTTTTTGACCCCCCCATGCATCCAGAATTTCCAAAATGGTTTACCCCCCACGCATATAGAATTCCGGGCAGGTTACAGAAATCCAGCTTCGAAAACCACCCACCTTGCAATCAGAATTCCTAGCTCTTAACCCCCACCCCCCCCCCCCCCCCCCATTTCCAAATGCCACCTGTGGGGGGGGGGGGGGGGGGGTACCTTTATTTTCTGGAATTGCCCAATGTTTGCCGTTGCTGGGTTGGCCCTTTCTAGTCTCAGTGGACTTTAATGTTCTCATATCTCATAACCTTAAAATGTATTGAATGAGTCAGTAAAATTCATGCAAGGAATTCCAGGGATAATTTCTGGTTTCACAATTTGACTCTGCATATTTTTTGTCTTCTGCTCCCTCTCCAAAGCAGTAGAGAACTAAAGATGATGATTCCAATAGGCATATGTCAAAAAGTTTGATATCTATTGCCTTTAGGCTGCATTTATTATGTTTACTACAGGGGGGGGGGGGGGGGGGGGCAGAGGATTTTGAGGGGGGATCTCAAAATTTAGGAACTGGAAAAGGGGGGATGTCAAGTTTTTTTCATAACATGAAGGGGGGATGCATATTTTTGTTGAGGTATTACATATATTTAAGACAAGGTTGTGCAGTTTGATAGTAAATGAAGGAAGGCTCAATTGTTGAACACCTAGTTTGAACCTCCTGAAGAAATATCACTTGCACTATTATTCTTGTTGAAAAAAGCTGCACGCTTCGTGCTCATAAAGAATAATAAACTTAGACAAAAACGCCTTTGGACTTTTGATTAATGTCTTGTAGCGTCATTGTCAAATTGTGGCGTGCTTCGCGCACTCAATAGAAAACAAACCAAATATGCAATACAAAATAAATGATACTCAGTCTATGTAGTATAAGGTTCCAATCGAGGAGCGCACCAGATCACTTGGTAGACAGTCACTACACACAAAAGAGTACAACCACCTAGGATTTTTATTTGCATTTTTACGCTTTGCTTTTTTTTATCATTGAGCCTTGTTCTGCGACCCTACCTCGACATATAAGTTGAAAAAAATGTCTCGGGGGGGGGGGGGGATGTTTTTTTCCACTTGACCAAGAGGGGGGATTCATAAAAAAAATACGTTGACCCTTGGGGGATCTGAAAATTTTGCATTGTCAAAAAAAATCCTCTGCCCCCCCCCCCCCCTGTAGTATACATAATGAATGCAGCCTTACTTTGGTGTGATTTTGAATAGGTTCTCATGAAAGAAAGTGGTAGTGGTGAAGTTCGACCAAAAAAAGCAGTGGTAGTCATGTAAAAAAATATCACTGAGACCAGAGATAATGAATGTCAAAGCTTTCTGAAATAATACAGGAAAGTATATAGGATTGCCATTGGACCATCACAGCTAATCACTTTTATTATTCAGCACATCGATGCACTGCCCAAATATGGTCATTGGAACCCCAATAGCTGTCTTCACATGACAGATATCCTGCGATATCCGTCTCTGAGGGAAATGTGATGTGTTGAGCTCGTAAATAATACACAAAAGTAATGTTTTTCAGGGGGTTTTGTGCTATCGTTGTGCTGAATAATAAAACCATTATCCTGCTCGATTTTGCAGAATATCGTCTCATTTAGCCAACTCGGCCCCAAAGTACATAATTTTAAAGAATGAAAATCCCCTTTTATACTGGCAAAGCAATTCACTCCCTTGTCAACATTCTTCTCTATTCTTTGCAATCTCAGAAATAACTTGCAACCTTGGCTGTTCTTCAATGGTTCAAGTCTGCAGCATAATTATTGCAAATCCCTTCTTGTAAATAATGACACTTGTCCTGTAAAGGAAACGAAAATGCATCCATTGTATGACTTTTGTACTCCATGGGAAAATTTACCCTTCATGCGCTAATCCAGGCACAAGTCACTATAAAACATACGTGGGTTTGGGGGATTTTTTTCTGTAAAAATGAGCTCCCATTTCTTCCAATAATGCATGACGATGTTTGATACAAGTCTCTTTATAAAAACAACAACAAACAGTATTCTAGATAGGAACTGTAAAACTGGGACGAAAACTATTCTCCAAAAGGACAAAGGGAAAAACTCACCTTGGATCGCATGCTATGATTGATTACTAAGTCGCCAAGTCAATCCTCTAATCAACAGAGCAAAGATAAGTCATGGAACTGTTGCCTTGCATGTTTTGAAGAAATATAAAGTGAAACTGAAAAAAGTTGCTTCGAAGTCTTGGAGATAGGTGGCCACACCTCGCCTGTTGGGCGCCCGAAAATTCCACGAATTCAAACCACTCACTTACGTTCCTCTTTAGCATGATTTTCTGCTAAAGCAACTCCTTCAAGTGAAGAATAACCGTAAAAATCCTTTATATTGGCGAAATATTCGAGCTACACATTCGTCTCCCTTCTTTTCATTTCTTTGCAACCTGAGAACGGAAAAAGCCTAATGGGTTTAGCCGCTGGCCACGGGATGTGACGTCACAAAATCGTATTTCCGCGGTGCCTATCGACGTGGAGTGGTTCTTGGAATTTGTGTCCAACTTACTGAAAAAAATTCATTCAAATAAGTATTCTTCCTACTACAGTGCAGCAATGTCATTTGCAATTACACTCCAAAAAAAATCATTCAGAGATCTTCGCTGATCCGTGACTCGATTAACAGATTTAAAGCAGTGGAAACTGAAAGTCGTCTTGAATAGAATGCTACGAGGACTTTGATGCATTGGAGATATGAAACATTTGAATTTTTCAAGGAAAAGCATATCGAGATTTCAAGTGTATTCTTCCCTTGCCATCCTGAAATTGACAATGTTGTAGCAATAATTATTCAGGTCAAAATTAAATACTTTTTTTGTGGAAAAACTGAACCTAGTACCATGACGAGAGTCGGCACATACATTCTACCGTCTACATTCATTCGTATCGACTTGGAGTGGTTCTTGGAATTTGTGTCCAACATACTGAAAAAAATTCATTCAAATAAGTATTCTTCCTACTACAGTGCAGCAATGCCATTTGCAATTACACTCCAAAAAAATCATTCAGAGATCTTCGCTGATCCGTGACTCGATTTAAAGCAGTGGAAACTGAAAGTCGTCTTGAATAGAATGCTACGAGGACTTTGACGCATTGGAGATATGAAACATTTGAATTTTTCAAGGAAAAGCATATCGAGATTTCAAGTATTCTTCGCTTGCCAACTTGAAATTAACAATGCATTGCAAGTAATTATTCAGGTGAAAGTTAAATATTTTTTTTGTGGAAAAACTGCACGAAGTACCATGACGAGAGTCAGCACAAATATTTTGCTATCCACATTCGTTCGTATCGTCGTAGAGTTGTTCTTGGAATTTATGTCCAACATACTGAATATGAACGAGAAACATCAATAGAAGTATATGACCGGAAATGGCTAGAGTCTAATTAGTAGCAATTGCTTTTCGAGTTAGGTTCCTAGTATAGCCAGCGCCATAGCGAAGCAGATTTAGGGAAGATTATAACATAAAAACGTAGCACTATAAAAACATAGCACTGATGTAAACGGATTGATTTGCAATAAAAAAGTTTCATAGCTGGATGGCTTGCGAAGTTATTGTCACCAGCGGTGATGAAGTCATTGCCTGGAGTGCTGGCACTTGAAAGGTTCAAAGTATTCTCAACTCCCTATTTGTGTGTTTCCTGACATTACGTAAGCCGCATTTTCAGTTGATTAGCTTAGAAAAATCCAAGAAATCGTCTCAGTCTTGGCCGCAATAAATTTGTACAAGCGCAGTTTGCACCAAGCGTAATTATAACCATATTATCCGCTCTATCACAAAAACATTCAGAAACTTCTAGCTATAAAGAGTGCGCACATCAGAAAATCGCGGACTTTCTGAAAACATACACAATATTTTCTTTTATATTAAGGGACGTGTCATTATTTAGCGGGGGGGAGGGCTCCTATTTTTGTGGGGAGGGTCCTAATTTTTTTCGCGTGTCTAAAGGGAGGGTCCAAATTTTTTTCACTCCTATTTGGGGGAGGGTCATAATTTTTTTCAGCAACATTTGGACGATGAAGAGGGTAAAACAAATGGCGATAGTGGTTATTTCAGCAACTTCTCCATAAAAATTTCGGCGCGCTTCGCGCGCATAAACAATGACATAATATACTCTTTTAGCTATGAGGACACTACCGTTGACAAGAACAAGTTATCTTCACAAGGAAAATCAAACTCTCCTAAATTTCCCTGCAAATGATAGACCTGGAGGGCAAGTCACTATATGTTTGAAAGAAGACCCCTTAGGTAAGCGTGAGTTTTCGACGTCACAAGCATATAAATTCGTCCGTTGGGCCGCGCTTCGCGCACATGAATATTAATAACTTTGTCATTTGCGGAGCGCAGTTGTGCGCATGAATTATATAACCTAACCTATATAGTTGAGGTAGCGTACTTCCTGTCAGGCCGGGGATTTAACACATTAATCTACGGAAGGGCAGGGAATTTAACACGGACCTTCTATAGCCGGAATATTCAGCGGGGCATTAACGGGAAATTAACGCTGAGCCAGAAGCTCGATTATCGTGCGAAAATATATTGGTTTAAGGACCGAGGTCGGAGGATTTTGGGAGGGATCACTTCATTTTGGGCGAGTGAAAGGATCTCTCGAAACCTGAAGCCTTGAAAGAGAGATTCCAGCAACGAGTTCTATATCATTTTCTAGTTTTATTTCACTCAATATACTATGTTGAAAATTTCGGCGCGCTTCGCGCGCATAAGGAATGACATCTAATCTAGTTTTAGAGAACTTGCCCAAAGAAAACAATACGCTTTCGCCTGGTTGGCAGTCAATATGTTCCAAAGAAGTGAGTTCGACGTTACAAGCTGCATAGAAATTCGTTTTTGGGCTGCGCTTCACGCACATGAATCATAATAATTTGTAGCGCGTGAAGAATAAAACCAACAGGCTTTTTTACTACACGCATAAAATAAAACGTTTATCTTTTCTCTGGAGGCTTGATGAAATGCGTTTATCAAAATAAAGGCGCGTTTCGCCATGTTGCAAAAGTGTCCCCGGGGGCCTGGAGCTTTAACAACGACCATGTCCCTGGTGACCGGGAAAATAGTAACATTTAACACTTAGTGAATGTTAAATTGGGGGGCCGTGATGTCAATTGACTGGTGAATGACAGAAGTAAGAAAAAAGTAGTTCTGTTATTAAGAAGAAAGAAAGAGACATTGCATCACTAGGACAATAGTCTGTCTAACAGGTTTTTCAGAAATAAATTGCATGGGGGAGGGTCCCAATTTTTTTACCTATGACTGGGGGAGGGTTATTTTTTCTTTGTTATGTTCAAGGGGAGGGTCCTAATTTTTTTAGCCTTGTTTGAAAAATTGGGAGCCCTCCCCCCCGGTAAATAATGACACGTCCCTAATACAAATCAAGAGAAAATAAATCATTTTCTCTTGTTCAAATATGCTATTATCGCTTCGGAATCATTCACTCGATGTGTTATCTGAATCGTAAACACTATTCGAATTCTCGCTTCGCATCGAAAAGATCACGCAATTTGGAATTTGACTGCAGCTTTTACACAAGTCAGCTGTACATATTGATTTTACAATGCGGGCTCATGAATAAATTCCAGCGCGCGCATATATTTAGGCAGGATACGAGTCCGCACAAGTTTTGCTCGTTTCGATTAGCTTTCCGCTCGAATTCCTTGTGGTCAAAACACCGACGTGGCATATCTAAAAATTTATGCATTGCGAATAGGAGATCAAAATGCGCATTCGACCACGAAGCATACGAAGTACATATTATAAGAGCCCTGGGATTTCATAGCTGCAGATCATTTTCGAAGTTAAGCTAAGCTAGACAGACTGCAGCAAGACTTCCGTGATAAAGTTGATGGTTGAGGCCGCAAACATCTCCTGCAAGTCGTTCAAAACTCTCAAACAAAGGTAATGTTGAACTGCATTTCGTTTGAATTCCACCATGCAAAGAATGCAGCATACTCTATGGACGTGTAGCTCCATTTCTTTGTTGGGTTGGGATTGTGAAACGCTAATCACTCTCAGAAACTACACTCAATCTCCAGTCATACAAGCGCTAGTCATGGGTTGCTACTCAAAAAGTATTGTTTACTTATTTAGAAAAAATTGAAAATTGTATTGCAAAAACAATTTTGAAAATAGAGGAAAAAGGACAAAAGGTTAAGACCCTGAGTTTGCCTTTTATCTTGCAATTTGATTGAGAGTCACAGCTGGGTGCATTTTGAGTTCAGTCCTAATGATTATTTACATTCGTTGTGCTTCTATCAGTAATTGTTTCGCAGTCTGACGGAGTCGCATTTGCTTATGCAAGCCGAAATCTTATACACACAGGCCCGTAGAAGGGTAATTATTATTATTATTATTATTTTTTTTTTTTTTGGGGGGGGGGGGGTTATGTGAAAAGGCCTAACAATGTTCACACTAGTGAAACGATAACTAACGTTTGGCAACTAGCTACCATGCCAGCTACCGATTTACGCTTGAGTACACTTTGATACTGAGTTGAGACGTTTTGGCATGTCCTTTGTGCTAGATTTGCCCTTGAAATTCTATTTACTTTTGATTAGACAAGTCCTGTAGAACAATTATTGAAGCCTTTTTATGCACAGTTGAATGGGTAAAACGCCTTTACGCCAACTCAGTTGCCGTTCCTCGAATTTGCGCTCAGCTCCAAATTTTCAAGAGAGAAAATCTATACTATTATAATCGGGTTGTCTGCGCAAACGTTTCTGATTGCCTAAATCGTCCGCACTCACTCCGCTTGGCCCTGAAGCTGTGTCGCCAAACGAAGTTCACAAACCTGAAGAGAAAGTGGATATCTCCACAGTGGGCGTGTTTTGGTTGGAAAACATTCACCCTGGGCTAAGTTCTAATTCAAGCGATTTCTTAAGCGAGGGACAAAGCTGCCATCGCCGCCATTTTGAAATCTCCCACAGAAACTAAAAAAGAACTCAGTTCGCACAGCCGAAATCACCATAGTCATCTAAACCTAAATGGTTCTGTCACAAATTACTTGCAGGAATAATTATTATTCGAAAGCTTTAAGCTGAAAAATATTTTCATTCAAGTTTGAACAAACGTACACCGCTCTACACCGCCTTGCTTTCTGGAAGCACGCTAAGGCGAAATGCCACAAAGCCATGAATAATATTTTCTAGGTATAAATCCTGACGCTGTATCGCAAAACGAAGGACACAAACCAGAAGAGGAGGAAATCTCTCCAGTGGGCGTGTTTTTGTTGGAAAAGATTCACCTTTGGCTAAGTTCTAATTCAAGCGATTTTTTCAGCGAGGGACAAAGCCGCCATCGCGGCCATGTTGAAATCTCCCACATAAACTAAAAAAGAACACAGTTCCCTTAGCCGATAGCACCATAGACATTCAAACCTAAATGGTTCTATTACAGATTTCTTACATTTGTGTGTAGGGATAATTCTAATTCGAGAAAGATTTGAGGTGAGAAAAATTTCATTCAAGTTTGAACAAATTTACAGCTGGCACTGCCTACAGAGCGCGCGCTAAGTCATGAATGATATTCTCTAAATATTCCTTTGATAAACTAAGAAATTTCTTAGAACAGTTTAACTTTACCTGTTTCTTCTCTCGTGCCTTACTGATAAGCATTATACAAACAATTCCGAAGTCAAATGTTTTTCTGTAATAGGCTGCGTTTTCAATTTTATCGGGTTCTTAGACAGATTTGAGAACCGGACTGACTCACCAAGACACACACACGTGCGTCATTTTCTCCACCAAAATCAGGGAGACCAGTGCAAAACAAACACACAAAAAGGGAGGTCATTAGTAATGTAAATCAGCAGTTTATGGAAGGGGGAACTTAGGTTGTGTCTTCTAGCGTCACGAAGTGACGGGCTGTTTTCTTGTAACAATTGTTGGGGGAGGGCTGCTACGGGCCTGACGCACCTATTTCAATTAAAGTTGCTCCCAAAACCACGTATCATAAACACTGCTTGAATATGGAAGCAACCAAAAGAAAGAATTCAAATGAATGCCACGTCATCTGAAATGGGACAATATCACACACAAGGTAGAAGTATTTTCTTAATGTGTGTCAAATTATATCCCGAAGCATAGTAAACAGAATGCCACTGGCTTTTTAGTGTAGTTTGGTCGTTGCCAAATTCATAGAAAATACGAACACTGTATACGAGAAAAAGCGTCTTCATTATAATGGCTTAATTATGGTATTACGTTTGACGGAGTTCTTAGTTCTTACATAGTTAATGGAGTGGAATGGTTAGAAGACCGTCAAACTTCAAAGGGTCAACACAATAGCCTGTGGGCTGGATGTTGAGTGAGGCTATAACGTGATATAGACCCTGCACAATCTTTTGTTTCACCCTAATCTAATGTCTGGTTGTACATAAAATCTTAATGGCTCTGAAAAAGTGAACAAAGAGATAGTACAATAGTAGGGTGTCAGGTTTCCTAACCATTCCCCTCTATAAACTATAGGTTTATTTGTGTGGAATTGTTGTATGATCTAGTCCAAGACTAGTCCACAAGGAGTGCTTCTCAAAATAAGAAATATACCTTGGTGTAACTTCTCAAAACACCCTCATCGATAACATGCCAGTGTGGCCTTATAGGGCAAACCAGCTTAGTTGTCTTCACTCCTTATTAGCCTGTAAGAAAATTAATATCACTATATCGTCTATAATGCTCAATAAACTCTTGTCGTTGGTTCTCAGAATATATATCTTCGTCTATAATATTCTAAAATGTCAAAGTGTAAATAACAATTATAAATAGTTGTTTGTTTTCAATAAAGTTAGTCACGCAGAAAGAGGAAAGGCACAAAGCTTGGGCATTATGATTTGAGTAGCGTTGGTAAATTTATTTTACAGAGAATGACGAGAGCGATTCAATATTCCAGACATTTACAACTAAAATCGTTGCATCGCGGCCCGCGTTTTCAAAACATCGATTTGTTTTCGGTTTTCCATTAGCGTTAATATAATACTTTAAATATTATCTGAGCTTAAATGGACCCATTCCTTGAGAGATCAACCCCGCGCAAAAAAAAAAAACGTTGCTGGTATTTTGAACGAAACTTCATTAATCATATTGAAGTCAAGTTGGACTAAGTGTTAACGAAGTTTCAGGACATTTGTTGGATGCAAATTGCCTTTTTAAGAGTTTTAGTCGTGTTTTTGGCTTATTTTTCTAAAATAGGCACTTTGCTTCCAGTGCAAAAAATTGATGAATTTTGGAGAGATTTTAAAAGATGGTGGCACGACAAAACAGCATGGTCACGTGGTATGACGTCATCAATGACGTAATCAAACAAGAAAAGGTTTATATCTAGGGAAGGGATGGACCTCAGACAACCAAACTTGGGTGAAGTTGTCCAAGTGACAAGGGGGTGTAACTGAGTGGTCACGTGATATGACGTCATCGTTGATGTCATCATATGAGAAAAAGAATATATGTCGGGAAGGGACAAACCTCAGACACCAAACTTGGGTGAAATTATCAAAGTGGCAAGCGGGTGCAAGTGCTTAGTCACGTGGTATGACAGTGCAAAGCTATTTATGAAATGGCAACCTTTTTGTCTCAATAACACAGAAAAATATGAAACCGGGAGCTCCGCTTTTAGCCAGTGGCTAAATCTATATATTAAACTTAACACGCTTTTTCAAATTTTCACCCTCGCGAAGCTCCTGACGCGGATAGCGGAACTCCCCGCGCCGAAGGCGCGGAGTCAAGCCCCATACGTATCATTCAATGTCGCATGAGAAAGCAACCCATCCAAGCCAAAACGATACGTTAAGCGGCTTACGAAAACATCGCGGGCTGTTATTTAGGCATGCGCACTTTCGTTAGTGTCGACCCGTGTACACAGCGGATCACAGTCCGTCTTGAAACACTGAGCGCGCGCTTCTTCCTACACATCCAGCACAGCGCCACGGCGTTTGGTTTAAACTCCAAACTGAAAAAACTTGTTGCGTTTTGACGCCCACTCACCCCAAAATATACATTGATAGTCACAGAGACTTATCTGAATTCTTTACAGATGTGAACAGTAAGAGATGCAAGGAGACAAAAGGGAGAACTAATAGGAAAATGGGAAAATATTTACCAACACTATGTTGCTGGTGTAGACTGTGATGGAAGAATCCTGAGAATCTATTTTTTCATGGACTCAATCAATCAATCCGTCATTTACAAGCGTAAAATTCCAGGGAGTCCTTTCTCAAAATCGCCCATTTCGGTTTATCGCGCGCGATTTAATAGTTACCCTTTCTCACTGCATACTCATTACCACATCGCAAAGCTAAGTTATGGGAAGAGGGTCTGCGACTGCTGTGGAAATAGGTATGCAGCGAAGAAAGGCGCGTAGGGCGCGCCACTCAACCGCATAGGGGTATGGAGGGTGGGGTTGAAACATTTCATCGTCTTGTCGAGATGAGCGCGAAACTGGCACATGGCAAGACTGTGAGCCCCAGCCTGATGTCAGGGCACGCAAAGCATTACCAATAACCGGTTTGGCCATTTTTTAAAAACGAATTCCTTGCGCTTTGGCGATGCGCTCATTAGTATGCAGAACGAGAGTAGACATAGACATATTTTATTGGTACCGTGAACTGTTCGTACATTGGTATTTGTTAATTCCAATAATTTTAAACATGAAAAGAGAAAAAAAGAGAAAAAAGAAATGAATAAAAGAGCGAACGTATTTACATTAATCTCACTGATCTGGGGGACTTGATATAAAAGTTTCCCTAAGAAAGCAGTCAAATGCAAACTTTGCTATAACCTCGGTATGTTTCCGCGGTGCTATCAAGTCTAAAAAATCAATGTAGCTTTTTTAAATATTTTTTGATAAGTTTGCGTGTAGCTCTGAATAGAGAGGGCAAGTGACCAAAAATGCCGTTCGTCTTCCAATATTTGGCAATTTTTGGCACTTCCTTAGTTTTGGTTCGACGTAGGGTCTCGTGTAACGCCCTCTTTCGATTTCCTAATTGTGGTGTCTTATTCTTAATTTTGTTAGTGCTATCCGATGGTCAATGATCTTCACTTTGTGAATAGTCCCGAAAAGTGTTTCTCGAAACTCCCCCCCCCCCCCCCCGTCCAAAAAAAAACCCCGCACAAACCGCTTTTTAGACAGAAAGTTGATAAATATATAAGTGGAAATGTAACCTGAACTGGTCTCGTTTTACAAAAAATAACAATAAAAATAAATAGCAAAATGAATATGTTTTATTAGAATAAAGCAAAGATTAACTAGTGCGCAAATTTCAGCTCGTCTCTCGTCCAGCGGTGACCATCCCCCCCCCCCCCGCCCCCTGGCTGGCAAAAATACAAAATACCCCACGGTGGGGAAGACAAAAAACGGAAAATGCCCTTACCCGGGACCAGAAAAAGACGATTTCATCGACACTGCATGAAAAAGCTTCACAACAACAAAATTCCGCTCAAAACGTCAACTCCATTTATACTGTCCGAGCATTTATAATTCGTTTTTAAATGTACTTTAGTTTTCTCGTCCTAACGAGTTCTCATTTCACTGAAAGTGAGACAAAATACAAAAAAAAAGTGAAACACATCTATAAAATGCAGTGGCGCAAAAAGTCTTCTTTTTAAGGTATTAGTACAATGTCGTTAGACATACCTAGGCCATTCGCTATGATTGTCCCCGGAATCTTTCCATGCGAAATTTACTTTCATTCTATTTGCAGAGCAACTATTTCGCAGTTATGTTACTTGATTTTTTGCGAAATCTGTTTATAGTGTCAATTCATTTTTATGTTTTTCCACTGATATGAGACGAAGTTGCGAAATTTGTTTCTTCTCTATAGAAGAAGTTGACTGCGAAATTTGCAAGTGTGTCTTCCCCTTATATTTTATGTTGCGTTATTTTCTGTACCTGGGTCTGGGACATGTAACTGCCAACCGAAATTCCCTTCCCCCCTCCCCCGGGGAAAAACATATCAGATTCATATCAGACGGAAAACTCGTCAGACGAAAAACCCGTCATGACGAGTTTTCCGTCCTCTAGTGTGAAAACGGTTATTGTTGTGCTCAGCTGTCTTGGGACGCGTTAGTTCACGTTATAGCCAGCGAAAATTAATTATTTGAGCCCCTGATTCAGCCTTATATTTCCTATTGGTAATATATAGATTTAGGCAATGCCTAAAAGCGGAACTCCAATCATACACTCACAGGGAGCTCACCTTTACAGTTTAAATCAAGAAAATTCATGTTACCATTATATGGCAATGATAGTATTAGCGCGTTCTGATATGCTAACAAGTCGCAGTTCACGACCGACAAACGATAATCTCCTTGAAATAAAAATGAAAAATAAGATTTTCAGCGAAATCCACAACAAAGAATACTTGACATAGTATTTGTCTCATTGTACTAACTAAATCTAACATGTGACAAAGGAAAATCAAGGCTAGAATATCAGAGATGCCATGTTTACATAAGGCAAAGCAGGGCCAAAAAGTCGCTTACTCAAAACTATAATTCGAGTTTAGCCATCGCATTTGCGATGTTCTATGATTTCGTTCGATGTTCTAGAAAATCTCACTTGATCGAACATGGCGTTGAAGGTGTAAAATCACCATGCCACAAAATCCAGTTAGATCGCATAACTTTATTGAACACCTTTTCGCCTTATTGGATTTTGAAGGAATATTTGCGATAAAGTAACACAAGCTGGGATTTAATGCGATTTAGTGTCAATGCTAAAGCAATGCAATGCTGGATTTTATGCGATGCAGAGGAATTGAAAAGGACGTGATATCGGCCCAGAGTTCAACTCGTAACGTTGGATTTTATGCGATGTTGTTGAATAATCAAAACAAGTTGCAAGATTTGATCAGGGGTTTTAACTTATCCATGTAAACTCCTTGGTTTTAATGTTAATGTTAGAACAGGGGAAAAAGGTACAATTTTTCGATTTAAGTTTGACTTAACACACGGAATTGCCGTGCATCTCAAAATCGCGCCTTTGCTCTTATTGTTGAGCGAGTGTAACCTGGTGTCTAGTGTTCCTCGCTTCTGAGTGGTTAACTCGTACTTTTTGAAAGAGAGGCGGCATTAACCATTAACCAACAGGCGTTAGTAGCGTGGAGTGCACTAAGTGTATGATCGTGTAGTTCAGTTCCCCGCACTCTGGCTTCGTTTCTGGTATATTATAATATTCGTTACATATTCTGATGTCTGTATTATGGTTGGACATTCCTACTGCCATATTCCTGAAATATGCTAGAAGTCCAGGAAAGATTTTAGCGAGGATAACTGATATGGATAAGCTGAAGGTGAGTTCAAATGCCTATAGTATCATCACTGTAGCTTTTACTCGCGGGGCGTTCTATAGTTAATCCTTCTGTTACACAAGAAATATATATCATGGCGAGGGCTGTCGGAGCTCAATCAAGATCGAGACAATTACTTTATTCCCTCCTCACTTTATTTCTTCCGATCAACGGGTCGATTCACGACCAATTTAATCGAACCACAGCGGCGATGTATCGGCCTCCGCAATTATAATTAACTCGATCGATGGGCATAGCGCGAGCGGCCGTTGATCTGGCCTTTTTGCAATTTACTTTGTTTTGTTTAAAGTATAACGAGAAAATTAACCTAAGACTTTGTTAGATAAACACCGGGTCATAGATTTCGGTTTCCCGCTGCACACCACGTGCTGTTGATAAATAAAGTTTGTAGAGCGTTGAAATCTTCTTACCAGTAAAATTATGGTTCGTACGTACCAGTAAAATATGGTTCGTAATCGATCACAGCCTATATTTCTGCTACGAAATTCCTTAGTTGTTATATCGGGTTTCTACTTATTTCACAACGCAGAGATAGCAACTAAAAGATGCCCACACTTTCCGGTTTAGACATTAAAGTCTGAAACTGAAACTTAAAGTTACGACTCTGATTTGCATATAGGAGGACTCACGAGTATAATGATATTGAAATAGCGCCTAGCTACAAGATCGAATAAACACAGATCGTATTCGCTTGATAGAGATACACACTTAGTCTAATAAAGTAACTAATAATTCAGACAAATTCCACAGAAAGCTAGTGTATGAATTTAGGAAAATGATGCATAATTAAAACTGAGTTGTTAGTAATTGGTCGTCAAACGGCCGCGCGCACTCAGAGAACACTTTCACATATATTTCACATGGTTTATTGTGCAATTTTTGCTGGGTACTAACAATTCTACATCCGTTTCACATGTTATTTTGCGAGTAATGTTTGTTAAGAGGCTGTCTCTGTAAGAACGGACCACTCGATTTCGGGTTCGGAACAAACCTGCCCTGATATTTATATCACAGAAGTACTATCTATGCCTACTACCAAAATGCAGTTTTAAGGATCTCAGTAATTATTTTCGGGGAGTTTTATGAATTTTAACCAGACGGGGTGAGAAGCCCTCCAGAACGCCAAAATCTCCTAGTTACGGAGAGCAGTTTTCGCGCCTGAAATCTTTTACTTTCGCATCGAAAACGACAACTCAAATTATATTTTCTTGGTGATTTATTGTATAATCTTTGTTCTTAAGGTAAAATCTTGATTACATTTTAATGATTTTTGTAAGAAAATCAAGCTCTATCGAAGGCGTCCCTTACGACATTTGAAAAGGTAGGGGTTGAAAACCCGTCCTGTTTTCGAAAGTGGCACTTCCAGCAGCTAAAAAGCACCCTAAAATTTGTAGATTAGGTAATTTCCTTCAGAATTATGCAAAAAAATCTGCGGCACAGCGCGCCGTGGAGATTCGGAAGTGATTTGAGGTTGAGTCAATATGTTGTTGTTGTTGCGTGACAAGATTTCCAGATGCGTCACGCTAATAGTTCATCGTTGTTCTTTTTCTTCTCTACAAATAAGGAAACTGCCCAAATGAAGTTTTTGATTGATATCCGGCAAATATTTTCCTAATATTACATGTTTTTATCCAAAGTCAAAGCGAATTGTCTGGCCTTCCATTTCCCTTTTGATAAAGACTTGTTTTTCTAAAAAGAAAAGCCATCTAGAATCAACCGATATCAAGTATTCGATGCTAACTGATGTGTATTGGTGTCAATTATGGTGCGTTAATTTGTATATCCATCGTCTGACACCGTCCACAGAAACGAACTTCTATAGTGAATGTTTATCATAGACGGACCATGAACAGAAAATGCAGGTGAACTAAATCTGTTTTCGTTTCATATTCAATGCTCCGATCCATCGACAAAGTGTTAGTCGATCTTCTTCAGTTCTTTCTTTAAATTACCTTCTTTTCTTACTTATGATGTGCACTTTTCAAGGTCTGGTTTGAAGTGATACTAGTATTTTGTAGACGTCATGCTCATTAAAGTGTAATTTAGTTATTCATGTTGGATATTTCAGAACAACTGCCTCTAAATAATTATGGGAGGGAAACAGTCTAGATATAGCTTAGGGACGTGTCATTATTTACCGGGGGGGAGGGCTCCCATTTTTTTCAAAGAAGGCTAAAAAAAGTTAGGACCCTCCCCTTGAACATAACAAAAAAAATGTGACCCTCCCCCAGTCATAGGTAAAAAAAAATTGGGATCCTCCCCTTGCAATTTATTTCTAAAAACCTGTTAGATAGACTATTGTCCAAGTGATGTAATGTCTCTTTCTTTCTTCTTAATACAGAACTACTTTTTTCTTACTTCTGTCATGCACCAGTCAATTGACATCACGGCCTCCCAATTTAACATTCACTAAGTGTTAAATGTTACTATTTTCCCGGTCACCAGGGACGTTGTTAAAGCTCCAGGCCCCCGGGGACACTTTTGCAACATGGCGAAACGCGCCTTTATTGTGATAAACGCATTTCATCAAGCCTCCAGAAAAAAGATAAACTTTTTATTTTCTGCGTGTAGTAAAAAAGCCTGTTGGTTTTATTCTTCACGCGCTACAAATGATCATGATTCATGTGCGTGAAGCGCAGCCCAAAAACGAATTTCTATGCAGCTTGTAACGTCGAACTCACTTCTTTCGAACATATTGACTGCCAACCAGGCGTATCACTGGAGGGCTTTTGGGGATTTTCATTTGTCCTTGCCAAGATACACATGCGTGTAACGACATTCGAACGCATTCCATTTAAGCGCCACAAGTGTATGTTTTCTTTGGGCAAGTTCTCTAACACTAGATTAGATGTCATTCCTTATGCGCGCGAAGCGCGCCGAAATTTTCAACATAATGAGTGAAATAAAACTAGAAAATGATATAGAACTCGTTGCTGGAATCTCTCTTTCAAGGCTTCAGGTTTCGAGAGATCCTTTCACTCGCCCAAAATGAAGTGATCCCTCCCAAAATCCTCCGACCTCGGTCCTTAAACCAATATATTTTCGCACGATAATCGAACTTCTGGCTCAGCGTTAATTTCCCGTTAATGCCCCGCTGAATATTCCCGCTATAGAAGGTCCGTGTTAAATTCCCTGCCCTTCCGTAGATTAATGTGTTAAATCCCCGGCCTGACCGCGTTAGTTTCCCGCCCTGTCCCGGGGGTGGGGGCCGGGGTGTCATTTGACTGGTGCATATATTATTCATCGCCTCGATTATTTACGTGAGGATGCTTATAATACACAAGTAAAATACAGTGATCCTCCCTCTTAAGTGCAATGATTAACGTAATCCCACATCTCCCGTCCCCTGTTTGACCTAGTACTGTAGACATTTTACAGAAAAACGGGCTCGCATATCCTTCGTTGCACGTGAAGCGTGCCCCAATTTTGTTCATCGTTTGTTTGTTTGTTCATCGTTTTTTTTATTGTTCATCGTTTTTTTTTTTGTTTTTTCATCGCATTTCATCAAGCCTCAGAGAAAGGTAGATGAACATGTTTTGTGTATGGCATAGTAAAAAAAAGCCTGTCAGGAAGTACACCACCTCGACTATATAGGTTAGGTTATATTATTCATGCGCACAGCTGCGCTCCGCAAATGACGAAGTTATTATTATTTTTTTTTATTTTTTTTTTTAGAGACTCTACACGTGACTGGAAGAAATAAATAAATAATAATGTCACGTGAAGGGGGCGAGTAAACGGACACGGAGGTCCCGACGAGACACGCCCCCAACACTTAACGGGTTACAATGACAATACAAAAATTATAAAATGTAAATATATATATATATATTATGCATAGACTGGTCTAGCAGCAGTTAATGTTCAATGATCTGCAGTAGGGGCAGACAGTTTTCCAGGTGCGGATTCTATCCGTATCAAAATGAGTGTACAGTTTGTTAAAATAGAAGGATTTCAAATCTTGTTTGAAAACAGTAGAGGAGCTAGATTTACGGATGTCGACAGGCAGATTATTCCAGATTAAGACAATTCTATTGAAAAAGGAGTCCCGAAAAGCGAAGTTCTAAAACGTCTGGGGCGGAGATCTAAATTACTTGCAGCGCTTCTTGTGCGGCCTGTGTTAATGGAGACGAAGTTGTTAATAGGGAAATTGATTTCTCCCCTGAGGGCCTTGAACAGGAAACATAGGTCTTTTACTTCTAACCAGTAAGAGATGGCAGCAGCTTAAGAATAGTGAGGCGCTGGTTGTAACAAGGTCTGAGTTCTGGCCTGGGTCGCATGCAAGAATAAAGCGCGTGGCGCGACGCTGGACACCTTCCAGTAACTTAATGTCGGTGGTACGGGACTGAGGGGCCCAGACCTCGCTAGCGTAGCCCATATGGGAGCGCACAAAAGTTAAATATAAAAGTCTCTTTTGGCCAGTCCCTAGAGGCAAGCAGTGACGGCGCAGAAAGCCAAGCATCCGGTTTGCTTTGGCAACCACGGTACAAATATGGTCACCCCAAGTGAGGGTGCTATTAACAGTGACCCCGAGGTCTTTTTGTGAAGATGCAACCGTCAAGGCATGCCCACTGATCTTATAGGGATTGGTCACAAGAGAAGGCGCGCAGCTAGACCGTTTCCTGGATACTCTAATAACTTCGCATTTCTTAGTATTGAAGGATAGCCCCCAGACGTCAGTCCATTTGTCTAAATTAACTAAGTCAGCTTGCAGACGCTGGTGGTCATCAGGGCCCCGAATGGCGCGGGAGCACTTGGCATCGTCAGCATATAATGCGATGCTAGTCCCAGAGCTAACCACGTCCGGCAGGTCGTTGATATATAGCAGGAACAGAACCGGACCGAGTAGGCTGCCTTGTGGGACTCCAGAGATGACTTTGGACCAGGAGGAATAGGCACCATCCACCAGGACTCGCTGCGACCTGGTCGACAGGTAGTCGGCGAACCAATCTAACAAGGGTCCATCAATACCGTACAAGGAGAGCTTGTGTAGAGCTTTTGATGCGGCACCGAGTCAAAAGCTTTAGAAAAATCTAAATAGATGACATCGGTTTCCATCCCAGCGTCCAGGCTAGCACCAAGCTCATCAACACAGACAGAAGTTGAGTGACGCAAGATCTACCTTCCACAAAACCATGTTGCAAGGCGGATAACAAGTCCCTAAGGCCGGGCAGGAGATGGTTCAAAACACACCGCTCGCACACCTTACTGACGATGGAAAGCAACGAGATCGGTCTGTAGTTAGAAACGGCGGATTTGACACCTTTCTTGAACACCGGGGCGATGTTTGCGCACTTCCATTCAGGTGGTAGTGAACCAGTGCGGAGGGAAAGGTTGAACAAGGCGCACAGAGAAGGGGCAAGTTCTACTGCGCACTCTTTTAAGATGCGCGGGTGAATCCCATCTGGACCAGGGGCCTTACTAGGGTCCAAACCCTGTAGCACAGAGGTGACCTCCACCGTACTGACCGTTATGGAGGAGATGGTACTTTCAGTAAAGGGCGTGGCTGGGATATCACCAGGCAGTGAAGTGTCTTTGTTAAACACCGAAGAGAAAAACCGATTAAAGGCATCGGCTTTGTCCACTGGTGAGGAGTACTTTTCACTGTCCAAATCAACAGAATCTGGGATTGACGATCGCCTAGTCAGTCTGTTGATAAATGACCAAAAACGACCAGGATTGGTGTAGCAGTTGTCAGAAATGTCCCTGAGATAGGCGATGCGCTTCGCGCGGACAAGGTATTTCAATTCTCGTCGAAGGTATTAATATTCATGTGCGCGGAGCGCGGCCCAACGGACGAATTTATATGCTTGTAACGTCGAAAACTCACGCTTACCTAAGGGGTCTTCTTTCAAACATATAGTGACTTGCCCTCCAGGCCTATCATTTGCAGGGAAATTCTGGGAAAGTTTGATTTTCCTTCTCAAGATAACTTGTTCTTGGTCAACGGTAGTGTCCTCATAGCTAAAAGAGTATATTATGCCATTGTTTATGCGCGCGAAGCGCGCTGAAATTTTTATGGAGAAGTTGCTGAAATAACCACTATCGCCATTTGTTTTCTATCTTCATCGTCTGCTTGTAACGTCGAAAACTCACGCATACCTAAGGGTCTTCTTTCAAACATATAGTGACTTGCCCTCCAGGCCTATCATTTGCAGGGAAATTCTGGGAAAGTTTGATTTACCTTGTCAAGATAACTTGTTCTTGTCAACGGTAGTGTCCTCATGGCTAAAAGAGTATCTTATGTCATTGTTTATGCGCGCGAAGCGCGCCGAAATTTTTATGGAGAAGTTGCTGAAATAACCACTATCGTTATTTGTATTACCCTCTTCATAGTTCAAATGTTGCTGAAAAAATTATGACCCTCCCCCAAATAGGAGTGAAAAAAATTTGGACCCTCCCTTTAGACACGCGAAAAAAATTAGGCCCCTTCCCACAAAAATAGGAGCCCTCCCCCCCCGATAAATAATGACACGTCCTTAGCTTCCAAGTATGTAAATGTTTTGTGTTTCCGGTTGACTAGAACTGCCATGACATTTACAAATGTGGCAAAGAGTTCTGGAAGAGACGAAAGCCGAAGAAGTCTTAGTCGCTTTTTTGTAATCTCGTGCGTTTTCCGGTTAGTGGATAGCCCCCCCCCCCCCCCCATGTGATTACATTTTGTGAATTTGAGTGTTCAGACGGTGAGCCCGGACTCAAAAATTCAAGCCTGGTTTGCCTGGTCAGCCCTGGCCAGAAGTTGCCTCGATCATGTAATTGGAGCTTGTTTACCCTGTTAATAAGGCCCGGGTGGTAGAACGTTGAACCCACCTAGCCCATACATATCGCGGGGAGAATATACGGGGATGCTCTCCCTATTCCCTAGTGTATGTAAAAATTTCTATCTTTTAGGCTGCATTCATTATGTATACTACAGGGGGGGGGGGGCAGAGGATTTTTTGGGGGGATCTCAAAATTTAGGAACTGGAAAAGGGGGATGTCAAGTTTTTTTTCATAACATGAAGGGGGATGCATATTTTTGTTGAGGTTATATATATATTTAAGACAAGGTTGTGCAGTTTGCTAGTAAATGAAGGAAGGCTCATTGTTGAACACCGAGTTTGAACCTCATTCCTGAAGAAATAATATCACTTGCACTACTATTCTCGTGTATTCACCCTCTTTCAACTGATATGTTGGAAAAAAAAACTGCGCGCTTCGCGCGCATAAAGAATTTTATTATATAGACACTAGTGTTTTACTCGGAAATACCACCACTCGTAATCTCATACGAAGCTACATCCGGTCCTCAGTGACATATTTTCCATATCCTCACTAGTGAGGATATCGGTCAAAACGAAAGTGCTTGGAAATCTATTTGTAATAATTTTCTCTGGCTTGTCTATATAATAAAAAGAAAATTACGCGGTGGCTTGACGATATTAATTTTATTCTCTCGTGTCAAAGCAATATTTTACTCACTCGCTGCGCTCGTTCGTAAAATATTGCTTTTGCCACTCGAAAATAAAATTCATATCTTCGCGCCATCGTGTAATATCCTCTATATATTAAACTTAAAAAATCGTAAAAGGCCTTCTTGTTTTACTACAATTCCTCGAGGTCCTCTCAGTGGCTTTCGTCTGCCAGACAAAAACGCCTTTGGACTTTTGATAGTCTTGTAGCTTCATTGTCAAAATTGCGGCGCGCTTCGCGCGCACAACGGAAAACATACCAAACAATCAAATACAAATAAATGATACTATGTGTAGTAAGGCTCCAATCGAGGAGCGCACCAGATCACTTGGTAGTGAAGTCACTACCGACACAAAAAGTAAAGCCACCTAGGATTTTTATTTGCATTTTTACGCTTTGTATTTTTTTTTATCATTGAGCCTTGTTCTTTATTTTTTGAAAAAATGTAAAATTGATATAAATATAAATTGAAA
Organism: Scolanthus callimorphus; assembly: GCA_033964015.1. NCBI lineage: Eukaryota > Metazoa > Cnidaria > Anthozoa > Actiniaria > Edwardsiidae > Scolanthus > Scolanthus callimorphus. Next base: position 40,222,480 of record CM066912.1, read on the forward strand.
AAATGTCTCCGGGTGTGGGGGGGGGGGGGGGGGGGGGGGCATGTTTTTTCCTTTTGACCAAGAGGAGGGATTCGTAAAAAATATGTTGTGCCTTGGGGGATCTGAATTTTTTGCATTGTCAAAAAAAATTCCTCTGCCCCCCCCCCCCCCCCCCTGTAGTATACATAATGAATGCAGCCTTAGGGCTGGCAGATATCATCTGATTCCTTTACCCTATGCTGTCTCCTTTGACCACACCCAATTTACTATTATTAATATTACTTTCATTATTATTATTACCGGTAAATTTGCTGTGGGCCACACCCTGTTTACTCCTCATTTCTACCGACGATAAAACTGCACTTTATTTTTAGTGCCATTTACCCCCCCCCCCCCTTCCCCCAAGGATTCCTTCTTCAGCGTAGCTAGTTTAAATTCATGTGATGGCAATAAACCGGACTCACTAAGAGTAAAGGAATAATCTAGCAGAACCAACAGAGGAGCCCTAAAAGGTTGGCCTTTTAGGACGTTTTTACCGATTTCGTTTTACTAGCCAATAAAATTCGTTTAATAGTAGTAGCTTTGCAGACGCCTGTTATTTGCATGTACAACAGGCCCGTAGCCAGGGATGTTTGTGGGGGTTCTAATCTAGAAAAAGCGGACAACGCACCCCCGGGACGCGCCCCCCCCCCCCCCCCCCCCCCCCCCCCCCCCTCCTGTTGTTCTCTGCTGTTGTTATTCTATAAATAAGGGGAGGTTTTGGCAAGTTAGATCAATATAAAAATCACTGCAAATTTATGATAATTTAAAAAGAAAATACACTTCTACATAGTATGTAGATTTATAAGTTTTTTGTAGATTTTTTGTAGGCATTTCGTAGCAGTAAGAACAAAACGATGCGGAAATATTGTACTTAAAATTTAAATATGTAGAAGTATGAACAATTACTCTGTAATTGTGCATTTTCTAATGCTAATGAACGTCGCGACGTAGAAGAAACAACATTGATATTAAGCAGCTAGTTCTCCTAGGGTTTTTCTTTATTCGGAATGATAAAAAACATGCAATATTAGGAAAATATTTGAAGGATATCAATCAAAAACTTCATTTGGGCAGTTTTTCCTTATTTGTAGAGATAAAAAGAAAAACGATGAACTTATAAGCGTGACGCATATGGAAATCTTGTCACGCAACAACAACAAGACATTGACTCAACTTCAAATCACTTCCAAATCTCCACGGCGCGCTGTGCCGCAGATTTTTTTGCACAATTCTGAAGGAAATTACCTAATCTACAAATTTAGGGTGCATCTTAGCTGCTGGAAGTGTCACTTTCGAAAACAGGACGGGTTTTCAACCCCTACCTTTCAAATGTCGTAAGGGACGCCTTCGAATGAACTTGATTTTCTTACAAAAATCATTAAAATGTAATCAAGATTTCACCTTCAGAAGAAAGATTGTACAATAAATCACCAAGAAAATATAATTTGAGGTGTCGTTTTTGATGCGAAAGTAAAAAATTCAGGCGCGAAAACTGCTCTCCGTGACTAGGAGATTATGGCGTTTTGGAGGGCTTCTCACCCGTCTGGTCAAAGTTCATAAAACTTCCCGAAAATAATTACTGAGATCCTTAAAACTGCATTTTGGTAGTAGGCATAGATAGTACTTTCTGTGATATAAATATCAGGACAGGTTTGTTCCGAACCCGAAATCGAGTGGTCCGTTCTTACAGAGACAGCCTCTTAATTGTTCATTGCTTGTGATAAAGTAATAAAGAATAAGTAAGGCAATATCACCTGAAACATCTTCCATAAATTTCTAGAAGATCGCATTCAAACGTGGAAAATCGTAGCAAATTCCATGAGGGCAGTGCTATTTGTGTAAATATGATATTCTACGAAATCGCATGAGATCCAAAGTGCAATTCACCGGACTCTGCCTTAGTCGGATATCGCATGAGATCGTAGAATATCCTAAGGGCGAATTTACCGTGAAAATTCACACCTCGTCATCTAAGATAATCGTGTAAAATCGCACGATCTCTTGTCCTTTTATCGCAGAATCTTCTAGGTTTATTCTAGAACGTCGTACGATATTCAAAGCTCATCCCGCAGTGGTAAGCAGCAAAACTCAAAAGTTACATGTAAAGTCAGAATTTTCTCATGAGGAATGCATGGAAGCTAAAAATATAAATAGCATAAGAAGCAATTTCAAGCTTTGTGCTTACCGATAACTGATAGTGAAGTCGTTTCTTCCCTTCGAAAGTCTCCGTTGTGTTGAGTTGAATTCATTCTTACTTGGCAAGCTCTAAATATATTATTAGGCTAAAACCATTGCAATTTTCTGTTATTGTCAATCCTGTTCAATCCAGTTCTGGCTCCCTGTTCGTAGATTTCATATGAGTATTCGAAGAACACGTCGTTTGCAGCTTTTACGAAAGAAACTGTTGTTTTTCTTCAGAAGAACGCCGAAGTCTTGCTTCGCCGTGGGCCGAGTATTCTGCAATCTACAATGCCTTTGAATCTTTTGCAACTCCCTCATAGTTTCTCCAAAATGACTAAACAACATTATGAAATATCTGCGAAGAATCGAAATCCGAAGTATTTTGACAATCATTAGAGAATTCTTTGAGCAAATTTGGCGTGGTTCGCACCCCACGAGTTTATCTCAGTTTGACTAAACAAAAATTTCGTCTGAATGAACTCGAGTGAGCCGCCGACGCGGTCGCGTGTTTTGTGAGTTTTTTCGGCGGGAAAATGAAGGAGCAACTTCCGGTCCGTGTCCTCTGCCCGCGGCGCTGTGCTGGAGGACAAAATGACGCGCGCGATCAGTGATCCAAGACGGACTGTGATTGGCTGTGTACACGGGTCGCCACTAACGCAAGTGCGCATGCGTAAATAAGAGCCCGCGATGTTTTCGTAAGCCGCTGAACGTATCGTTTTGGCTTGGATGGGTTGCTTTCTCATGTGACGTTGAATGATACGTATGGTGCTCCACTCCGTGCCTTCGGCACGGGGAGTTCCGCTATTAGCTGTATTCACACTAGAGACGGAAAACTCGTCTGAGACGAGTTTCTCGTCAGAAAAAGTTCCTGTCTTATGTCAATTGTACTCAGAAACACTTGCTTGCTATCTGTCTAAACTTTCTTCTTCCAAAAAATTGTTTTCACGTGATCACAGAAGAACAGGGAACCATATTCAAGGCGAGAAACTCGTCTCAGACGAGTTTTCCGTCTCTAGTGTGAATGAAGCTATTGCTGTCGGTCGGTGACAAGTTGATATTGCAAATCTCGAAAAATTACTACGTCTTCGTCAACTGGGCCATTTTATAAGAAGATAGCCAACCAGAAAGCGAGAGTACATAACAAAGGATCTTGACTTTCTTGAGATCTCATCGAAATATTCGCTTTTCTTTGTGAAAATTCACTTAATTACTCATCGTCAGACGAGTAATTAAGTATTAAATTTCCTAAGGTATTAAATTTCCTAAAAATGGTATTAAATTTCCTAAAAATGGTTCTTGAATGTCTGAATGTCAAACTTTTACGGTATGGCCCGTTGACGTACAATAAAATGACTTTCATAGTGTATAGCAGTGCGTATTTTGTTAGTGTCTATTTCACAGTCGGTTGAAAACCACTCTATCAGTAGGCCTTTTCCACGTAATACTTATGTAATACTTATCAGGAAATTCAATTCATTCAACTACACATGTACACACCCGAATTATAAGTAAAACTGCAAAGTTTCAAAAGAACTACTTGAAAACTGGCTGACATATGAATTTTCAAAACTTAGTATTCTTGGCAAATAAGCTTAGGCCATACACTAAATCGGAATGTATTGAAATAAGGAGACCAAATATAAGCCGCATTCAACCACGAAGTGCATATTGAAAGAGCCCGGGGAATTTATTCATAAGCTGCAGACCATTCTGGAAGCTAAACAGGACCTTGGGAGTTAGACAGGATCTCCAAAACAACGGTAATGTTGAACTGCATTTCGTTTTTGAATACCACCATGCATCTACCATTCTCTATTGGAAGTTTATAGTGAGCTCCATTTGTTACTAAGCAAGCACCATAAACGCGTTTTTTTAAAGATTCAGCTTAGCTCTTCTTCTAGTCGGTATTAAGTCTCGGGGGTTTTGCTCTTTTCTACGCTTATTTCGTAAATCTGGTAATTCCGCTTGACCCTAGTTTTTGGAAAATAATAACCTGTAGTCTGCTGGTAAAACTGCCATTTTTCTTTGGATTTCTGACTGCGGCTTGAAATCGCACTCCTCGACGATTGATATCACACTGTTTATACTGTAATGGTAACTGACCTGAATGGAGTGCAATTTGGTCAGAAATCATACGTGTGATTTCAAAATCGAACGAGCGCGCAGTGCGAAGACATTCATCCACGAAGTGCATCTAAATGCCGTGTAAGAAGAAGAGATTATTCGGTTTGAAGACGATAAATTAGACAACATTAAAGGCAGCAGTTTAGTGTAACACGGAAATTTCTGGATGGGTATCTTTGTTTACCTACTTGGCACAAAGAGGGGTGGTGAATGGTCAATGCGAGAATTCCGAGAACGCGAGAACGCCGCTTTCAAAATCCGAGATCGAGAACTCGATTTGAGATTCGCCATATAAACACAACAAACTGGAAAATCCGAGATCCGAGACGACCTGAAAAAAAAATCCGAGAACGGCAAATTTAAAAATACGAGAATTCGAGAACGCCTAAAATTTCGCGAGAAAACAGTTATTTTGAAGGACCATTCGCCACCCCTCATAAGGCTTCATCTTCTTAGAGTATCTTAGGCCAAGTACATGCCGCTCTTATCATGAGCCGTACCAACCTGTTACCATGAAATACTCGAACTCGCGGCGTTAAAATCGATTCTACATTCCCGGTTTGATTTAGAATAGTTTAGGCTACAAGCAGACGGGAGATGGTCAAAAAAATTGTTTTAATGAGATTTTGCATTATGATCGGCTTATGATAAGAGCGGCGTATGTACTACTAGGTGTCATTTGAAAGTGTAATGGGTCAGTATCATTTTAAATAATTGTAATCGACGCGACTTTAATTCGACGTTGGCCCAGGCCTAAGGGTAACAAAATTATTTGAGCCACGCCATGTTTGGTATCTTTTAGGGGTGAAACTGAAAATTTCCGACGATCATCTTCGACCGGGCCAAATTCCTAGAAATTAAGAGAAAACATGTCTTCATTATAATGTATTGTTCATGGTTTTACGCTTGAAGGAGCAAGGTGTATACTCAGAAATACATTACATGCGGGTCTTCACGACCATTGGTCTGAGTTACAGGTTCAATTTGAGAGAAAAAATAATAAAGCTATAGGCGGTTATTTGTTTACTCATTTGCATAAGCAGGGTCTAGATTCGGGATTTTGAAGGCACTAGAAAATAATCAGCTCTGATTATCAATATCAATAACAACAATAGAAGCATACTCTTAAATATTCAAGGTTTTAAGGACCCAGTTCAATGTTCAATTGAGAGAAAACAGGTGGGCCAATGAGCCTTCGCTACACAACGATCCACTGCGTGGATCATTCAACACTTAGGCCTAGTTCATACGTCGTATTTCGGACGAATTTAATTCAGACGAATTTAAGCCTAGTTTATACGTCGCATTTCGGACGAATTTAATTCAGACGAATTTAAGGCCTAGTTCATACATCGTATTTCGGACGAATTTAATTCAGACGAATTAAGGCCTAGTTCATACGTCGTATTTCGGACGAATTTAATTCAGACGAATTTAAGGCCTAGTTTATACGTCGCATTTCGGACGAATTTAATTCAGACGAATTTAAGGTCTAGTTCATACGTCGTATTTCGGACGAATTTAATTCAGACGAATTTAAGGCCTAGTTTATACGTCGCATTTCGGACGAATTTAATTCAGACGAATTTAAGGCCTAGTTCATACGTCGTATTTCGGACGAATTTAATTCAGACGAATTTAAGGCCTAGTTCATACGTCGTATTTCGGACGAATTTAATTCAGACGAATTAAGGCCTAGTTTATACGTCGCATTTCGGACGAATTTAATTCAGACGAATTTAATTATCGCAATTAAATTCGTCTGAAATGCGACGTATAAAACGAACCTAAAAAGGTCGAAAATTAAATTCGTCCAAGACGTCTGAAGTATGTCTTCGTTTTATTTTATTCGTCGTATAAAACGAACCTCCATTTTATACGTCGCACAGACGAATTTAATTGATCAATTAAATTCGTCTAATAAAATGCGACGTATAAACTAGGCCTAAGTGAAAATCGTCGATGCGTAGTTCAGAATAGTAATTATTTGATCTTGAGCGATTTTATTACATTTTTTATAAGCAAAGAGGCTTTTCTTAAAGATTTGTGGGGCAGGAAGATCTAGCCAACATTGTTTCTTGCAAATTGAGCACCTCGCCATGCGCTCATAATTTGAGTTACGAACGTCAAACTTTCTAAGTACGCTTCATTCACCAGACGAAATACAGAGAGTATTAATAAATAATAAATAATAAAGAGAATAATATATAGGCAAATATATGATGTTGTTAATGAATTTAGGTAGGAAGCGCAATCCACAAAATTATAGCAACTGAGTCGTCGCTACTGTAAAAGTTCTCACTATGACTATTGATTTCAAAGCCTATCCCTGAGTCAACTACATCTACGACTATTGTTTTAAATGCATGAAGAATATTCTTCTTACACGCACAGGAATAATAATGATAAGAAAAAAGCAGGGATAAAAGGGGAAATAATTCTATGGCAATTTAGGCGTTGCTCCAGCCTTTTCCAATTTTTTTTATAGCCTGGTGGTAGCAACTTTGAACTTATAAGCAAACGTAGCGAATGTAAGACTTTAATTTGTCCTCGGAGTAGCTTTCCTCTCTATGCTTGAAAGCCCTTTCCGATTCCAACCCCTTTCTTGTCTGAAGTTTCCTTTTGAGGTTTTCTACTGGTCCTGAGGTTTCCGCTGTTTTTCGATTTATGCCACGGGGGCAGCAGATTGCATGATCGTTGTGAACGAACTTTTGATATAAGGACTTCAAAGGCACAGTTTTGTTGCCGGGACTAAGGATGATCATCGAAAAATGGTGATATCGTTTAGATCGTAAAATCAAGCGGCGGTGAATGTGATTCACCTTTTCTTATTGATTTGCCTTTTATATATTTAATATGGCTTCATTCGACCAGCAGCACTGCATTTCATACTGTGATACCTTGAATTCATTGTCAGGTATTCATTTCCATGTCTTTTTTGACTACCAGGGGCCGGTTCCTAGAAGGTCAGTTAAGAGTTATCTGTAGATAAACGCTTATCCAACGGATAAATCCTGAACAAATCCTATACAACAGATAACTTTTATCCATGGATAACTTTATCCAACCTTTCAGGAACCGGCCCCAGACTGATAGTTTCTAAAAATCAACTTTGACGATATGGCGGCCATCTTGGATCCGCCATTTTGAATATCACAGCAGCGCCATATCCGAATAATACGACAATTTTTCGTATAGAACATTCTAAACTATCTTGTTCAAGTTAAATATCGTTCGAATTTAAAATATAGCGACAAAACTATTTTAAGGGGTTGGCGAAGAGCTGTCAATCATGATGACGTCATTTTCACCCATTAAAATGCAAAATCAGGGATGGCAACAAGAAAATTCGGATTCAGCGTGAAAAATTACATAAGAAAACTCTTGTTGCCAGCTTTTACTAAAAAATGCCTCATGCGCCTTAAATATTGCAATTTTCTGATATTTCGTCTAGTCTAGAAAGAGTACGTCTTTGTTATTTCGTTTTAGAAACTTTAGGGGGAAGGGGGGGGGGGGGGGGGGGAGCAGGTTTTGGTCATGCATGAATTGTTTTTCCGGAGTAGAATTTGTGTAGGAGATTTTTTTTTTGCAAGCCATGGCTGTGCAGGATTTTTTTCGGTTTTTCTTAAAATGGTTTTTTTGTCTTGTCGAATTTCCCCATGTTATAGGCCTTTTAAATATTAGTAGCGTTTTCTAGTAACTCAAGTATGAATATGCTCTGTAGATGGTGAAGCACATTTCTACAGATTGGCTGGCAATGTTGAGACCTGTTCCAGGGTTGTTCCTTTCACAAATGCAACCGTATTTTTTACATTTTCATTAACAATTGAACTTTCAATAGAAGAGATTTCAATAGATGATTTATCTTATCGATATAGAAGAAGGCATTTTACACATAGAGGGGATCGCACTTTTTTTTCGTTGCGCACGAAGCGCGCCCAGAATTTTGATAAACGCATTTCATCAAGCCTCAGAGAAAGGGTAGATGAACATTCCTTCTTTTGTGTATAGAAAAGAAGGCTTGTAGGTTTTATCATTCATGCGCGCAATTGCGCGCCCCAAATGACGATATTGTTATTGATTTATTTGCGTCAAGTGCGGCCCAAATAATGAATTTCTATACTTGTAACGTCGAACTCACGCTTACCTAAGGGTCTCTTCTTTCTAACATAGTGACTGCCCGTCAGGCCTATCACTGCAGGGCATTTTTAACCGTACATGCTGAAGGAAATTTGCCAAATTTTGGTCCAATATTGTCTCTAATAATCAAGGAAATTCACATCCTGGTACAGAGTCCCACAATTGGACAGGCTCTTATAGCTTGATGATTCCAATTTACGACTTGTTAGCCATGTCTTTAGTGAATTTAGACACGAAAATCTTCGCGCTTTTTCGGCAAAGTTCTGTAAAAATCTCAAATGCAGAATTTCCGAAATGTTTCCGATATAGTTACGTCGTGGTTACAAACAACGCGAGAGCTCGGATTCGGTAAAAACTCCGAATTGTTTTCGGTTTCCGAATTTTTTTTACCAATAAGAAGAAAAATGCGACAAACTGACCCACGGCCCACGCACAGCATTACGTCATTTCCCGTGCATGCCATATGCGACACTTTTTTGGCGCGCTTTGCGCGTACAGAGGAATCCCGCAGCACCCTTAGGGACGCGGTCAAAACATTCGTACTTCCTTGGGACCCGATTTAAGGGGGTAGGGTATGACCCGGAACCACCTACCTAATGAAGGAGTAGAGGGAGGAGGTGGTACCCGGTATCTACCACCAGGTCTTGCAGATCAAGGGTGGTGGTACCGCCCGGGACCTACCACCAGATCTTGCGGATCAAAGGGAGGTGGTACCACCCGGTATCTACCACCAGGTCTTGCGGATCAAGGGTGGTGGTACCACCCGGGACATACAACCAGATCTTGAGGGTCAAAGCTGAAAGCGATGTGGTACCACCCCAGTCTACATCGTAGGGCTGCGTGACCGACACAAAGAACGGGCTGCGAGGGAGACTAGCCATGCTAGCTGTCCCCTTGCCATATCGTTATATCGAGGTTTCACTGTATATGTAGAATCTCTGGCATGCTTGATTCCTGAATGCCTCGGGTCGATCGAGGAATTATTTTTCATGCGTTCAGGTCCAATCGAATTGACGGCCCTGTTCTTCTCTAGAACTATTTCTCGGGTTCAGTATCCTGAAGCATTCAGAAATGCTAGCATGCCAGAGCTTCTACCTGGATAAACCAGCTAAGGCAGGGGTCGCGTTCAAAAAGATATATTATGTCGCTACCAAAAATGGATCGCGGATCGAATCCTGACAGAACATATGGCCTCCTTGCGGTCGCGCTCGCACGCATGAAAACTGTATCGGATTTCGCCCTTCATGTGCACAAGAGTGAGATCTTTGTTTTCATCATGTTTGGAATATTGCTCTTGATCGCAGTCTGTACTGCTTGTATGCTTGCAGTTGATTATTCACAATGCTACTACTCATGGTCCTGATTTTGGCGCCTGCCTAGACATGAATTCGTAGTTTGAAAATAAATCCCCGTTCTTGACCACTTTGACTCACGAACATTCATACCAAAGAACAAATTTCGGATGAGGAAATACGGGTGCAAATCAAAACAACCACGCGACATACCAGACACGCGACTGCTTAATGCTAGCTATATTACCTCTGCTAGCAGGGTAATGAGAAAGCAATCGGTTAGGAAATATTATATTATACAATCTGGATTCTTATTTTGCGGGCAAGGTACAGCTATGTACTAGTGTTGTTACGGACGGTGTGCAGGGTGCAGGGCGCAAGGTATGCAGGGTGCAGGTTATAAGTTGCAGGGTGCATAGCCTGCGTAGCAAACGCAAATGTTCGGCAAAGGCTTTGAGAAACGCTCTATCCCGGTAAAGTTTCCCTGTTTTCTGTGTTTTGAATGCGAATGTCCGACATTCCGCTTTGACAGAAGATGAAATCAGAGACGGGCACTTTTCTGACTTTTCAACTGGTCAATCAAGAGTGACATATCTGACATATGGCATCGAAGCTCAGAAGCAAGGATTTTATAAAACAGACATGACAAATACTGCACGAGCCAAAAAATAAATCCCGAACGTAACAAAATAAAATCCTTGCTTCTGAGTTTGCTTCTGGGCTTCGATGCCATATGTCAAAGCGGAAATGTCGGACATTCGTATTCAAAACAGGGAAACTTTACCGGGAGAGAGCGTTTCTCAAAACATTTGCGTTTGTCTGTCTGTGTATGCACCCTGCAACGTCCGAGTGCGAGTTTTGTTATTGCAAAACCCGGTTCCTGGAAATCTGCTTGTTGTCAAACATGGCAGTCGACAGATTTTTTGACAGCAGTCCATTGTTTCTCTGGCCTGCCTGATATGACACCGCTCGAGGCAGGACCACGGCTCTTTTGATCTTATGCCCTGCGGTCAGACTTTCGTTAGAGATGCCGTGCTTAGCTGTTGCCGGGCATAAACACAGCGCGCTAGATTCGTGCTTCAAGTCTGCGGATAGTCAGAATTCGTGCTAGATTTGCTAATTCATCAAAGGAGCGGCAGCGCGTTTGAAGCCCGCGAATTAAAAATTAGACTTGAGTCGTGCTAAGCAAACAAAATTTGACAGTTGTCATTCAAAGTGAGCTGAAACATTCACTGCAACATTAGCCTCGGCACTTTTCGAACTGTATCAGATACAAACGCTAAAGCTCGGTTCCAAGCAGTGGGGGGTTCTGTGTGCCCTTTTGCTGCCGCCAGATAATTAGTAGAAAATAAAGTATTCCATTTGCCGAACATTTGCGCTTGCTACACATGTGAATTTCATATCAAGTTAGGCCTACGGCAAACGCCGAACTTCAGCCGCTCTTCTTCTGTTGAACCTTTCCTTTTTCAAAGGATGCCGCTTCATTATACTTTATAACCAAGAAATTTCTATTGTTTTGTATTGGAACGGCGCGACTCTGGCACGGCGTTTGCCGTAGGCCTTTAGGCCTTATAGAGCTATGTAAACATGTAAACACCTTTGATTTATTTAATTAGCTAGTTTCACAACCGCTTGTATAATTCCCTTCAAATCATAGTCTTTTTACCAAATTTAAAAATCCAATCGATCTACAGTAAATTCCAGGATCATCAGAATAGTGTGGTTTATACGCCTACGGGTCAGCGACCGGGTCAGGGAAGCGGAACAACGCAGGCTATGCACCCTGCAACTTACACCGTCCTAGTGTTGTTTTTATATTACAAAACCTAGACTGCTTGCAGTCCCTTGCTTGGGGAACGTCCGTAATATTAGAGATAAAAGTCTTACTTTGCGCGCGCCTAGTACTGTGTATTTATGCCGAGGACACGTCACGATAAGCGCGCACCACAGGGGGATTCACAAATGCACAGTACTAGGCGCGTGCAAAGTAAGACTTTTAACCTCTTATTACGCGCGCAAAGTAATACTTTTACCTCTAATATTACGGACATTCCCCGAGCAAGGGACTGCAAGCAGTCTAGCAAAACCCGGTTCCAGGAAATCTGCTTGTTGTCAAACATGGCCGTCGACAGATTTTTTGACAGCAGTCCATTGTTTCTCTGGCCTGCCTGATATGACACCGCTCGAGGCAGGACCACGGCTCTTTTGATCTTATGTCCTACGGTCAGACTTTCGTTAGAGATGCCGTGCTTAGCTGTTGCCGGGCATAAACACAGCGCGCTAGATTCGTGCTTGAAGTCTGCGGATAGTCAGAATTCGTGCTAGATTTGCTAATTCATCAAAGGGGCGGCAGCGCGTTTGAAGCCCGCAAATTAAAAATTAGACTTGAGTCGTGCTAAGCAAACAAAATTTGACAGTTGTCATTCAAAGTGAGCTGAAACATTCACTGCAACATTAGCCTCGGCACTTTTTCGAACTGTATCAGATACAAACGCTAAAGCTCGGTTCCAAGCAGTGGGGGGTTCTCTGTGCCCTTTTGCTGCCGCCAGATAATTAGCCCATTGTTTCCTGGACTCGAGGCAGGACCACGGCTCTTTTGATCTGCCCTGCGGTCAGACTTTCGATGTTGCCATTGCACAGCGCGCTAGTGGTTTATCCAAGTAGAAGCTCTGTTGGCATACTAGCATTCCTGCGAATGCTTTGATTGCAATAAGTTTCTCTAGGGAACGTCCATATGTAGGAAGACAACCAAAATAACTAACACTAGTTTCTTTCGGAATGCGTATATGTATATGCAGCGTATATGGCTTATTGCCTCCAATCTTACTCGGTAATTAACTCTAACTTCTCTCTGAAAAGGTCAGGGGGAACCCATTCATGTGTTAGTGGATCTATTTCAGCCAAACACAAGCGCTCCCCGACAGACGCTTATAGGATTCATAATACTTGACAAATGTGCTCTGATTTCACGTAGTATGTCATATTATCCACGACGTCAACATGGTCAATGGATATCTAATTCCGCACGCTCTCTAATTGGCTCTGAATTCAAAGGATATTTGTTTTAGGGGCAGACCATTTGACTTCTGAGGGGGGAGGGGCGTGGATGATTTTGAAAATAAATATCCTGCCCAGCATTTCCTGCACAACATATTTGTTATAATCCTCAACTAATTTTACGAAATAAATATCCTACAATATCTTAGAACATACCACAAAAGACGGCAAAAATAAACAACACTGTTTGGTTGCACGCGCTTTCCGCTCCTCGATTAAATGGTTGCGCGAGTATAGATAGATAGATAAGATGAAGTTTAAAGGTTTTACTTTTCGCTCCTTCCTTTTTCTTTGACAAAAACCCAGCGCACCGTATGCAGGTATTTGTGTTGTAAGCCTCTGCTGCTATTATCCTTTTTGACCTTTTTGATTTTCGATGGGCCGGTACCTACTCCAAATTTAGTGAAATATAGGGTCCCATAGGGGTATGGGCCGGTACCTACCACCCAATTTAATGAAATATAGGGTCCCATAGGGGTATGTACCGGTGCCAACCATCTACTTTTGCAATAATCGGGTCTCAAGGAGGTATAGACCGGCACCTACCATCTCACAGCAATAACGGGTACCATAAGCGTCGCGGACAGGGGGTGGGTATCACCCGGTACCTACCACATCTTTGTGAAAAATCGGGTCCCGTTCGAGTACATATGTTTTGACCGTGTCCCTTAGTAGAGTCTGTTAAGGGAAAAAATAGGTAAAATCGTGCACTTGTGCGTAAAGGCGCCAAATTTGGACCAAATGTTCCTTAGGTGAAATAAATCAGTTTTCGGGAGGGGTGCCATCATTTCGACCAACGGGGGGAGGGTAGGGGCAATTTTGTCTATTTCCTAATTTCCCAATATTTCTTTGGTTTTAAAGGGTTATAGATAAACAAGACCATGACAATTCTTCCTGTATAGTGCCCTTCACATTGGACTAGGTGGGGGTGTAACAAATGTCCGGCAAGGAAGGGAAGGGGGAGTTTGGGGTCACATTTTCGTGCTACCCTCAGAGATCATGATTTCGTCGTACAATCACAAAATTCGACAAATGTTCCTTAGGTAACATTTAACAGCTTTCGGAAGGGGTGCCACAATTTCGGTCCAATGGGGGGAGGGTAGGGACAATTTTGTCCATCACCTGATTTACCCTTTATTTAAGCGGTATTAAAGAGTTATCAATAAAAAATCCACGGTAATTCTTCATGAATGGTCCCCTTCATATTTGACTAGATGGGGTGCTACAAGCATTTGACAAGGGGAGGGGTGAGTAATGGGTGAAATTTACATGTTATGCGCTTTTTAATTGGAATTTGATTGTACAGTCACCAAATCCGACATGAATGTTCTTTGGGCAACATCTAACAGTTTTCGGAAGGGGTGCCTCAATTTCGGCCCAAGGGGGGGAGGGTAGGGACAATTTTGTACTTTACCTGATTATCCCTATATTTCAGCGGTATTAAAAAGCTAGTTATTGATAAACAACACCATGTCGACTCTTCATGAATGGTTCCCCTCACATTTAACTAGATGGGGGTGCTACAAACATTTGTCAAGGGGGAGAGGCGGGTTATGCGTGAAATTTACATGTTATGCTCTTTTTAATAGCAATTTCATTGCACAGTCACCAAATCCGATACGCATGTTCCTTAGGCACCATCTAACAGTTTTGGAAAGGGGTGCCGCAATTTCGGCCCAAGGGGGGCAGGGTAGGGACAATTTTGGACATTACCTGATTATTCGAGAAACAGCATTTTAACCCCGAGTTGGTTAATCCTGGATTAGAGAAGATAACCCAGGGTTAAATCCTAACTCTGGGTTAAAGTTAATCGGCTTTTGAACAACCGGGGCCAGATGTATTAAAGAGTTATTGATAAAGAAAACATGATAATTCTTCCTGAATGGTCCCCTTCACATTTGATTAGATGAGGGTGCCACAAACATTTGTCAAGGGGGAGAGGCGGGTTACGGGTGAAATTTACATTCTACACTGTTTTTTATTATAATTTGATTGTACAGTCACCAAATCCGACATGAATGTTCCTTAGGCAACATCTAACAGTTTTAGAAAGGGGTGCTACAATTTTGGCCAAAGAGGGGAGGGGAGGGACAATTTTGGCCATCGTGATTATCCTTACTTTTATCGGTATTAAAGAGTTATCTATAAACAACAGCACAATAGTTATGTACGATTCTCACATTTGGCTAGATCCACAAAATCGATAACTCTTTAATACCCCTGAAATATAGAGATAATCAGGTAAGGTACAAAATTGTCCCTACCCTCCCCCCTTGGGCCGAAATTGTGGCACCCCTTCCGAAAACTGTTAGATGTTGCCTAAGGTACATTCATGTCGGATTTGGTGACTATACACTCAAATTGAAATGAAAAAGCGCATACATAGCATGTAAATTTCACGCATAACCCGCCTCTCCCCCTTGACAAATGTTTGTAGCACCCCCATCTAGTCAGTTGTGAGGGGAACCATTCATGAAGAATCGACATGGTATTGTTTATCAATAGCTCTTTAATACCGCTGAAATATAGGGATAATCAGGTAGAGTACAAAATTTTCCCTACCCTCCCCCCTTTGGCCGAAATTGTGGCACCCCTTCCGAAAACTGTTAGATGTTGCCCAAAGAACATTCGTGTCGGATTTGGTGACTGTACAATCAAATTGCAATTAAAAAGCGCATAACATGTAAATTTCACCCATTACTCACCCCTCCCCGTTGTCAAATGTTGTAGCACCCAATCTAGTCAAATATGAAGGGGACCATTCATGAAGAATTACCGTGGATTTGTTTATTGATAACTCTTTAATACCGCTGAAAGATAGGGTAAATCAGGTAATGGACAAAATTGTCCCTACCCTCCCCCCCATTGGACCGAAAATGTGGCACCCTTCCGAAAGCTGTTAAATGCTACCTAAGAAACATTTATGTCGAATTTTGTGATTGTACGATGAAATCATGATCTCTGAGGGTAGCACGAAAATGTGACCCGAAACTCCCCCTTCCCCCCTTGCCGGACATTTGTTGCACCCCCACCTAGTCCAATGTGAAGGGCACCATACAGGAAGAATTGTCATGGTCTTGTTTATCTATAACCCTTTAATACCAAAGAAATATTGGGAAATTAGGAAATAGACAAAATTGCCCCTACCCTCCCCCCCTTTGGTCGAAATGATGGCACCCCTCCCGAAAACTGATTTATTTCACCTAAGGAACACTTGGTCCAAATTTGGCGCCCTTACGCGCAAGTGCACGATCTTACCTATTTTTTTCCCTTAACAGACTCTACTATATCAGAAACCCTCAACGCGTTTAGCACTCGGGAAATACGCGTTCGGGAAATACGCGAAGGAATGTCGACTGTCCTCCACCCTTCACGGAAAAAAAAGACTGATGATTAAGTGAATGCAAGTTCCACCCTCACCCTCCGTGAATGTTTCACGGGCACAAAGTCGTATATAGATTTAGCCACTGGCTAAAAGCGGAGCTCCCGGTAACATGTTTCCGTGAGAATAAAACATGGTTGTCATGGGTACATTGTCATAATGACATGTCAGAGCATCGAGCATAATGCTGGCATAATGGCCGAATTTTCATCAATTTTAACATAATGCTACAAAATTAACATTTTCTCTATTTTCATTGTAAGAAAAAAATATCAATTTGGCTTTGAATGTGACTCCTGTCCGGTCTTTCTAAGGCTTGGTTAGCGGCCAAGAGGCTTGGTTTATTCTTCTGGACATGTTAGATAACCTTGTAATGAGTAGCCTTTAGCATTTTGTGAGTTTAAAAAGTAAAAATGTTTCGTTTTGAAGCTTTGAGGACTCGTGTGGGTGGGGTCAAGGGCGAACACGCGAGCTTAATGCTCCGACACGAGCATAATTTTCGGCATAATGGGAAGGTTTTTAGGGAGACGCTAAAAAGCATAATGGTCAAATTTCCGAGCATAATGTGTCTGACCCTATTGACGAAGGCCCAGTGCGCCATTCTAAACATTCGGTTCAGAAACAACAGAGGGGTTTGAAAGCACTTCGAGCCCGGTATAAAACGTTTTATTTTAAATTTACACTAGAAACAGAGATGTTCTAAATACTGTCAAATGCAAACAATATTATGATTAAAGGAAATATTACAATTCAACACAAACGCTATAAAATGTTACTTCAAAAAATGTAGTTCTCGTCAACCACACTGCCTGCCTCGACTAGCTTTCAGCTACTTAGCAGGTTGTGTGTGACACTATTTTGTTCTTTGTGAAAGTAAATAAATTGATTGAATTGATTGATCTACCTCCTATCACTTTTGTCGTATACGCCATTTCCCCCAGTAGTTCTTCCTCTCCTGTTTTCGGACAACGAAAACGACCTGTTGCCATACTCCACGCTTTGTCAGAGTAAAAAATTAAAAAAATTGTTGATAGCTCTATTAATGTCCAGGAGCGTACCCAAGGAGGGGTGGGGGGAACCCCCTGTTTTTAGCCAAGATATATGTTTTTTAATCAATTAATTACTCTTTAATTTCTGGTCTGTTAAACACATTTCAAAAGAAAACATTTGACGTCATTCGCGGAAAATATGTATGACTGGACTTATAGGGGTCTATACTGTAAATTTATGGGTAGGGACAGGATAATTTAATGCTTCCAGCTTGAAGCTATGTATCATTGTCATATGGCAAAATTTGCATTCATTATTCCTTTTTCTATTATAAACATTAACATGAATTTTATTATAGAGTGATTCATTTGCATTGCAATGATCTAGTTATAAGCAACAAAAATTTCGTTATTTTCACTGTATTAATTTCGTCTGTATTAATAACGCTTTTTAAACTTGTTCAATAAAGTGCCATTACCTTAATTGTCCGATACCATGTGGCAATGGCTAATACTCCATCAAGTTGTATGTGTTTCTTTTATTTCAAAGTGCATGTGTGTTCAAACATCAGAAAAAAGAAATGAATTCTTGGATTGCAACCATTCCTTTTGGAATAGTCCTTTTCACAGTTCCTCGCTTTATGGAATTCTAGCTGATCTCGAGTCTACCGTTAACCAAACAATACATTGATTGACATTGATCAATCGTAGTCTCGACTTCAGGCTAGAATTCCAATTTGAATCAAGCGTCAAGCGAGGAACCTTGAAAAGGACTATAACAAAAGCGCGGCGGCCATATGCTGGTGCCCAGAACAAAGGGAACTAATGAACTTTATTTTGTTCTATACCACCAGCATGTCCGCCAGTGACGTCACATACAATCCAAGAATTATTGTTTCATTTCACAAGCAAGATAAAATTTCGCGTCCGATGATCTGTAATGCGTGTATCGGCATTACTAATGGCGAGAGCCGCAGGCGAGATATATACAGATCCATACAGATCTCTCACTCATATTTGATTTAATACGTAAAGTTTAAGGCTCCCGTATTTTTGATTTAGCCCTGTGTTCCGTATGCGTTCGAGCCTTGCAGCGCCTAAAACAACACCAAAAAACAGATTGGGTTTTGTGAGTTTGAGTTTTTGGTCTCTTGAAGCAACAACTAATCACAAACCCAATTAGAGTGATTGTAAATCTGTGTACTTTACTGCGCAATGTTTTCGTTGTTTATCTTTATTGGTAAGCCCAACTCCGCAATTTTCCATTTGTTAAGATTATCTAGGTCAAAGCTCCCGAGTACAGCAGACGGCCTTAATGTTCTTTCAGCCACGTTGCCTTATGATCAGAGCGCTTAGGAGTCCGATAACTTGTTGAAATAGCTGCATTCTCCATTCCCCAGACCAAACTGAACCATGCTGCGAGCCGCTTTTACCATTCGAGCTCTGACCCACGCCAAAGATTTTCTGAACGTCCGCTGGGCAGATGGTTCGCAGACGCACTTCCCATCTATGTGGTTGCGTTCGTCAGTGCGTGACCCCACTTACTTCAACCAGTCATCCCTGATATACAGACCAGAACATCTTGAATTCATCACTAGGCGAGAACCCCTTCTACATGCAGAACAAAGCGAGGATAAAGAGCACATTAAGGTCACGTGGAGTGATCATGTGACGGAGTTCAAGACAAGCTGGCTGAGAGCGAATGATCATGAAACTCTACCGCTGACTGCTTCAAGCAATGACAGGCAGACGCTTTGGGACAACCAAGTTAAGCCTCCAGAGTATGATTTCTGTGACAAAGAAAGCAAATTCGAGGAATGGTTCGCGGACCTCAAGAAATGGGGTTTGATACTGGTGAAAAATGCGCCAATCAATAAACAAGGTCTTATTGACTTTTTGAATATGATTGGGCCGTTAGAACAAAGGATTCATCCAACAGATGTTTTTGCCATGACGTCCGATTTTCCAAAGGGTGAGCAGGTGGATTTTGAATCGTACGGAAAGGCAGCCATCCCTGTTCACACTGATCACTCCTATTACCCAATACAAGCGAAAATTCAAGCCTTTCTCACCGAGAAGTATGAAGCACCCAAGCAAGACACCATCAACTCATTTGTCGACAGTTTTAAGGTAGACATTTCATCTTGGTATTCAGCATTTATTTTGTGTGTTTCTGTGTACGTACTTGTATAACCTTGATATTGCAATGCCTCCTAGATTGGCAAACCAAGAAGTGTAATGTTCGTAAGGGGCTATCAGGCCATAAGTAATGTTGTGGGTTGTATGTTGTGTATGCTAGTGTTTGTGTTCTTTTTCTAAGTTTGTCAGTATCTGTATAGCATGATTTTTGAGTTTCTGATTTACCTTGGAATGACCGGGGGATTTACACTTGTGATTTGTTCGCTGAGCTTTGTTATACAGCTAATTTCAAGAAACGTTGTCGGTAAAGCGCCTAGTCCGCAAGGGAATATGGGTTAAACACCTTAGGTAGCAATTGTTCTTATTCTCGATTCTTTTTCTTATTCTCTCACAGTCTTACACCATTATTCCTGTAGTGGTCGCGTTTTCTCCGACAACGTTTATTGAAATAGCTGTATACCTAGATGTTCGCTTTAACTGAAAAACAAATTCGATTACTTAATCTGATCGACTTACCACGCTTGATAATTACATAAACTAGACGTAATTTCACTTAAATTTGACAAGAACATTAACTTTTACCATTTTCGGGCTGTGTGATGTGAGATTTAGCACACATTCAGAAGATCAAAAAAAATTCAGTAGAACTCTCCGATACATGCTCAATAGAAACATTGTTTTTTAGCAGATTTCCGAAATACTCCCACTTCAAACTGCTGTCATTGATTTTCTTGATTTTCTTGTCCTAGACTTTCCTTGATTCTGTCGGTCGTGGTTCTAAATCAATCGTTTATAATCTCTCTATTTTCTCGATCAAATCGGCGATTCATTTTAACTTTACATATTCTTAAACAAGTATCTGATAGGATGGTCTAATTAGTTTTGCTGATGAATCAGAGTGTGATCGCTCCTGGATCATGCGCGTATCGTGACAGGCTTCTTTTAAGACTTAGTTTACACTAGAGCAAATTTCTACGGAGACGCGCTTTCGAGTATACCGATAGGCGAACCGTTTACACTACGAAATACCACGGATACAAATATACCCGAATACATGATCCCACTTTCAAAACCGACTTAGTTTACACTAGAGCAAATATCTCCGGAGACGAAAATTTCTACGGAGACGCGTTTTCGAGTATACGGATAGGCGAACCGTTTACACTACGAAATACCAAGGATACAAATGTACCCGAATACATGATTCCACTTTCAAAACCGTAGACGCGTCTCAGGAGATTTGACCCAAATCCGTGATAGTTTGATTCTGGATTGGCAAATTTGTGTGTAAACGGCAAAACGTCTCCGTTGACAAACGATACCGGATTCGTCATGTATCCGGGACAATTTGCCCTAGTGTAAACGGAGTCTAAAGCTCGATTATCGTCGCTTCCCTCAATTTATCGCCTTGTGGCAAAGTCTTATTGTACCCATGACGGGCAATAACTGTCCGTTCAAGGCAATAAATACCAGCTCGTGTTTTATTGAGTAGAAGTCTATACAGGTATAAACCTGTTTAAAAAAGGTTGCACCATCACGATTGTCTGTTGTAGACACGGTGCATCCAGACAGTTATGGACGCTGCTAATAGTTGAAATTCACTAACAAAGTAACTGAGGTGGACGGTGTACAACTGTCAGACGCATTACCCTTGAGAAAGCACTGTCAAATGAAAAATGTCCATGGACCATGGTCAGGGCTGAAATCTTTTGTTCTGAGGCGTCAAGGGAGAAGAGAACAAAAGAACTTAGGGCCATTCCATTTTTAGCCGCCCGGCTCAGGCTTATATGAGCAAGCCCTTAGAGGAATCGTTTCTCGTGATATCATACCTAATCGAATTCTAAAAACAATATATTATGATTACATAGTGACAAATATATAGTGACTCCAATCACTATTACTTCTAAACTACAGATTTTGCGAGACTTCCAACGCGAAAACCCTGCCACGTTTGACTTAATACAGTCGACCCATATCCGCCAGGGTCGTCGTCGGATGACGGCAGAGGAAGACTGCGAGCCTGGGACAGAGCACACATATCAGTGGGATTTGGTAGTGGAAAGACCGGCGATTAGTGTTGAGGAAAATCAGCCCAAGCGATTCCAGTTTAAGATGTCACGCCATGCAGGCGTTCCCCTTTATGCAAACACAGCTCAAGTGATGCCAGAATTGTATGGCGGGCTGAGAAAGATCCAGGAAATGGCTGACAGCCCCAGGTAAAATGTGTTTGCATATCAAACTTTATGTCATACAAAAGATGAACATTGACCTGAATTGACCTCCTAGGTACAGTACCGCATTTATCATATTAGGGAATCTGCAGAATCCCATCCATGGGAAAAGCTGAATTTCCCAAGGCACACACATGAGAAGTGTTCGGAATTCACATGTAGCCGTGGGAAATCCGAACAATTCCCATTCTTCTACCATGGGAAATACAGCATTTCCGATGGATGGGCTTCTGCAGAAATTCCCCGTGTATCTGTGTTATGTATATATTATTATTATTAAAATATTGTTTTTGACATCAGAAACTAAAACTCATATCTTCAAGCCACCGTGTAATTTTCTTTTTATTATATAGACAAACCAGAAAAAAAATTTCCAAATTGATTTCCAAGCACTTTTGTTTTGACCGATATCCTCAATAGTGAGGACATGGAAAATATGTCACGTAGGTCCCGGATGTAGCTTCATATGAGATCTACGTATTTCCCAGTAAAACACTCGTGTCTATATAATAAACAGGGATATCCAGATCATTCGGAGTTTGACAATGAAGATAGTATGCCGTGTTCGATTGCGAGACGCGATTTGAAAGTTCCAGTTAGCAAATTAATGAGCAAAATCCACCAAACCTTACCCGAAAAAGAGAAAATACTCTAGAAAGAATAAACTTGCGCTCAGCGATGAAATCTTCTTCTTGAAGACGTTGATTATTCTCGAATTCTTGATTCATTTAGGATTCGTTCTGTATATTTCTTGCAGTTTGCACTCCGTGTTTTCCTCTACCGGTACTTTTCCATACAATCACAGCACATCCCATACGTCACGCAGTAGCACATCCCACGTCACGTCATCACATCCCCCACGTCACAGTAAATCCCACACGTCACGTCATCACAGCAAATTCCACACGTCACAGCACATCACACACGTCACACCATAGTGCGTCCCACGCATCACGCCAGATCGCATCATCACATCACGCTACATCGCGTCATATCATGTTACGCAAGTCACATCACATACATCACAACACATGTCATATCACATCACATGTCACGTAACATCACGTCACAGCACAGCACATCCCAAACGTCACACAATAATCACAGCGAATCTACACGTCACACCATAGCGCGTCACATCACAGCACATCGATCCTACACGTCACACCATAGCCTGTCCCACACGTCACGTCACGACACTGCACATCCCACATGTCATCACGGCACATTCCACGCGCCACGCTAGATCACATCACACCGCATGTCGCATCATATCACATGTCGCATCACATCACATGTCGCATCACATCACATGTCGCATCACATGTCGCATCACATCACATGTCGCATCACATCACATGTCGCATCACATCACATGTCGCATCACATCACATGTCAAATCACATCACATGTCGCAGCACATCACATGTCGCATCACATCACATGTCGCATCACATAACATGTCGCATCACATAACATGTCGCATCACATCACATGTCGCATCACATCACATGTCGCATCACATAACATGTTGCATCACATCACATGTCGCATCACATCACATGTCGCATCACATAACATGTCGCATCACATCACATGTCGCATCACATCACATGTCGCATCACATCACATGTCGCATCACATCACATGTAGCATCACATCACATGTCGCGTCACATCACATCAAATGAAAGCATATCCCACACGTTACATGAGTCATAACACTTTAATCTTCTACAGAAGGTTATCAGGTGATTAACAGCTGAATGAATGATTTTGTGGTTGATTGTCGGTTTTATGACACGGTTTTTCTTACTCATCAGATACCAATATCAGAGTGTACTGCGACCTGGAACACTAGTAGTGTTCGACAATCACCGCGTATTGCATGGCCGGTCAGCGATACATCCCAGCACAACACGTGTAGTACATGGTGCCTTCATATCGGAGGAGATTTGGCGAAGCCGTTGTCGTCTCATTGACAGCAAGAGAACCTGTTTAGAGGAGAAGTGGTTGCTTGGCTGTAGTGATCAGGCATTGGATGCCCTTGCACAATTAGCGGAAGCCAATTAATTATGTGACATAGAACAATAAACTTTGTCTGGCATTAAGATAAATTTAGTGTTCAATAAAACTTGTCTCGGACAAATTTAGCACGCAACACTTTCAATTTTTGTTGCATTTGTCGCAGTAACGTTTCTTGCGCAAGTTGCAATTCTATCTCTCTAGTTTAAATACGGTGCAAATTCGGTGCAATAGACCAAATCGGCTAACGGTGTTTACATCTTGTTTTGTCACCCAATTCAGATCGTCACCCAATTCAGATTCCTTTGGGGTGATCGAGTGGGAATTTTTTTGCAACTGTAACGACCCAAAAAAATCATCGCATGATCTGAATTTGGTGGCACAAGATGTAAACACCGTTAGCCGAATTGGAATGAAAGACGTTGGGTGTTCACTCCACCCCATTTAACCAAAGGATGAGGTGATATGGAGTATAGAGTAAAAAAGGCTTAATTAACAGAAAAATAATACTCCAAGAACTTTTAAATAAGAAGCGGATTTCAGACGACTGACTTCGATGATACTTTGCGATTACTATACTATTTTGTGTAATTACCTTGCACTTTTGTTTTACTATAGTCCTCATATATCTATGTTTCGCCTACTCAGCTGTTCAATAATTTGCATTCCTTTTCCGATGATTTTTGAGCCTATATTAGCTACATTCGCGCAAATGGAGAGACTGCGCGGACGAAACAACATTGCCAGAACGGCTTTCTCTTCATATTGGGGGCCCGCCCGACCCTCAAAGTGAAGGGAAAAGCCCTGGGAATGAGATTGCAGACGAATGTTGAAAAAAAACATGCAAGGCATCAGAGCCACTAAAATTACATGCACACGTTGGGTTCCCGAAAAAAAAAACCCGTGCAAGTCCAACATTTCCCCATCCCCCCATCACTTTTCTAATGGTCCGAACCTATGTTCTACTATCCTGTGTTCTATTATCCTCGTTCTTTATGTTGAAGTGTTAGGTATTTTTTATTGTCCAACAAAAAAGGAACTTTCAATAACGAGACGTCCAGGTGATGTTCGCGGCGGTGTTGATGGTAGGGCGATGGGACATTTTTTTGGAATGAAATCGGCTAATGGTGTTTTACTCTTGTTGCCATCCAATTCAGAGTGATTACAATTGTTCAATTTGTACATACTTGCATGCGTTCGGTCGTGTATAAAAAGTATGTACAATTCAACAAGTGAATCATCCCTGTCGCAGAACCCAATAGCGTCTGGGAAAAGCCTATTTTAATTACGGTGCGATTTTTATTTTATTTATTTATATTCATTGATCCGCAAAGCGTTAGCATTACGCGGATTTGAAAAGTTCCCAAAGATGGGATTTTAGAAAATCGTTCAAAGACTACTAAAAGTTTGGGATTTCTACGATGATTAGAAATAACTAAGATTGCTCTGGAAAACAGGCTTTTCGAAACCTAAATTCTATCTAATTCGAACCACTTGGATGGGACAAGTCGCATAACTCCCCTCCGGCACACCCCCCAATTCCCACGAGGGATTCAGCAGAAATGTTCTGAATCCAGGGGCTAAAAATGGAGTTCCAACATTGTTTTTAATACTATGTGATAAAAGAGTCAACTTGCATCACAATATTCCTCATTAATTGTTTGTTTGAATTTCAGACGGTAGAACAACAAGATGCTACGAGCTCCGTTTGTACTACGGTCTCTGCGTTATTGTCGAGATGCTGTTAAAATCACATGGAAAGATGGAGCAGTCAGTTCATTCCAAGCATGTGGTTGAGAGCCTCCACTCGAGACCCTAATTCTTTGACCAGCAGTCATTGATACATCGCTCAGAGCACTTCGACTTCCTTCTTAAAGATCTCCCTATAATGACCGCCGCGCCAACTCAAGGTAGCTTTCAATTGTGATGAACACGAATCTTCTCCCGACAATTATCTTTGTCTAATGATGAGAATAAGGATAATAATGAAACCCTCATCGCCAAAAGACGATATTCTGAAATCTTGTAGGATAATGAGAAATATTCCACAAATCGAGCAGGAAAATGGTGTAGGACATTCAGCACATTGATAACATAAAACATCCCATAAACGAGCTCGGTACATCACATTTCGCTCAGATGACAATAGAGTAGCGTGTATATGCTTTTGCCAGGCAGACCCGGAAATGGACCTTTTCCACTTGAGCTGGGACCCTGTGGTTTGTTGTCCTAACTGGCACTCAACCGTACAGTTTTCTTTGTTTTGACGTATCTATAGTAATAACCAAGAGTGGAATAACAAGAGTTAGAATCTTTCCCTACTGTATTTGTCCACATCACAGTCAGAAAAGTGTCTATTTTTAGATTTGAGTTTCGCGCGCGAAAGTATTCGAATGCTCAGGCTCGAATGCTCGTATACCCAATACACAACAAAATAGAGAATATCCTACCTTATCTTTGCGATTTTAACGGTTTTTCCATTGATCTGCGATTTAATTTTAGGCTGGATCTCACAACTGTTCGCGTGGCGAGAAAGTGGGAACCCTGTGGATGACGAATTTTCACGGGCATCCTAGTTCTAAAAATAGACACTTTTCTGACTGTGATTCGGGCGTACATAGTAAATATGGAAACTCTTGGTAATCCACTCTTGTAATAACAAATTTCTACCGATTGAATGTAATGACTTTAGGCAGAAATGTTTATTCTGCTGACGGCACGTGAATAAAGCCCGGTGCACACTAGCGACATAACGACATAAATACTTTATGTTGCAAGGGAAAAAGCATGGGAAATATTGGAATAATCAGTATTTTCCATGGATCATCATTACATTCCTTCACCAAAGCAATCTTCTGTTATTTTTTGCGGACTTCAACGTTTTGAAACCACTAAATTTGGTTCGCGTGATTTTTTCTTATGTCGTTATGTCGCAAGTGTGCACCGGGCTTAACACGTGAGAACGTGGTTGCAGTGCATCATGGGTGTTTGTATAAAAGCTTTTAGACATAGCGTGCTAGTACTCTATATGTGACCTTCAGTTAATAGTGATTACTGCTAGTAGGGCGCTGGCTACATATCCAAAATAAACAAGTGTTCTCCTGAACTGTTTATTGTGTTGTTTTATGAAGTGGAGGCCAAATTATTTTTTTAATGCATTGCAAGAAAACAAAAGAAATTGCTGCATGAGTTCCAGCAAGGGCAACAAACCAAGCAAATGCACAACGCAACCGCTCAAGCGGAAAAGATCTATTCATTGCTTCTGAAGATGTTCTGTTTAGTGAAAGGGGGCGGTAGAAAGGAAGGTAGGATTATTGGGAGCTTAGGTCACCTTCAGACGCATTCTCTTCCTAAATGTGTTTCTTATTACTCATTACTTAGATGGCGAGAGTATCTCAGTGCAATGGGAGGACCATTTAACAGAATTTAACTCCTCCTGGTTACGCGCCCAAGATAATGAAAATATGGATCAAGCGAGATTGGAAAACAACGGCACAAGATTGTGGATGGGGACGTGTGATGTGCCAGTGTATGAGAGTGATGGAAGAGAGAAGTTATTTAGCAAGTGGATGGCAGACTTGAAGGAATGGGGTCTTGTGCTTTTTCATGGATGTCCCACCACTGAGAAAGGTAACCGTTAATGCATCCAGATTTAGGCACTGCCTAGAACCGGAGCTCCCACTCGGCTTGACCATTAATCTTTTGAATGACGTCATTGATGACATGACCCTGTTGTTGAATGCTCTTTGACACTTCAACAATTTTGCGCAGGTTTGTGCAACCTTCTTGATCTCCTTTCGTCCTTCCCGAGATATAAATGTTTCCGTTTTTTCGCCATCGGTGTACTTGTAGTTCTACGGCAGGTTCTGTAATTGGCCCTATGTCTCCTTTTTAGACTTTGTGAAATCATGTAACCCGATTGGCTCTTTTCTCTCTGCCCTTTAGACTTTCTGAAATTCTGTAACCTGATTGGCCCGCTGTGGCAGCGTTATCACCCTACAAACGTGTTCTATATGCGTTCAACTCACCAAAAGGGAGCATCACTAGATTATGACTCGTACGGGTCCGGATATCTGGCCGCGCACACGGATACTACCTACCAGATTGTCCGGAAGCCTGTCCGGATTGAGACACTGATGGGGGTTGAGTATCACGCTCCAAAAGAGGACACTGTTAATTTCTTCACTGATGGATTCAAGGTTAGTGAAAGTATTTTCGTTTCTTAAACGTGTTAATTGTAGTGAAATTAGATAACTTTTGAATTTGGGCACAGGTGATTTTCTTCATCATTCTAAAATGGTCTTTCCACAGCTGTACATTCTGCAACTTATAGCTCACCTGTAAAAATAAAAGTACTTTCGGCTCATACGAGCCCTCATCAGCTGCCTAAATCCAGGTTCGTTCTTGAGAGGTCAGTATAGTCACCGCTTCGTTCCATGTGGGATGGTGTTAAGGCTCGCACGCATGCGTGAAACGTGACGTCATGCGGAGCCGGCTCGCAGGTTATTTCCTGCTTTCCTGCGTACGGGCTGGGCCGCGCCCGTTCTCTCATCTCCCACGCCCGGAATGGCACCCAGTCCTTCGACGATCTCCACACGTGGCACCACGCCTTGTCGGAACTCGGCTTTCGAGTTCATTAATTGCCGTGATGCTCTTATGCTTTTGTTAATTCTAATGCCTTCGTCGACCTGCCTTGTTAGGGGATCTTGGAAGAACCTGTCTGGTTCATAAGTGTACAAGGCAGTCTGACCCTCGTGATGCGACAGGTCATGTTTGTACAAAGCGTTGGTTTCTTTCTTGTTCTCTAGTCCTCGTTTGTGCTCTTTCAACCTGGCGTACAATGTTCGGCTCGTCTCCCCATGATATACCGTCTCAGTACCGTTCTCCTTACACGTCACGCACCTGATGTTATATCCCGCACCTCCTCTCGTCATCCGATGGCACTCGAGGTTCCTGGTCTTCCACTCAGACACACTGGGCAGTCGTCTCTTGTACATTGAGTTAGACCAGCACCTCCTGTGAGAGACGATTTCACTGGTATCCCCGCCTGTTCTGCTATCTTAGGCTTAACCAGCCTCGGCTACTCTCTCTGATTCTTTCCGCTATCTCCCTCCAAGGTCTTGCAAGGCAGCTCCCCGGTGTGGCGGGGCAAAAAATCGGAAAGTCATAGCTCTTGCCCTTTCTACCTTCTTGTACCACTCCAATCTCCCCCTCTCTTTCTCAACTCTCATCTCTTTCCTCCATCCTGTTTCTCTGTATATGGGTCTCTCACCTTCCTCTTGTTGTTTCTGCTTTCGGTCCAACATTTCAGAGCCGACTTCAGTACGTTCGTACGGTATTCCATCCCATACCCAGACTTCTTCATCTTAAGGCTAAATCTTGTCAGTAACTCTGCCTTCTTGCACCACGGAATCTCTGCGCTGGTGTTTTCAAGTACCTTTACTGCCATTTGCGTGAGGGTGGACTTCTTGACGTTTTCCGGCATTGCACTGCGCTTCAATATCACCAGGTCTGACGCGATTGGCTTAGTGTAATGCTCGTAATAAACCATGCCTTCCTCTAACCAGCACTTCAGGTCTAGTATCGCTAGTTTTCCATCATTCGCCCCTGCGCAGTCGCCTTCGAACTGTTAGATAGGGCATATGGAATTCGCCATCTTGACTATTTCTCACGTCGTCCTTCTCCGTCTCAACGCACACCTGGTCCACTAGAAGACTGTGCATGCAAATTAGAAACATTATATCTATAAAGACACAGAATCTAGAAACCATTTTGGGTCCTGTCTGTCCACACAGTCATATTGTATGTTAAGGAGCGGATCCAGGAATTTCAGAAAGGGGGGACGAAAATTTGCAAATTTCCTTCATCAAATACAGTAAATGTATGGGAAAATCTTCCGAGATTGTGTTGCTGTCAAAGGCAAAATTCCCCACGCTCAAGTCACGTGTGCCCTTTTCTTCTCCCTAAAATCCTCAAAATCATAAGAAAAACAAAACAATTACAGGTCATAGATGATCTTCGCAAAGAAGAGCCAGAAGTGTTCCGAGTTCTGACAAACACTATCGCCAGACAAGCTCGACGCCGGTTGGATGTTGAAGAAGATTGTGAGGATTCCAAGAGACGGGTTTACCAGTGGGACAGTTACTTGGATTCTCCACCAATTGTAATAGAAGGAGATAAGGTCACAAGGCTCATGATAAGGTAGGTACTTAGGGGGATCGATCAACCAACAACCGACCAACCGACCGAACTGCCTACCAATCGATCGACCACACAAAAAACCAACCAACAGTACATGACCAGCCAAACAAACTATCGGCCCAACTAACCACTCTTACTGACCAACCAACCAACAAACCGACCGACCTAATTAAGTCCTGTTTCGAATTCTCTGCTTTACCGCTGAATAGCCATCGACGGCGCATAATACAGCGGGAGCCGTCATTTGACTTAACGACTACCGGAATCCTTATCAGTTTTCCTTTCTTATGCAGATAAGCTGCTATTGGAAACAATAGGCGGTAATTGCGCGAACAAAAGGGACAACGCAAAGGTTTCTGGTAGTCGTAGTAAAATACGTCAAAATGAAAATTTCCTATTTGAAGTCGAATAGTACCAACGAGCCCGAAAGGTTTGCTCAAGTTCGTCAATTGTCTCAATCCAAGCTTCAGCAGTTTCTCGTCGGTATTCTCAACTTTTACGTACCTTTTCTACTCCAAACTGAGGCTCCCACTGTATTTATGCGCCGTTGATGCCTATTCAGCGGTAAAGAAGGGAATTCGAAACTGGACTATTCAGCTAATACAGAAACAAAGAAACATACCCGTTCCAAGTCTTGGAATCTTGCAACTCCCTTACCTTTCAGGTTTGCGAAACACGGGGTTTCCCACTCGGTAAGCACACTAACGAGGAGATGGAGAATTTCTACCAAGCTTACACTGTGCTACGGAATAGGCTGAATGACCCTCTTTATCAGAAAAGGCTCATACTGAAGCCAGGTATGACAAGAAAAGAATGTTATAGGCCATCTTCGTGGTATTTTTCGTTTAAATGGCATAAGAAAATACAACCAAAAATGACTCGTTTCTGATTGGTGGAAAGCAATGCAATTTCAAGAGTAATGGTATTTCATGGTAATAGACCATATGGTCGTACATGATATGAGCATGAAAATAATTAACCGTTATCCTGCGAGATTGCGCAGAATATCGTCTGATACTTAGCCGACGAGGGACGAAGTCCCGAGTTGGCTAAAATCAGACGATATTCAGCAAAATCGAGCAGGATAATGGTTTTATTATTCAGCACATTGATAGCACAAAAAAAACCCGAAAAAGTGACTTTTGTGTATTATTTACGAGCTCAAAACATCACATTTTCCTCAGAGACGGATATCGCAGGATAGCTGTCATGTACAGAAGACAGCTATTGGCGTTCCAATGACCATATTTGGGCAGTGCATCGATGTGCTGAATAATAACATGCATTATTATAGAACATAATCGACCATCGTAAATTGCACCAGATCTATGACCCATCAAGGTCACGATTACAAAAATTATCATGGCTGCACCATGGTTAAGCATGGGCATTATCCCATTAAACCACCAGGGATTACCATGAGCGACCATGATAATGAATAAAGACTTTACCATGGACAACTTGATATGATTGTGAACGGCCAAAGCGATATACTTTCAGCGAATAGCGGACTTTTTCGGCGAAGAGCGGATTGAGAGCCAATCAAATGGCAGAACGCGTGCGTGATTTCAACATGGATATAGGCCATTATACTGTGACGTCATTTGTTTACAGTATAGAGAATCAGGGTACTCAGCGGAGCTAGAGAAGGATACGTTCTGAATATTAATGCTGAATTAAGCTATGAAAAATACAATGAAAAGCTTACGATAAGTTCATTTGCTATTCTTAAGAAAGTTTTGACCTGTTTCCATATCATTTTTCCGGTTAGTGAAGCTTTTTCAAAATTACATAAAATCACTGGGGCAAAACGCTCATTGGCTCACCTGTTTTCTCTAAATTGAACGTTGCACCACGCGCTTAGAATTCAAAAGATAAACTTAAAATTTTCCCATTATGTTTCATTCACAGTCCTCTATTGATATACAGAACTCTTCATTTTACAGCTCCCTCGAATAGTCCGATGCTGAACATTGCTTATGCTAATGAGCTCAACCTGTAAACACAATAATGGCCTATATAAGGAATAAATTGACTGCTAAGAGCCAATCAGATTGCAGTACGCGCGCGTGATCTCAGAATGGATATAATATCGAACGAAGTATCGAAGCCTGAATTGAAAGTAAATACACCCCGAGGGGATTTTTGGGGCCGGGATGATCGTCGGGAACTTTCGATTTTATCCCCGAAAGGTACCAAAAAGGGCGTGGCTTAGTTGACCCCTAAAAGGTACCAACATTGATAAAACCACTGTTTCGTGATTTGCTAGGACGGACTCCTAAGAGGTACATCTGGAAATAATCGCAAGAATTTCGAATTTTTCCCCCTAAAAGGTACAGCAGAGACCTGATTTCAAACCCTAAAAGATACCTTCCCCGCACCCAAATAGGGGAGTCCCCAGGGAAATACACTTAGTTAGCCGATCAGAAACAAAACAATTCAACTCACCAATCAAGAGACGAATGAAGTGGGACTGGCGTTTGGTCGACGCTCAATTCTATTGAGCGTGGCACGGGCTTCAAGCTCACACAAATCGCCTTCTGAGGAAGCCCCGCATTGTCCTTGTAGCAAATTGTAATATATAAAACGGTGTCGTCCGCAAAAAGCCTAACTTTAGATTGTAGGCGGGCAGGTAGATCCGGCGTACATTTGAATAAAAAACAGAAACGGTTTTTTTCTAACTCAACTTTATCACTTTGAGTATCACTTTTTAAAAGGTCTTTTATACAGAGAAATCGATCAGAAATTGATCAGAAATCGATCAAAAATCGGTCAGAAATCGTTTTGGTTTGGATATTACAAATCCTTTCGTTAATTATCCATGATTGTTTAATTATCCGTTTGGCGAAACGTTCTAAAACTCGTGCCACTCATGTAATTCCCATCGAAACATGAATAATTCAAGAACGGTATGGCCTTTACTCCGGCTCTAACAGCTTACCGTTACGACCTAACCAACGCAATCACCAATCGCCTATCGCATAACGCTTGCCCGTTATTACATAGAGGATAGTACACGGTGGCGCGAAGATATGAGCTTTATTTTCGAGTGGCAAGAACAATATTTTACGAATGAGCGCAGCGAATGAGTAAAATAATATTGTTTTTGACAGGAGAAAATGACTCATATCTTCAAGCCACTGTGTAATTCTTTTAATTATGGAAAAACAAGAAAAAAATATTCCAAATTGATTTCCAGGGACTTTAGTTTTGACAGATATCCTATATGGAAAAAATGTCACTCAGGTGCCGGATGAAGGGTCATATGAGATCTAGGAGCTAGTGGCGTATTTCCCAGTAAAACACTCGTGTCCATATAATAAATTATATTATGTATTCCCATATGCATGGCACATATAGTATTTATGAATCGAATTGATTACGTTTCAGGTGTGTTGGCGATATTTGATAACCATCGTATATGTCATGGTAGACTTTCGTTCCACCCCTCCACCCACCGTTATGTTTTGGGTGCTTACATTCAGGACGAGACATATCGCAGCCGAGTTAGGATTCTCAACGGTCAGAGAGCTGGTCTGGAGGAGAAGTGGCTGATGGGATGTTCGGATGACGCACTCGAGCTTCTTGCTACGAGAATGGAACAGCGCATGCGTGATACAGAGAGCACGCTGGCAATGTAGATCATAATGAACTATAACAACTCTGGATTGTGATAGTTCTTTCGATAAAAAGAACAATGTGCGTTTTCCACGATCTCAGTGCAAGTCCGTAATAAAAGAACCAGTGCTTCAAATTAAACTGTCTCATTATGCAATGGACTATCTTGGTATTGGGTTTCACGTGACGCCACCAAAATATGAATTCCCTCATAATTGATTTTACTATGTTTCAGCTATGATACCGTTACAATCTCCCTCTTGGAAGCATTTAGTCCAAATAACATATCGTTTCATTACTTACTCACAGAAATATCGCCAAAGGTAATTCATGTCACGCAACACCCGGTCGCGAGTTTCTAAGAGTCGACTGGAAATTTTACAGGAGGTTATGCTCTAATTTGAAAACTAGTAGAGAATATATGATTTTAGAATAACTACAAATGTCATTCGATGTTATGGCCTATTATTATTGTGCGATTTTGGGAGACTTCGTGATTTGGCCGCCATCTTGGTGTCTTCGACGGGACACCAACATTGCGGCTCCATACATTTTACCGTAATCTTCACGCGTATTACGTTACTCATAGCGGAGCTCTTTAGAGCGGAGAACCATAGGTATCGCAGGAAGAATACAATAGCTCAAAGTAGAACTCAGGTATAACGATCGACTTCATTTTCGTGGTTCAGCGGTATTCCCATTTGGGTATCGCTGGCGCGTCCGTGTCTGCAAGACCCCAACACAGAAAATATGTAACCGGGAGCTCCGCTTTTAGCCAGTGGCTAAATCTATTTATTATTTCATAATTAAGAAAATAACATATCTCCCTGAAATTTGGTCAAAAGAAGCGCAGGACCTTCATCTGTTAGTCTATGCTATTTGTATGTGAATTAGATGTTTGTCAAAGATGTGAACAGAGAAATAAATAAGGCACGTGAAACCCAAGAATACCTGCACTCTCTTTTACAAAGGTCTCTGTATTTCCACGTGGTAGTTGACCTTTCGAAAGCCATACGCTATTATTCCAACCTCGTTTCCGGTCGAGCACAAGACACCAGGAGGCTGAGTCACATGACCACTGTTGGAGAACATGGAACAAGGTTGTCCTTTGTTTCGAAACGGTCATGTGACAGGGTCTTCTCCCCGTATCAACCGCCATTTTGAAAAATAACCGAGACTACCCTGGGACGAGGTTGCTATTATTCTGACTGTTTGCATCGCTTCAATAACTAAATAGACCAACGTAAACATAAGGGACAGTTTGCTCAGGCCTACGGCACACGCCGAGTCGCTCTTCTTCTGTCGAACCTTTCCTTTTTCAAAGGATGCAGCTTCATTATACTTTAATATATAGATTTAGCCACTGGCTAAAAGCGGAGCTCCTGGATACATATTTTTCTGACCAGGCTGAGTTGCACCCCCCCCCCCCCCCCCCCCTTGTCACAACTTTACCCAATTAGTTTGGTTGTCTGAGATTCATCCCCTTCCCGAGATATATTGTTTTTCTGCTATGATGATGTCATCGATGGCGTCGTACAACGTGACCAGGCAGTTGCACCACCCTTGCCACTAAACAACTTCACCCAAGTTTGGTTGTCTGAGGTTCATCCCTTCTCGAAATATATTATGTTTCTTCTATGATGACGTCATAGATGACGTCATACCACGCGACAAGGCAGTTGCATCCCACCTGCCACTAAGACAACTAACTTCACCCAAGTTTGGTTGTCTGAGGTCCATCCATTCCCGAGATATCACCTTTTCCCGTTTGATGACGTCATACCACATGACCCTGCAATTGCACCCCCTTGCACTAAGACAACTTTATCCAATTAGTTTGGTTGTCTGAGGTTTATCCTTCCCGAGATATCAACCTTTTCTCGTTTGATGACGTCGTCGATGACGTCATGCCACGTGACAAGGCAGTTGCACCCCCCTTGCCACTAAGACAGCTTTACCTAAGTTTGGTTGTCTGAGGTTTATCCCTTCCCGAGATATCAACCTTTTCTTGTTTGACGACGTCATCGATGACTTCATACCACGTGACAAGGTAGTTGCATCCCCCTTGCCACTATGACAACTTCACCCAAGTTTGGTTGTCTGAGGTTTATCCCTTCCCGAGATATCAACCTTTTCCCGTTTCATGACGTCAACGATGACGTCATACCACGTGACAAGGCAGTTGCATCCCCCTTGCCACTAAGACAACTTCACCCAAGTTTGGTTGTCTGAGGTTTATTACGTCCCGAGATATCAACCTTTTCTCGTTTGATGACGTCATCGATGACGTCATACCACGTGACAAGGTAGTTGCACCCCCCTTGCCACTAAGACAACTTCACCCAAGTTTGGTTGTCTGAGCTTCATCCCTTCCTGAGATACAATAATAAACAGAGAAGGGTCTTGGTTTACCTGTGGTGGGGCAGGCACGCACGGACGCGCCAGCGATACCATAATGGGAATACCGCTGAACCATGAAAAATGAAGTCGATAGTATACCTGAGTTCTACTTTGAGCTATTGTATTCTTCCTACGCGATACCTATGGTGCTCCGCTCTGCGGCCTTCGGCCGCAAAGGAGCTCCGCTATAATCAAGAACTTTCTATTGTTTTGCATGGAACGGCGAGACTCTAGCACGGCGTTTGCCGTTAGGCCTTAGTTTTTATATACCCAGTTCGTTACGTCACGGGAGTATCACACATTTTTGGAGATTCGATTTTTAAAGGACAAACTCTTTAAGTTTGTCACCACAATTATACAAGAAAGCGTATAGAAACTAGTAGTTTGAGACGACAGGTTAAAATCTAGCAAAGATATAGTCACCAAAGTAAACAGTTTCAGTGGGGACTGGTTAGCAAGATATGCCAACCAATATAACAAGAGTTATATATTCGCTAGCGTTCAACTTATATCGCTCTTAAATAACTTCTTAGGTACTCTTTCCAATGGTGCCAATTAGTTTTTGGGAAGCCGATCCCTGTGCGAAGTGAAAAATTCATCACGATGGGCTAAATTTAATTTTCATCTTTTTGTTTTCGATTTTCAATTTTTAATATTTTGCCTCACAACTTGGCAGAGTCACCTTCTAGCTATTCACTACAATCTCACTCGTGTATTCATTAAACCCGCTTTGTTTTTTTGTATTCTGATACCTCGATTTATTATTGATATACTTATACTGTCACGCGATCACGAATTTAATTATAGTGTTAGTCTATGTGTTTCCAGTTCAGCTGCAGCATCCCTCTTCGCCGCTTTCAGGATGAATGAATTTACAAAACCACTAGCTTCTCCAGCTCTAGCGACACAGCTCGCTAAAAAATTATTCGGCCTGACGGAGGTTCTTGAGGTTAAGGAGTTTAAAAGCTTTATTGACAGAAATTTCTATATACAAGGTTTTATTCCAACAACGACTGATTATACAGAACGTGGTGAGTTTGTACTGAAAATCTTGAACTCTTTTCAGAGTCGAGATGGAGGAATAGTAGATGCTGAAAACGAGATTATAAACCACATGCGAAATGAAGGATTTCCATGCCCTGAGATAGTACCAGCGAGTAACGGCGATCTTAAAGTCTTAGTGGAACTGCCGATCGCTGAAGAAGACGGGAGACAGAGGTTTGTGTTGTGCGAATGTTGACTGTGGTTCCGGGAATCGAGTTGAATGAAATAGAACCCAACAAACATTTGTTATTCAAGCTTGGGCAATTTACAGGGAATGTCAGCAAGGTTCTAAAGGTACTGTAATCAAATCGCTTCGACAATTAATAGCTATTAATGCCTAATATACTTTGTGTCACGGACTAGGGCCTCCTGTTGTGTTCGAGGTTGTGTTATGTCACGGACCGTCACTCTGGGTTGAATGAAACAGTTTCGGTTGTGTTATGTCGCGGACCGTCACTCTGGGTTGAATGAAACATAGTTTCGGTTGTGTTATGTCACGGACTCTGGGTTAAGTGAAACATGCATAGTTCCGTGTGGGAGAGGGGGGCGGGGGAGTCTTCCTATATTCGACTGTTATCATTATCAGCAAATAGCTTTAGTGAGCCACAATATAAAAATGACAATTTTGATAGCGGTAAAGCGGATTTGGTATGCGTTATTTTAGATAGTTCGGGAAGGTCTCCAAAGCTTATTTGTTCGCTCTCGAGGTTTCCCATCACCATTACCTTGTGTTTACTTTTGTTTCTACTTTTCCAAGTGTCGCCGAAAAAAGCGCATGAAAACAATACTATAGCATATCAATTATAATTAATTCTTGCCTGACTTGCAATGGTATTTTTAAAAGACTTGTAATGCAGAAAAACTCACGTAAGAGGGCAAACGGCGGGCCACAATCAAAGTGTTTTCTACGGTATCGAGTCAGATATCGAGGTATGCATTTTGTTCGAAAATGAACAAGTGTAATAGTCCAGTTTCAGTATCAGCGGCGCATAAATACAGCGGGAGCCTCACTTTGAAGTTGAGAAAGTTGCGAATACCAACGAGAAACTGATCAAGCTTGAATGGAGACAATAGACAAACTTGTGGAAGCTTTTCGGACTCGTTCGTATTCGCAACTTCTCAACTTCAAACTGAGGCTGTATTTATGCGCCGCTGATGTCTGTTCAGCGGTAAAATAGAGAATTTTGAGCAAACACGAAAACATGTTGTCAAATTCCCCCACTACCATTTCCCAATCTTTTTAAAAACTTGAAATTTTGTGTTCCTTCTTAAACTTGCAATAAAAAGTGACCATTCATTCTTTTCCAAACCAACCTAATTGTCCTATAATTATTTTCCAGGATTTTTCGCATCCAGCGATGAAGACACGAGAGCTGATCAGTATTGATCACTTTCCCTCCTTGCCTCGGCTGCTGGAAGATATCGTAGACGCTGAGATCAAGAGCTTAGTGACAGAGGTATGGAGTGACTACAACAAAAACGCTTTACCACATCTTCCTGCCTTTAGAACTGGAACAGTAAACAACGATATACATGGCGAAAATATATTGGTTACAAAATCCTCGAGCGACATTTCTGGTTACGAAATAACAGGATTTATTGATTTTGGTGACGTCACTTTGTCTATTATTTTAATAGAAGTCGTTTGTCCAATGATTTTCTTCATGGACCGCGGTTTGAGGTCAGCGGACATATCCTAGCAGGTTACCAGTCTTCGTTCCCCTTACCGCGGCTAGAGTATGACTGCTTGTATTATGTACTTGCCGCAAGGTTGTGCCAAAATGTGGTCTTGTCGACAATTAGTGCCGAGAAAATGCAGGATAGTTATGTAGGCGAAGTTGGGGGCAAGTATTTTGAAATTCTCAAGAAATTCTGGTCATGCCCTAAACAAGAAATGGAGAGGATATGGCGAGCATGTGAACAAGAATAGGTGTCTATTCTTGTTCACATGTCTATTCGCTATCCACACCAAACCGAGAGGGGCTGGCCCGAGGGCGAAGCAGGAACATTACATGGTACAACCCTCCATTTTAACAACTAAGTGAAGACTAATGTAGGCAGCAAATTTCTTGATATAGTTAAGAACTGTTTTAGGCCGAACCATCCGCTGGTAAAAATTTTAACAAAAACACCTTATAAAGTTAACCTTATTCAGACTGGGGGCGGGGGGGCTTTTCGAGCCCCCCTTCCAGTAAAATCCTGATTACTCTAAAACTACTGCAGCTATGATGGTGAAACTTCGTGACTTTTCCTAAAATTTATCTGGAGACATTTTGGTGTCAATGACATGTCAACGGCCCAGTGTCAACGGCCCAGATTTCATGGCAACCAATTTTTGACACTCAGTGGCATTAAGGCATGGCTCTAAAACGAGGTCCTGCTTTTTTGTAACTTCGTTATTTTTCAACGAAAATCTTTCAAACTTGGCCCACAAACACGTTTTGGAATTCTGATTTCGATTAAGTTGTTGTTGCCATGGTAACGATGTCACGTGACTCATCATACGCCATTTTGGATGAAATTTTTAGCGCCCGTGCAGGTATGTAGAGAAGGTGAAAAATAGAATTTTTGTTTTCAGCATAATCTTTCTTTATAGTCTTTCTATAAACCTAATTGGATTTCGTGGATATCATGTTTTAATAAAGACATTTTTTCACAATATCATATATTTCAAAAGCACGAAAAATCTGATAATTTCTTTTTTCTTGAGAAATTCCAAGATATCCAATTAGTTTCATTTGAAGAAAGTTGTCCTGTATCTAAATATGTGTTTACCTTTCAATTTCACCTTTTTCTGTTTATCTTCAGAGGTTCTAAATAAAAAAATCCAAGATGGCCGCCACCGAGTCACGTGATAACCGTTTCCATGGTAACGAAATATGTGAAAATAAAGCTTGTTAAAGTTATTGTACTGACCAATTTTGATGATGATCCATACAATAGAACACGAGTTATAAAGAATAATCCTTTTTTTTCAAGGCAAATGGTTTTGAGCCATCTTGGACACATTACCCAATTTATGACTATTAGAGCTTGTAATCATTAGCAGGTTTATGTATAGGCTAATTGATTTTTGACACAAAATCTTTGGGGGGAGGGGTAGGGTCCAAAACTAGCTCTTGGATTCACAAATATCTTTTTTAATTCAACTTTTCAATTTTGATGATGATCCATACAATAGAACACGAGTTATAAAGAATAATCCTTTTTTTCAGGCAAATGGTTTTGAGCCATCTTGGACACATTACCCAATTTCTGACTATTAGAGCTTGTAATCATTAGCAGGTTTATGTATAGGCTAATTTATTTTTGACACAAAATCTTTGGGGGGAGGGGTAGGGTCCAAAACTAGCTCTTGGATTCACAAATATCGTTTTTAATTCAACTTTTTGAATGTTCACACACTTCTTTGATGAGTGTTTTGTACATTCTGATCATTTTGTTCTCATTGAGTATTTATCTGAAGAGTCAAATCGAAATTAAATGAAATCCAAGATGACGGATCCAATATGGCGGATCCAAGATGGCGGATCCAAGATGGCGGATCCAAGATGGCGGATCCAAGATGGCGGATCCAAGATGGCGGATCCAAGATGGCGGACAATATTTTCAAAATTCGTCATTATGAAGCAAGTTTAATACAATTTAGGGACGCGGTCAAAACATTCGTACTTCCTTGGGACCCGATTTAAGGGGGTAGGGTATGACCCGGAACACCTACCTAATGAAGGAGTAGAGGGAGGAGGTGGTACCCGGTATCTACCACCAGGTCTTGCAGATCAAGGGTGGTGGTACCGCCCGGGACCTACCACCAGATCTTGCGGATCAAAGGGAGGTGGTACCACCCGGTATCTACCACCAGGTCTTGCGGATCAAGGGTGGTGGTACCACCCGGGACATACAACCAGATCTTGAGGGTCAAAGCTGAAAGCGATGTGGTACCAC
Organism: Scolanthus callimorphus; assembly: GCA_033964015.1. Classification (NCBI taxonomy): domain Eukaryota; kingdom Metazoa; phylum Cnidaria; class Anthozoa; order Actiniaria; family Edwardsiidae; genus Scolanthus; species Scolanthus callimorphus. Next base: position 40,263,268 of record CM066912.1, read on the forward strand.
CCCAGTCTACATCGTAGGGCTGCGTGACCGACACAAAGAATGGGCTGCGAGGGAGACTAGCCATGCTAGCTGTCCCCTTGCCATATCGTTATATCGAGGTTTCACTGTATATGTAGAATCTCTGGCATGCTTGCATTGCTGAATGCCTCGGGTCGATCGAGGAATTATTTTTCATGCGTTCAGGTCCAATCGAATCGACGGCCCTGTTCTTCTCTAGAACTATTTCTCGGGTTCAGTATCCTGAAGCATTCAGAAATGCTAGCATGCCAGAGCTTCTACCTGGATAAACCAGCTAAGGCAGGGGTCGCGTTCAAAAAGATATATTATGTCGCTACCAAAAATGGATCGCGGATCGAATCCTGACAGAACATATGGCCTCCTTGCGGTCGCGCTCGCACGAATGAAAACTGTATCGGATTTCGCCCTTCATGTGCACAAGAGTGAGATCTTTGTTTTCATCATGTTTGGAATATTGCTCTTGATCGCAGTCTGTACTGTTTGTATGCTTGCAGTTGATTACAGTGATTATTCACAATGCTACTACTCATGGTCCTGATTTTGGCGCCTGCCTAGACATGAATTCGTAGTTTGAAAATAAATCCCCGTTCTTGACCACTTTGACTCACGAACATTCATACCAAAGAACAAATTTCGGATGAGGAAATACGGGTGCAAATCAAAACAACCACGCGACATACCAGACACGCGACTGCTTAATGCTAGCTATAATAAAAGAGACGGACGGGAAAAAACCTCTGCTAGCAGGGTAATGAGGAAAGCAATCGGTTAGGAAATATTATATTATACAATCTGGATTCTTATTTTGCGGGCAAGGTACAGCTATGTACGAGTGTTGTTACGGACGGTGTGCAGGGTGCAGGGCGCAAGGTATGCAGGGTGCAGGTTATAAGTTGCAGGGTGCATAGCCTGCGTAGCAAACGCAAATGTTCGGCAAAGGCTTTGAGAAACGCTCTATCCCGGTAAAGTTTTATAAGGATTTTATAAAACAGACATGACAAATACTGCACGAGCCAAAAAATAAATCCCGAACGCAAAAAAATAAAATCCTTGCTTCTGAGTTTGCTTCTGGGCTTCGATGCCATATGTCAAAGCGGAAATGTCGGACATTCGACAAAATTCGACACGAGAAAAAAGGCTTTCCAAGGATCATTTTGAAAACCTTCATAATAGTATTAATAGCTTTGCTAGGAAAGGAGAAATTATCTTGTGCGGCGATTTTAATGCGCGTATGGGGTCTTTGACAGAGATTGTTGATGATGACGGTTTCAATTTTTCTCAGCTCATTTCCGTTACTAATCCCGTGAAACCTCGACTGTCGAGAGATTCACAAGTCAATGTATATGGGAAGTCACTTGTAGATTTATGTGTTGAAAGTGATTTGGTGGTTCTCAACAGTAGGGTAAAAGGAGATTGCCTAGGACAATTTACCTGCTATACATACAACGGTGCTAGTGTAGTTGATTATGTTATGGTTTCGAATCGCCTTTTTCCAAGTATAAAATACTTTACCGTCTCGTCCTTAATGGAGTTCAGTCATCATTGTTTTTTATCTTTGTAATGCAAGCGAATGTATCGACATCCTCTCAGTGTGGAATGGAATTGAGTCCTCTACCGTCGTGTTTTCAGTGGAATGATGAAGCAAAACAGGGTTTTGCTGATGCGATTAGTTCACAAGAGGTTAATTCTGAATTGGTTACCTTGTTTTCTGACCAAGATAATATCAAAGATGTAGATCATTTTGTTTCTAAATTCACAGAAATAATTTTGAATGCCTCTGGTAAAGTCCTTTCGAAGCGAAAGATGCCTACAATATCTAAGTCAAGGCGTAAGTTGCCCCAAAAACAGAAGTGGTTTACAGGCGATTGCTATAAACTGAAAAAAGAACTGCGGAGCCTTGGAAAACTTCTAACTCAGTTTCCCACTGATCCTTATCTTCGACATCGCTTCTTTCTGTTAAAGAAGTCTTACAAAAAGTTAATTAAGCGTTCGAAACTCGAGTTTCGTAATTCACTGCTTGAGCAAATAAGTTCTTTTCATGGAAATAACCCTTCTGCTTTTTGGAAATTAGTAAATCGCATAAAATCCTCTAAGACTCAGAGCTCTATAGATAACGTCTCTCCAGTTGAATGGTTTGAGTATTTTAGAGGTTTGAATAAATTAAATTTTTTGGAGGATGACGCTGGAGTTGAAGCACAGATTGTCAAAAATTTCACTTTGTGGACGGCGAGTGTTGATTCGCTAGACCATACTATAACGGTTGAGGAGGTGTGTGATATGGCAAAAAAGCTAAAGAGCCAGAAAGCCAGTGCTTTAGATGGCATTAGTAACGAGATTATAAAGCAATCTGTTTCGTTTTTAGCCCCGTTTTATGCGAAGTTATTCAATATTATCTTTGAACGTGGCACTTTTCCGGCCTCTTGGTCTGGCGGTTTTATCGTACCTTTGCATAAGTCGGGGAGCAGAGTTGACCCTGGGAACTATAGAGGTATTTCTATTACCAGTTGTTTAGGCAAATTTTTTACGCTTATTCTTAATGAACGTTTCACCTTTTTCTTGAGTTCGAATGCGATAATGAATCCTTTTCAGATAGGATTCAAGAAACACTGCCGAACATCTGATCATATTTTGGTCCTCAAAACAATCCTTGATTATTATAGATCAAAGCGTTCCCCTGTTTATGCTTGTTTTATAGACTTCAGAAAAGCATATGATAGTGTGTGGAGGGAAGGTCTGTTTTTTAAGTTAATCAACTCCGGATGCAGTCGCAAGTTTGTACGGTTGTTACTTTCAATGTACTCTGATGTCCAGTCTGCTGTGAGGACCCGTCGTGGTTTAACTCCTTTCTTTCGGTCTGAAATTGGTGTAAAGCAAGGGTGCAATCTTAGCCCGTCTTTATTCAATCTTTTTATAAATGATACATAAGAGTGTTATGTAACCCACACATTTCAAGACTTCGCGGCATAATTACTCAATGAAAATAGTGTGGTTTATACGCCTACGGGTCAGCGACCGGGTCAGGGAAGCGGAACAACGCAGGCTATGCACCCTGCAACTTACACCGTCCGAGTGTTGTTTTTATATTACAAAACCTAGACTGCTTGCAGTCCCTTGCTCGGGGAACGTCCGTAATATTAGAGATGAAAGTCTTACTTTGCGCGCGCCTAGTACTGTGTATTTATGCCGAGGACACGTCACGATAAGCGCGCACCACAGGGGGATTCACAAATGCACAGTACAGTAAATCGTTGTTCTCATACAGCAAAGCAAGTATAGTAAGTATAGTTATTTTAAGTGAAAAGTTTATTCTTAGTTTTAGTGGAGAAAATGTTGAACGCTAGTTAAAATTACATGTAAAAAAAATCACGCCATTAAAATCAGTGCTACAAAAAGGCAAAATATTCTCTTTCTTGCCTTCTATTTTTCTAGTATCAACGAATGAACAAACAAACAAACAGAAACAATAATAGTTTTTGCATAATATTTGATTGCCATGTGCTGTGAGCCCGCAGTGAATTATTAGTAATTTTGAGTTCAAAATGGCGGACGACATACACATGTAAGCTGCTATAGTCTTATACGATTATCCAGCCAGTTGTGTCCTCTATTTAATGGAATGTGATACACATATAATGGCATTTAATACTATATACTAATTACGATTTTGAGACGGCAATTCCACAAAATATTGACGGCTAGTTGGGAGAAAATATGTTCACGTATTGGGCGGAGTCGCGCAGCGACGGAGCCCAATACGTGAAAATATTTTCTTCCAACGCCGTCAATATTTTGTGGAATTGCCGTCTCAAAATCGTAATTAATATTGTATCGCGATTCTTGAAGATTTTCTGGAGGAAATGGCAAGAAATAGTGCTATTTATTGTCGATTGAAATTTCAATTCTCATTACATTTACGCACGATCTCACGCAATCACATGGGCTTTTCGCACGAGCTCGAGCATTTTCTGTTTACATTTTTCCATCTTTTTCGGCGAAAAAAATCTCTTTCTGCCATAAGATATTGCTAGAAATATAGCTAAACGTTATTTCTAACTATTGACAATGAAATGAAACATAAATTCGTGCGAAAAAAGTTGAATTTTGCTAGCTCTTTTTGAGCCGTCAATACCACAAAATATTGACGGCTCACAACAACACAGAGTGGCAGGGTGAATCGCGATACTGTTTACAATTGAATGCTGTTTACAAAATGTCCTGCAGAATTTGGAGACAAAATCCTTCAGGATATAATCATTTTACTTTGGCAAACAGTTCGAACACAGCAGCTGATCTCGTCTCAATAACCCGGGTGCTTAATAATATGTTACATGTATTCGATGGCTGGCCAACAGTGAGATCGCTATAATGTACGTAAATCTTTTAGCTTTGCTTTCCTTCTTGATGTCAACGATAGCGATCATAGAATGTGGCGAATTCTGGGTCTTACGTGAAATTTATCATCTGAAAATTTGCAACAGTTCACGAGATGCCATCATTCATTCAACAGGACCCTGTTTACGATCCAGTAAGAACTTTTAGGGTTCTTCTATGGTTTTCATGGACAGTTTGCACTGTTAATGATTCATCAAACAGTACAATATTAACGTGACAGATTTTGTTCTGACCCAGCAGAACTAGAGTTTCCGATTAGTCTTCTAGCTTAGCGGTGTTGATTTTTTTTTATTTGCACATATTACACCTACAATCACCGACAAAATTGTTGAGAATTTTATGTCTACAATCGTTACACATCGCCATACTAAACACCGATGTTTTTCCATATAATAAAACGCTACCGTTCTCGTTAAAACCCCTCCCCCAACTCAATGTTGTTTTGTCAAACGCGCTAGTGGTTGGGTTTCAACATTTTGAATAAGGGGGAGGGGAAATTAAAGCCAAGAAGACATCGCTTACGCAGTTGAAATGGAGAAAAGCGTTTTCGAAGAAAAATTCTCAACCACTTTTGTCGCTGATTGTAGTCTCCTGTACCCAAATGTATGTGTAGATTGAAGCTTATTCATGATTGTTTGATGTTAGTAGTTATAGTAATAATGTTTTTTACCTGGATGAATATTCCACCAAAATTAATAGTCATGATTTGTTTTCTGTTGGCATGGTTTAGTAACATTTGTTTCTTAAATTCTTTCTCCAAAAGGTTTCAAAATCTCACAATCTAAATAATAAAATTGTCTTGTCATTACCCTGTAGTTGCAGACAGTCATGATGATGGGAATGACGAAAGAGAGCTCTTAAGTCACACAAGTGCTTATAGAATGCTACCTGTACCATTTGCACATTGTATTAAAAATATTGTGTCTTTGGTGATTCACATGTAACGAGTGTTCAGGCCCCAGAGGGGGGGGGGGGGGGGGGGGGTACTCGTATAAGAGAATGACTGTGAGTCCTACACATTTACAGTATTTGGGTATGAAATGTGTAGTAAAAGTATTTTGTGGGTGTTGAAAAATCCACTGGTATTTTTGGGGGATTGAAAGTTCTGACAGGCTAGTTGTGTATGCTGCTATTATATAGACCCCCATCATTTTTGTATCTGATTACCCCCCTGTGGTTGAGAGGACCAATCTCCTTCTCAGAGCCTACTCCGCTGTTTGTTGTTTGTTCAGGATCTGGAACTAGGCAGTCTTAGGCCGATTGTGTGTGGCTGATACTGGTATTACCACTCCCCATTTTCAAATGCACCATTAATATATACATTTATTTTTTTCCTCGAGGGCACAGTAACGAATTCTGCATTCTGATTGGTTCTTAGAGCGAGCGCGGGGGGGCAATATTTTCCTATCTCTGACCTACGTCACAGTAACCATTTTTGTGTGCTTGTTTTCATCGAAAAAATAAAATTTTAGTGTTGGAAAAAAATAAATAAGTTATTTACCGGCTTTAGGTCGGTCCGTATTGGGAAAAAACTGTGACATCGGCTTGGAAAATGTTGACCTCGGCCTCCAGCCTCGGTCAACATTTTCCAGTCCTCGGTCACAGTTTTTCCCTATACGGACCTCCCAGCCGGTAAATAACATATATGTACGTATGGAGAAACTGAATGCCCCAGCAATCCAGTTTTGTGTGATGCAGGGCAGGATATTTCAATCATAAAGGAGGGGGGGGGGTGGGGGGGGGGGGGGGGGGAGGAGGGGGTGAAAGTAGAATTTAACTATTTAACTAACTTAGGGTTGACAAGTGTTTGTTCAGAGAAGGAAGCACTTTCTACATGTACAACAAAATTGCATAGAAACAAAATTGCAGAAATACATATTTAGAATGTTTTTTTTCATGTACAGTATTAGGCCTCGCGCACGATGTTGTGCACGGCGGCGTAACAAAAATTCTAACGCTGGGTTTTGCAATATATCTCGGAAGTGAACGGTCGTTCAGCTCTGAAATTTGCAATAAATCATGTTTAACTAATGTGCACCCCCAAAACAATTTGTTATCGCGTTTCGAATTTCTAAAGACCACGAAAACTTCATATGGAAAAAGGGTGTCGTGAAAACAGATCAAATCTGGTGTCGTGTTCTTACGAGCACGTTTTAAAATATAAACTTTTTGGTGCTTTTTAGTATCATCTGTTGTCTGAAAAAAAAACACGCCAAGGATGCACTTGAAATGCTGTTTCAGAATTCATTGTTTGTAGAGTAAGATGATGTAAGGGAATGAAGTAGCACAACGATAAGTCGCGTTAGAATTTTTTTTTTAAGTTAGAAGACAAGAAACGTCCAGTTTTATCGCGCACTTTTTTGCCTCGATTTGCCAACCATGCAGTTTTTTGCCTTTTTGTGCCCTTTTTTGCTTCGTGCATCGTGCACCTTATTGCCCGGTTTTGCCCTTTTTTGCCGTTTTGCTTCATGCATTATTTTGCCCTGCACGCCCTTTTTTGCACACGCCTTTTTTGCGCTACATACCTTTTGTATGCATTTTTTGCTCCCGATTCCAATTACCCACGCAATGTTTGCCTTTTTGCCAGATTTTTGCTTTGTTTCACAACCTCTAGGTTTTTAATTCGCTCGCAGTCACTGCTTCAATCTCTTTAAGTAGTTATTAGTTGTGGTCCCCTATATGGTCTTTGCAATTGCGCGAAAACAAGAGAAAGAGGAATGGAAAAGCTGAAGAAAATCGAAAACAACAACATTGTGTTCAATCCAATATTTCTGTATAGTGCAAGCAGATAGAGCCTTTTAATTTAATAGACAGAGAACACTCATTCTAAGAGCGGATTGAGTGTCTTCATAATCTCGTTCTCAAAAGTTCCCTCACACTCTCTACTTCTTCGATTAGCTCATCTCGAATATAGCTCAACATCGTTTTAGAAGCCATTGTGGTTAGCACTCAAACAATCGTTTTGAAATCCGCCTCGGCTTTGTTATGCTATTTTTTTTGCCTTATTATGCTGTTTTTTGCCTATTCGTGCCCTTTTTCGCTTATTCGCGCCCTTTTTTGCCTATTCGTGCCCTTTTTGCTTTGCCATGCCCTTATGCGCTCATTTTTGCCTTGTCGTGCCCATTTTTGCCGTTTTTTGCCTGCTGCACCTTGAGGCTGCCTTGAATTTAGTTGTATGCTCGGTACACAATTTAGACAAAAATACCCAAATTGACGGCTCGCGAGCGGCTCTTACAAGCTAAGGAGAGAAAAAAAGAGCAACAAAGGAAGCGTTCAAATAAATTTTATAAAAACAAAACACAAAGAGAAAAAACGACGACGTTAACTGGCTTTCAGAAATGAAGACAGGCGAAGAAAACCACTGGCAGTAGACACCAAAGCACGGCAAGACAAAACGGGCACAAAATACAAAGGGAAGCCAAGAACTGCGAGGCAAAATCTCTGCGCTAAAAAAAGGCAAAAATTAGATGCGCGAAGAAGCAAAGACGGGAAACGAAATCTATGTGCGCGAAAAGGCAAAAAGAACAAAGCAAAATCTATGCGCGAAAAGGCAAAAATAGGAAAAAAATAGCAAAAAAGGCAAAAATAAATAAGGCAAAAAAGGCAAATTTGCCTGCGCGATAGGCAAAAACGGAAAAATGCTGTTTGAGAGACAACATGTTACGCACGGCTTTCTAGTTTTCAGCATGACCATTTGAAAAATATTTTTTTACTCCAATCTCTTTTCATCTGTGATTAAAAAAATTGTTTTTATAAGTTTTTATAAAGAAACTGCGATCATTGGGCTTTGGTTTCCTTTTATTTTTGGAGCATTTTAGGCGAGATCTCTGAAAACACAGCAGATCTAAAATTTCTTGGTCAATTTCAATGTTTCAATTTCTTGGTCAACTCAAGTGTGCTCAACATCGTGCGCGAGGCCATTAGAAAGTCCCCTATACAGCCAACAGTTTGTCAAGCAATGCTTAACCCTCCTTTCAGATGAATGTTGAAAGTATTGCATTAAGGCAACATTGCTAGATTGTTTGGAATGAGGGAAAATGCAAGCAACAAGTAAAATTATAGTCATTAATCACCCAGGGGTTCTTGAATATCAAAATGAGGTGGGGGGGTAGGTATGAAAATTCTAACAGGTATTTTTTTAGGCATTGAAAAATCCACGGGTATTTTTTAGGGGTTGAAGCTTCTGACAGGCTATTAGGATACTGCCTTAAGCATAAGCTATTTCTGGGAAACCTAATGGTGGGCATGGCCACCACAGGTGATTAGAGGCAAAGAAAAAAAAACAATGCTGATATCAAAATAGACTTTTTAGGCTAAAAAAAGTTGGGTATTTTTTTGGGTATCAATTTTTGGGAACAGGTATTTCTGGGTGTATAAAATTTATGGCTCAGGTATTTTGGGGGTATTTTTATATCCAAGTACCCCCATGGGCTTTAACCAATACTAGAAAAGGTATTTTGGGGGTATTTTTATATCCAAGTACCCCCATGGGCTTTAACCAATACTAGAAAAAGTACATTTTCTAGGATGGCAATAAACACACAAAACATGCACACACAAGAGGGAAAAACCTGCTACTATTCAAAAGCTCTACTGCTTAAGGCCCGGGAGGGGGGGGGGGGAGGGGACTCCAAGGTTAAAATGCTAGGGGTGACCGTCGGGAAACTCGAATTTTGATCCTAAAAAATACCTGGTGGAAAAAAGTTTGCACCCTAAAAAATACCCCTCAGTCTGAAAATACCCTAAAAAATACCACCAACTTTAACAGATTAAATTTTATTCTGGCCGTTTATTTGATATACATCAAATGTATCCTCTCGAGTTTCGAATACACTTTCATTCTTTAAATATTATTTTGGACCTATGTACCTTATTTGCGTGAGAACCCCCTAAAAAATACATATTTTTATCTTATCATACCTGTTTTTTTTAAACCCCTAAAAAATCGCCGATTTCAAGGCCCCCCCCCCCCCCCACCCAACTGACATGTGACGTCACATGCGCATAAATAAGGGGCATGCACATTAGACATAGAGTATAGGGTATTTTTCTTACATCTGTCTAAGAATCTCTGAATGGTTAAGTTCAGAGGGCTAGCCCCATACACTACTGCTATAGGTTGTTTTGGGCACAGCAATACTCATAAAAAGGTGATTGCGGCCTGGTTGTATGGATTAATCTTGAAATGGGGGGGGGGGGGGCAAATTGAAGATAAATCCGCGAAACTTCACATGAGCATCAAGGACAACCACAACTAACAACATGGTTTAGTTTCAGTATCTTTTATTGAGAATTTCCTTAAAATTTCCAAGTCCAAACATCCCTTACCACAAACCCCATATAAACCCTTAATACTTTGATGTTGTAGTACACAAACAATTGTCCTGGGTCACCTGTGCTCTAAGAGAGCAGTTGAGACTGAGATTGTCAGAAATGCTGCCAGGAATGTGGATAGTAAAGGTTAATATATTAAAGACCCTTGTCCTCCTTACTCACCTGTCTCTGCTGTGTCTTTCCCATCTCAAAAATTTTTTGTATGTATGCCTGTCTTACCTCACCACATTATTTATCTTATCTTAACCATTTCAAGGGTTACAAGACCAATACTCTGAGCCAGAGATACATGCAGCAGTTAAAACTGAGATTGATGGTACTGGTGTTGCTGCAAGGAATGTTGAAGGTAAACATTTAATTAATCTCCTCTTTACCCGCCTGCCAGAGTGTTTTCTCTTTCCCTTTCAAATTTTTCTATACATACATACATGTACAATGTACATACATACACTTTATTTAAACACTGAGAATCATTCAGTACAGATATATTAAAAATACTGTAACATAGTACATTTAAAAGATTGCCGTGTGGGAGTTGGAAACAATTAAGAATATTTGTTTACTTTTCGTTTGAATATCCCTGAGTGATGAAGCAGTGCGTAGTTCCTTAGGTAGGGTATTCCATAGACAAGTTCCACTATACATAAAGGTTCTCTTCAGATAATTTGTACAAGGTTTGGGCATGGTCAATTTTGCATCAATATTTCGTAAATTATAATTAGTGGTACCCTGCAGGCAGTGATTTCCTCCTCTGTTAGGCCGGCGGCTAGCTCTAGCTCTCCCTCGCTAGCCGCCGGCCTAAGAGAGGAGGAAATCACTGCTTGCAGGGAAAATTAGTGGTGTACTGGTGAGACATTTCTTGAAAATACACAGGGGAAAGCTTATTGACAACTTTGTACATTAGTAAGCCTTTTGTTTTATTCACCACATGGCTGATTGTCCCAGTGTTATATAGCATCTCCAAGAGATGCAAGTATCATTTTTTTGGATGTTTCGTCAATATGTTTATCTCAAGATAAGTGGTCGTCCATCCAAGGATTTAGTATGGTCGACTTTCTTGATCATATTGTCGTCAATTCTGACTTGAATTTAATCGTTTCGACAATGGTAACACCCAAGGATTTAGCATGGTCGACTTTTTTGATTATTAATTGTTGTCAATTCTGACTTGAATTTGATTGTTGTTATTATGCATGCCTGACTTACCGCACCATGTTGTTTGTCTGATTTTAACTTTTTCAAGGATTGATGACAAGCTCTGGGATGGCAGGCGAATTTGAAGTTGACACAAATGCTGCCAGGAATGTTGACGGTAAACATTAAAATAAAGCCCCCTCTCCCCCCCCCCCTGTCCTCCGTACCTGCCTTTCTACTGTATCTTACCCACAAACATTTCCTTTTTTTGTATTTCTCAAGTTTTTATTCCAATTTTTTATTTCTAATAAAAATAAATATCACTAACTGGTCTACAATTGACAGACACTAAGATATACACAGAAATGATATGTCAGATAAGGGAAAAGCGAGGACAAGCAGTTTGGCATACTTATAGCGATTTTATTATAAAGAGCGGGCAATGAGTGCATGAGAGTCCCATTCCTTAAATGCTTTTGAAGTTTTGTTTTTTTAGTGGCAATCACATGAGAAAACTGAATATGTAATTGCCACTCACATTTTCTACATATGCATGCCTGACTTGCCTCACAATGTTGATTTGTCTGATTTTATACTTTAGAGGGTTGATTGAAAAGCAAGGCTCTGAGGTAGCAGTTGAACCTGAGGCTGACACAAATACTGCCAGGAATGTTGAAGGTAAGCATTAAAATATAGACACCACCCTGTCCTCCGTACCAACGTATCTGCTGTCTCTTCCCCTCTCACATTTTCTACATATGCATGCCTAACTTGCTTCACAATGTTGATTTGTCTGATTTTATACTTTAAAGGGTTGATGGAAGAGCAAGGCTCTGAGGTAGCAGCCGAACCTGAAACTGACACAAATGCTGCCAGGACTGTTGAAGGTAAACATTAAAATATAGACACCACCCACGTATCTGCTGTCTCTTTCCCCTCTCCCATTTTCTACAGATGCATGCTTGCCTTGCCTCACAATGTTGACTTGTCTGATTTTATACTTTGAAGGGTTGATGGAAGAGCAAGGCTCTGAGGTAGCAGTCGAACCTGAGGCTGACACAAATGCTGCCAGGAATGTTGAAGGTAAACATTAAAATATAGACACCACCCTGTCCTCCATACCCACGTATCTGCTGTCTCTTTCCCGTCTCACATTTTCTACATATGCATGCCTAACTTGCTTCACAATGTTGATTTGTCTGATTTTATACTTTAAAGGGTTGATGGAAGAGCAAGGCTCTGAGGTAGCAGTCGAACCTGAGGCTGACACAAATACTGCCAGGAGTGTTGAAGGTAAACATTAAAATAGACACCACCCTGTCCTTCATACCCACGTATCTGCTGTCTCTTTCCCCTCTCACATTTTCTACATATGCATTCCTAACTTGCTTCACAATGTTGATTTGTATGATTTTATACTTTAAAGGGTTGATGGAAGAGCAAGGCTCTGAGGTAGCAGTCGAACCTGAGGCTGACACAAATACTGCCAGGAATGTTGAAGGTAAACATAAAAAATAGACACCACCCTGTCCTCCATACCCACGTATCTCACCGTGCGAGCTGTCGATTGAATATTCCAGCATATTGCGGAATATTACACTATATTCTAAGATTATGGTCGCGGAAAAGTCTGGAAGTTTACGGAATATTCTGGCATAATAAGGTGTGAATTTTCACGGTAAATTTGGACTCTGGATTTTCCAGGATTTTCTGGAATAATTCAAAAAGAACGCTACATGCTTTACTATTTGGATATTCTGCGATCTTCCGGAATATTCAATTAAACAATTCTGGAACCTTCCACGATGTTCTTGAACGATTGGTTGTAGCACAAAAAATAGCACAGAGCTGATTTTCCGGAACATTCAAGAATGTTTTCGGATGTTCTCGGGTTTTTAAAGAATGCCTGTCGCCCGATTATGCAACGCGGCTGTGGTACCAACCTTAGAGACGCTTTTTATTTCAATTTTCACAATATTACTATAGAATAACTAGCACCTTTGTTAAATATAGATTATGTAGACGTTACTTGATTATAGAAAATGTTCCTTTTACACAAACATCTACTTGCAGAACATCAGTTAAAGTCACTATCACTTAGACAAACAAGGTACAAATAGCCCAGATAAACTTATATAATTCAAAGTCAGGAGTTAACTTTACATCACTAGAAATCGCGAGCTAATGTTGCTTTAAGCACGCAGATATAAAATGCAAAGTATATTCATTTCGCTCGCTCTTAGAAAAATAATGGTACAGATTGACCAGACATAAGTAACAGGATTGGTTTCAAATTAAGTTTCGGCCAGCGGTGACTACTGGAGCGACGAGCTTACGGGCACTAGCACGATAAATATCATGTATTATAAATCTACGTAACAGAATAAGGAAATACCATGGAAATTTAATAATTCTCAAAAGATCGCCAGCGAAACACATGCAACCCCGCTTCCGTTGATACAAGTTCAACACTTTCGAAACGAACGTTAAATAAATTTGCTTCTTTCGGTGACCTTTGAGACCGCAGAAATATACTTTCAAAGCTATATACTTGTCACTTAAATAGTTTTGTCTAGTTTCATACCTGTTTAAATGTCCCTTTTGTTCGCCATTTGTTACAATGCCGTTATTTCGAGCGTGAAAACCAAGAGAATATACGTCCAGCCAGTGTTTACATCTCCCTTCTAATCTGCAGAGGTTTGAATGTTCGCTCAACGAACTCCGCGGTCAAGATGATTTGGTAAACAATCTACACGGGGGTCCGGAAGCCGTGACGTAAAATATCGTACATAATCGCAGAAAATCGTAGCAGATAAATTAATTCGCTTCCGGCTCTAATACAATTTAATAACGGCGTTACGAAATCGTGGAATATCGTGGAATATCCATGTCAAATAAGATTCCTTAAAAATCGGCTTTACGCAATTCCAGAATATCGCTGGAAATCCGAATGGGCATGTTCACGCCTCTTGGGTCGATCAGGATATTTTGCGAAAAACCGCGATCTTCCAGAATTTTCCACGAAATCGGCAAACATCGCAAATACGCAGATTTTCAGTTCGCACGGGGTGTCTCTTTCCCCTCTCACATTTTCTACATATGCATGCCTAACTTGCTTCACAGTTTTGATTTGTCTGATTTTATACTTTAAAGGGTTGATGGAAGAGCAAGGCTCTGAGGTAGCAGTCGAACCTGAGGCTGACACAAATGCTGCCAGGAATGTTGAAGGTAAACATTAAAATATAGACACCACCCTGTCCTCCATACCCACGTATCTGCTGTCTCTTTCCCCTCTCACGTTTTCTACATATGCATGCCTGACTTGCCTCACAATGTTGATTTGTCTTATTTTAAACTTTTAAAGGATTGATGGAAGAGCAAGGCTCTGAGGTAGCAGTCGAACCTGAGGCTGACACAAATGCTGCCAGGAATGTTGAAGGTGAACATTACAATAAAGCACTCCACCAAATCCCTCCCCCCCCCAAAAAAAAAAAAAAAATTGCATGCCTGACTTGCCTCACCTTGCTGTTTGTCTGAAAAACAACAACAACAGCAACCAGAACAGCTTTATTTCGCATTTCCAAATGTATATACATGTATACCGTTTCCGGGGATACGTTGTCACTGGAAAAAGCAGCAAAGCTTGGTGCGCTAAGGAGTAAGGGTAAAGGTTTATTTAAACTTCTGTAAAATCGTAGAAGCAAACATGCTTAGAAATGTGCTGAAAATTTTACCTGTGGCTAAGACAACTGGTAGCAGTTTAGATGCCCCCATTATCGTCTGCGCTTCGAGCTTATAGGCTTTTGGGTGGCAACGTTTACCGGAAACGATATATATCAAACTACCCTTGACTATTTCAAATTCAAATTCAATGTCTAATACGCAGATTTACATTTCGAAAAGTTAAGATTCTTAACAGGAATTATGATTTAAACATGATTTAAACATGAAGATTTTGCAACTTAACCTTTTCCTCAGAAGTCCTCGTGTATGATGTTACAAACATGTGAGTCTGAAACGGGGTCTGAAAACTGGTTAGATACTGGTTTAACAGGCTCAACAGCATGTTCGAAAAGCAGTGTGGGTATGCATAAGGCTGGTACTTGGTGTATCCTCTCAAAATGCCCCAATCAGCTGACTACGGTCGCTGCTGTCTCTTTCCCTCACATGTTGTTTATATGCATGCATGACTTGTTTCACCCTGTTGCTTTTCTGATTGTAATCTTTTGAAGGATTTATGGAAGGGCAAGGCTCTGACATAGTCGTGGATACTGAGATTCACACAAATGCTGCCAGAGTTGTAGAAGGTAAATTTGAGGACCGCCACTGCTAAGAATAATTTGTTAACCCATCTGCCTTCCTCCGTCCAGTCCTTTGTACCACCTGCCTTCTAACCATGCTGTCGTAGCAACACTCAAATCTTATGAATTGAAATGTATACTGAATCAAAACATTTTACGTGGAAATAAGAATGTAAATAATAGAAATGAAGACTACTTCAGCCCAACTCATTTAATGTTATCTGGTTTAGGTAAATATTGCCAAACATGTTGTTAGTGTAAATCTGTACTAGTAAACCGTGGAATAGGCAAGGGCATGACCTTGAAAACACTAACTTGTTTTCGTGTATTTTAAAGCCAGTCAAAAGCAGGCACACGAGAAGTAACACCCATACCTGCCAATTCTACCTGATTTTGCGGTGGACCCCCGGTTTTCACCCTTAGTCTCCCGAGAAAAAAATTGGAACTCTCCATATAACATTCTCGTACCCAGAGCTCCCCAGCTCGTCTGCTCGCAGGGGAAGCTCTGGGGACATCAATTTGAGGGATGTCGCTGATTGCTTCTTTTTGTCCGTTGGAGCATGCGCTGAAAGGTCTTTCTCTCAACGGCTCTGTATTAAATCTCTCCCGCGAGGTTACGAGCCGGGGAGCTCTTGGTTGGAGAACGCATATATTGCAATTATTATTCGACGCTAGGACAACACAAACTATTTTTGTCCTGTTGCCCGTGTATGCTCTACTAGCTGTCCCTTTTCAGGGTTTACGGCTGGAGTTAGCCTCGATTCCATGCTTATCTAACGCTGTGACTACAGTAGACGTCTACCTACAATCATGGACAAACTTGTTGGCAAAAAGTGGTATTTTTTGTCAAAAACGCTTATGGACTGCAGAAAATGTGTTCTATCGTCTCAAATTTATCCCCCCCACCCCCTCTTTCGATGTTGTTTTCTTGGCTGTGGTCCTTCAAACGAATTTATGCTGAAAGGACCATCATTGATTTTTTTTTTTGGGGGGGGGAGAAATGTCTGCTTATACCCCCTTACGGCAACGAGAGTGAACTCACAATAGGTGCTAAATTTTGTCAACTCGCTTTGTCCATATTGTATACTGTTGGGTTCATTTGATACGACGCCAGTTATGGCGGAAACATTGTAACAAAAGTCGATTTGGTGTTGCGAAGGAATAAGTCACAAAGCTCAGCTTAATTATCTTAGAGATTATAATTTTACACAAAATCTACTTTTATTTTCCTAGAGAATTCAGGAACTAGCAATGTCTGCTAGTGTAACTTGTGTGTCGGATTGTTGGATTATTTGTTGTTAATTATGAAGGGACAACAATCTGGAACAGTCTGACGAAAAAAGGAGCAGAAATAACATTTTTTTTACTCTAGATGCGGGTCACGAGCAATTCGCTACTGAAAACGATGCACAGGCGAGGCAAGATCAGGGCGATGAAGCGGAAGACGAGATAGAAGATCACAACCTGATAGGACGGGAAAGAGTTGTTGGTGTTAAGTACGAGTATGCCCCAGCTGGTAACCAAGAATCACGTGGCGACTATCGAAGGCGTCATCGTCGAAACCGTACAAGAATAGTGAAAGAGGAACAGCGGTTGATTGAAGCTATTGGTGACCTACCACAGCCCCCGCCTTTCGGATCAACGCAGCAAGAAGAAGTAGCCTATCAAGCAATTCGTTCATTTGAAGTAGAACAGATGACATATAGCTTTGGGCTGTGTGATATATGCAAGGAACGAAGGTTGCAGTTGAAAAACAGCGTGTGCAAAAGATGTAAAAGTGACAAGCACCAGCCAAAGATGTGGTCACACGAGAACAACATGGACCCTGGACATGTTCCCGATGTGTTAAATGGTCTAAGTGATGCTGAGCAGATGCTGATTGCAAGGATTGCTCCAGCTATACGTGTGCACTTGCTAAAACATGGGGGTATAGCAGCCAAAGGACATTGCATAGCATTTCCACAGGCCGTGCAAGAACCCGCTAGTATTTTGCCACGCTTACCAACGGAGGTGGAAATAATCCGAGTGAGAAGGCAAGGAAAGGATGACACCCACAAGGATTTTAGAGTGAGAAGGCAAAAAGTAGAGCGTGCAATCTTATGGCTTAAGGACAATAATCCCGCTTACAGTGACATAACTATCGACGACGTCCGCATTCATCGCCTACCGGTTGACGGCGAGCTACCAGATCTAAGGACTGTTGAGTTAACGGAGACACAGCATGGAGATGATCAAGGGCCTGCACCAGCACAGTTAGATACTGGAAATGTGGACAACGAGGACGATGAGACAGTGTCAGGGATTCTCCTTCCTGAGCCTGGTGAGTCATTCATCTGCCTTTTAAAAAGCCCTGGCTAAACGAAACGCAAGTTCACACAAGTCGATGCAAGTTGTGACTTGCAAAAGTTGACTGTTTTGGTGCTTTGCGCGCGCTAATGACGACATGATCACGCAACTTTCGAACACTAGAGCGCGCTCAAGCTAGTGTTTTTCTTGGTAAAAAAGACAATAAAAATAAAGAAATCTCACCCAGTTTCTTGTTAATAACAGCTAGAAATATAAAAACAAGATTTTCATGACTGATTTGGTTATTATATTTCGTTAATTTTGAAAACGAAGAAAATTGGAAACTTGCGTACACTTGCGATGTGGTGGCCAAACGAGACGCAAGTTGTCGCAAGTTGCGTTAAAATTTGAACATGTTCAAAGTGAACGCAATTTAACACAAGTCATCGCAACGCTGCGCCAGTCATCGCAAGTTGGTAGCCAAACGAGCACAAGTCAACGCAAAACTTGTGTCGACTTGAGCGAACTTGCGTTTCGTTTGGCAAGGGCTTTTTTGTTTATCACTTACGAGACGTGGTGCACAGAGGCGAGAGGCAAGCGCTTGAAGTGTTGCGCCGCTCATGCTTCCCATGCATTCTGTGTAGGCTTCTTGTTGCATTGGGGTTGTAATGTTAGTAACGCCTGGGACTGAGATAATCTTCTGCCGCATACAGTAACCAATGGAGTTACATCCAGACAACGAAAGGAAGGGCGAAGTTGTGTTAGTGGCAAGGGGGGTCACGTGGTATGACGTCATCGATTACGTCATCATAGGTGAAAAAGAATGTGGTATTGCCGTGACAGGCTATGTACAGTGGCAACCTTTTTGTTATTTAAACAAGGCATACCTTAAAACTGCACAAGACGAAACAAACACACTCAGGGGGCAACATGCCTTAACAAATAAAAAGCTGGGACAAATAAATATTTTTTTCTGTTACTACAAATACGTACACACAGTGAATGTAAAACCAGCGTGTGCATAACTTGCGACATGAAATTCTAGGTCAGTAGAAATTAAGGTATGAATTTGCCGTTGCTTTATTGCTGTGTGTGTATTTGTGTTATCACGATGGGAAATAAAATGATTTATCACTGTGCAGCAACTTCAAGTACGAACGGCTTGGGAGCAGGAGCTACGGAGGGCCTTGTTCTGAAGTTGAATCTTCCTCTCTTGTCCCCAGTGTTCGTCTGCAGGGCTTGTCGGTTTGGATTGTCTCGTGAGCATTTAAATACCAGCATGTAGAGTGTATGCCTGAACTCTGTTATTCTAATGACATATACTATAGGGTTGACGAGACTATTAGAGAAACGGAACCCGATATGTACAAGAAAGAATGTTTTTGAAGATGAGTCGGCTCCAGCGAATAGTACGAGAGGTAGCATACTAATCAACGAAAAAGCAGTCATAATAAACAGTGTCTTGGCTAAAGCCCTTTCGCGTTTCTGGCGCAATGAAAACTGGTGTGTTTGCTGTTTGAGCTGCTGATTTTGCTGTCTGGCTTTTAGATAGGTTGTCGCATAGGAAGCAGTGATGATAGTTAGTCCGATTAAGTCTACCGTACCCAGTACTTTACGGTACTTGCTAATTTCTAATAGATAGAAACATGGAAGTAAAAACGATCCATAACCAAACCACTGAAAAGCGATAGCTATGATATAAGTATTGTTACTCAGACTGCGGTAACGGAAAGGCCACATAGTGGCATACATGCGGTCAACGCTGATCTCAACAAGTCCTAGAAATGCAGCCGAGGATGCGACAACGTCCAAACTGGGCAAAGCGTTAGATCTCGTGAACATGCCATTCTCGATTGACTCTTTGCTATAATACATCATCGCTGCAAAAGCGACTACATAGATACCAACACATAAATCAGCTACTGTTAAACTGGTCACCAAGTAGTACCCCCGCTTGCGAAACTCCTTGTTCAGTATGAAAACCAAGAGCGTTAGGCTGTTGACGATGATGATGGCAGAGCCTTCGACGAAGAAAAGAGCTGACGGAAGATGGTTCTCCATCGCACTGTGCGGCTACCTCTCCCGTGTCACCCTCAGATGTTGTCTATAAAACACAATCCCTCATCAATATCAAAGATGATTATGGGTTCTCAGGGAACTTAAGGCACGGGTCTAACAGCAAAAATGCTAAAAAATACTATAAAAAATTCTGCAAGGAAGAGAAAATACCTAACACAAACAGTTATTCGTTAAGGTTGTTCCTCAAATTGGGACAGTTCTTTTGAAATATTTTGTAACCATGGTAACCGTTTGCGTTACCTGGCAGAGCGTGACAAAGGCCTTATTTCCTTTGAAGCCACGGGAGGCATGGTAAATCAATTTGGCCCTTTTTCGAAAGTGGTTAATAACGTTGACTATCGGGTGTAAAATACAATTCAAATGAGGATGGCTGTCCAGGCAATTCTGATTTTGAGATAATGAGAAGTATCAAATTACATACCAGTATAAACCGTGATTGTAAAAAAAAATTCCAGCCATCCTCATTTGATTTGTTTGTGTACCACTATGTTCTTCTAATATCACCAAAAAGAATACGAAATATTATTCGTCTTCCTACCCTCCCGAAGAGGTTTACACGGAAATCTATTTTAGGGTCAAAGGTTACGAGATTTGTTGCTATGGAGACCAAGTATCGTCAAGGTGGTTTAGAATTCCAAATGCAATTTATATTCAACAACATCCATAAGCATTTATAAAACCACTAAGAGATAGACCACCCCCCTTGGTTTTGCGTCCGCCATATTGGATTTACTTTGGACCCATGCCTTAAGTACCCTGAGTTACAGGAACCGACGCAGCCTGCCAATCTCAGGTGTGTTAAGGCCTGACTTGAAAGGAGGTGACGCTTATAGGCGGATTCATAAGGCAAAAAGCAATGTTTGCAAATAAGGGACGTGTCATTATTTACCGGGGGGGGGGGGGGGGGAGGGCTCCCATTTTTTTCAAACAAGGCTAAAAAAAATTAGGACCCTCCCCTTGAACATAACAAAAAAAATGTGACCCTCCCCCAGTCGTAGGTAAAAAAAATTGGGACCCTCCCCCATGCAATTTATTTCTGAAAAACCTGTTAGATAGACTATTGTCCAAGTGACTTCTGTCATGCACCAGTCAATTGACATCACGGCCCCCCGATTTAACATTCACTAAGTGTTAAATGTTACTATTTTCCCGGTCACCAGGGACATGGTCGTTGTTAAAGCTCCAGGCCCCCGGGGACACTTTTGCAACATGGCGAAA
Source organism: Scolanthus callimorphus (assembly GCA_033964015.1). NCBI lineage: Eukaryota > Metazoa > Cnidaria > Anthozoa > Actiniaria > Edwardsiidae > Scolanthus > Scolanthus callimorphus. The sequence goes on from CM066912.1 coordinate 40,284,030, forward strand.
CGCGCCTTTATCTTGATAAACGCATTTCATCAAGCCTCCAGAGAAAAGATAACATTTTATTTTCTGCGTGTAGTAAAAAAGCCTGTTGGTTTTATTCTTCACGCGCTACAAATTAATATTATTCATGTACGTGAAGCGTAGCACAAAAACGATTTTTTTTGCAGCTTTTAACGTCGAACTCACTTCTTTCGAACATATTGACTGCCAACCAGGCGTATCACTGGAGGGCTTTTGGGGGTTTTCATTTGTCCTTGCCAAGATACACATGCTTGTAACGACATTCGTACGCATTCCATTTAAGCGCCACAAGCGTATTGTTTTCTTTGGGCAAGTTCTCTAAAACTAGATTAGATGTCATTCCTTATGCGCGCGAAGCGCGCCGAAATTTTCAACATAATGAGTAAAATAAAACTAGAAAATGATATAGAACTCGTTGCTGGAATCTCTCTTTCAAGGCTTCAGGTTTCTAGAGATCCTCCCCTTTCACTCGCCCAAAAATAAAGTGATCCCTCCCAAAATCCTCCGACCTCGGTTTCGCACGATAATCGAACTTCTGGTTCAGCGTTAATATTCCCCGTATGCCCCGCTATATATCCCCGCTATAGAAGGTCCGAGTTAAATTCCCTGCCCTTCCGTAGATTAATGTGTTAAATCCCCGGCCTGACCGCGTTACTTTCCCGCCCTGTCCCGGGGGTGGGGGCCGGGTGTCAATTGACTGGTGCATAAGGAACCGCGGTTATTATTCATCGCCTCGATTATTTACGTGAGAATGTTTTGTAATACACGGGTAAAATGCAGTGATCCTCCCTCCCTGTACAATGATTAACATAATCCCACATCTCCCGTCCCCTGTTTGACCTAGTAATGTAGACATTTTACAGAAAAACGGGTTCGCATATCCTTCGTTGCGCGCCCAAATTTTGATAAACGTTTGTTTGTTTGTTCATCGTTTTTTTGTTTGTTCATCGCATTTCATCAAAACTAAACAAAAGACAAATTATACCAAAGACAAATCAAGCCTCAGAGAAAAGGTAGATGAACATGTTTTGTGTACGGTATAATAAACAAAGCCTGTCAGGGGCCCAGGAAGTACACTACCTCAATTATATAGGTTAGGTTATATTATTCATGCGCACAACTGCGCTCCGCAAATGCGAAGTTATTAATATTCATGTGCGCGAAGCGCGGCCCAACGGACGAATTTCTATGCTTGTAACGTCGAAAACTCACGCTTACCTAAGGGGTCTTCTTTCAAACATATAGTGACATGCCCTCCAGGCCTATCATTTGCAGGGAAATTTTGGGAGAGTTTGATTTTCCTTTTTTGATTTTCAACGGTAGTGTCCTCATTGCTCAAATAGTATATTAGATGTCATTGTTTATGCGCGCGAAGCGCGTCGAAATTTTTATGGAGAAGTTGCTGAAATAACCACTATCGCTATTTGTTTTACCCTTTTCATCGTCCAAATGTTGCTGAAAAAAATTATGACCCTCCCCCAAACAGGAGTGAAAAAAATTTGGACCCTCCCTTTAGAGACGCGAAAAAAATTAGGACCCTCCCCACAAAAATAGGAGCCCTCCCCCCCCGTTAAATAATGACACGTCCCTAACTACAATAGGAAAATAGTTGTAGAGATGAAACTTTGTATGAATAAACACAGGCTCCCTAGGATCATTGAGCGAACTCCAGAGTTGATAGTTTGCAGTTTTCTTGTGTCGCTGTGTGAAGTTTGACTGAGTTCGATGAGCGCTAAAATGAAAGTACCTACGAAAAATAAAAAAATTGAAAAACGCCCTTATCTAGTCCTTTAGTACCTAAATAAACAACTACTAGCATTTATTTGGTCAGAAATGCACTTTAAGCGAGTTTTAGCCAATTTATTGTCACCTCTTACTCTTACTATATGTTCTGGAAGGCCGCAAACTGCAAAATTCCGAACGCTCAGTGATCCACAAATTTCCCTCGATTTTTTTCCAAAAATCATTGTCGCTTGCTCAAACAAACCACACAGAATAAAAGTACAACTATTCAGCTTTCTTGTTTACCTTTTTCGTGGATAACAACCCTCTCTGGATGATATAAATGCAAATCTTTTCAGCCTCATCGATTCAGCCCGAAATCGACGGCTGGTACGTTCCCCGACTCCGTGGTAAAAACAAACCGTTGTGACGTTTTAGCTCCCGTCTAGGGGTGGGCCAGACATCTTTGCAGACTAGAAGGAAAAGTGGTGAGAGCCTGAGACAATGTCTGGCCCACCCCTAGACGGGAGCAAAATGTCACAACGGTTTGATTTCAGGCCGAATCGACGAGGCTGAAAAGATTTGCATTTATATCATTCAGACAGCGGGTTGTTATCCACGAAAAAGGTAAACAAGAAAGCTGAATAGTTGTACTTTTATTCTGTGTGGTTTGTTTGAGCAAGCGACAATGATTTTTGGAAAAAAATCGAGGGAACCAAATGCTAAATGTTGGAACACTTTGCCGAGAGAACACGCTCTCTCTGCCCTCAAGGACTAGGTGTTCTAACGACTTATGCATTTGGTTGTAGCCAGAGGGTCACCAAGTCTTCTAAGAGTATTTAATACAAGATAATATGTACATCACTGAATATCATATACATTATTACTAGATACTTCTTCTTTAATATTTCCACATCAATGAATTTATACGTTTCTGATCGTTCTGGCACTTTAACTTTGTGCATTGACTGTAAAAAGAGTTCAATGTAATGTAGTTGATGGCTCACCATCTACGAGTTCGCCATTGCGGCGCTTTGATTCAATACGCTGTTACGCTGTGTAAACATGGGAGATGTACGCTCTTAGGTAATGGGATAATGACAAACTGCTGTTCTACGTCAAACAAATTCTAACATAATTTTATTCAGTGTTTCGTTTGCAAATGTATCCAGTCCTTTTAAAAACATGCAACAATAATGTGAAGATTGTTTACTAAAACAAGCAATATTTTATCTGCACTAGACGTTTAAGCGTTATGCAACCGACAGGTGACCAAACTACTACTAATTCCGTTGTTTTCATTTTTATTTTCCTGTGGTATTTTGTACTAATTTTCAAATGAAATTCGGCATCTTCCAACACAGTGAATTCTTTTGCAACCGAGGAGGGATATTAGATCTAATATGCCTCCTCCACTTATGGCAAGTGGCCCAAAACCGAGCTGGGGCAAATGTTGTTCTCGTGCTGAGTTTTTGTTGTATTCTCTCAGTGCGCTTTATTTACAATTTTATTGTTCATAGTTAATAATACATTTTGAGGACTGAATTGCATGGTTCATTTCTTTAATTTTTTTTTTCATTTTTACATTACACTTCGGCCCTGTACTACCCCGTTTCTGGCCACGTTATTGTTCATTATTTTCAATTCATCGAATTTTGGCGGAAAATGACTTCATCAAATACTCATTTGACATTTTTAAATGCGTGAAATGAAAGATCCTATAGGCATCAAAATAGAAAACCCCTTTTTCAGAAATGATTTATCACTGTGCAGCAACTTCAAGTACGAACGGCTTGGGAGCAGGAGCTACGGAGGGCCTTGTTCTGAAGTTGAATCTTCCTCTCTTGTCCCCAGTAGTGTTCGTCTGCAGGGCTTCTCGGTTTGGGTTGTGTCCTGAGCATTTAAATACCATCATGTAGAGTGTATGCCTGAACTCTGTTATTCTAATGACATATACTATAGGGTTGACGAGACTATTAGAGAAACGAAACCCGATATGTACTAGAAAGAATGTTTTTGAAGATGAGTCGGCTCCAGCGAATAGTACGAGAGGTAGCATACTAATCAACGAAAAAGCAGTCATAATAAACAGTGTCTTGGCTAAAGCCCTTTCGCGTTTCTGGCGCAATGAAATTAACTGGTGTGTTTGCTGTTTGTGCTGCTGATTTTGCTGTCTGACTTTTAGATAGGTTGTCGCGTAGGAAGCAGTGATGATAGCTAGTCCGATTAAGTCTACCGTACCCAGTACTTTACGGAACTTGCTAATTTCTAATAGATAGAAACATGGAAGTAAAAACGATCCATAACCAAACCACTGAAAAGCGATAGCTATGATATAAGTATTGTTACTCAGACTGCGGTAACGGAAAGGCCACATAGTGGCATACATGCGGTCAACGCTGATCTCAACAAGTCCTAGAAATGCAGCCGAGGATGCGACAACGTCCAAACTGGGCAAAGCGTTCGATCTAGTGAACATGCCATTCTCGATTGACTCTTTGCTATAATACATCATCGCTGCAAAGGCGACTACATAGATACCAACACATAAATCAGCTACTGTTAAACTGGTCACCAAGTAGTATCCTCGCTTGCGAAACTGCTTGTTCAGTATGAAAACCAAGAGCGTTAGGCTGTTGACGATGATGATGGCAGAGCCTTCGACGAAGAAAAGAGCTGACTGAAGATGGTTCTCCATCACACTGTGCGGCTACCTCTCCCGTGTCACACTCAGATGTTGTCTATAAAACACAATTCCTCATCAATATCAAAGATGATTATGGGTTACAGGAGCCGACGCAGCCTGCCAATCTCAGGTGTGTTAAGGCCTGACTTGAAAGGAGGTGACGCTTATACGCGGATTCATAAGGCAAAAAGCAATGTTTGCAAATAACTACAATAGGAAAATAGTTGTAGAGATGAAACTTTGTATGAATAAACACAGGCTCCCCAGGATCATTGAGCGAACTCCAGAGTTGATAGTTTGCAGTTTTCTTGTGTCGCTGTGTGAAGTTTGACTGAGTTCGATGAGCGCTAAAATGAAAGTACCTACGAAAAATAAAAAAATTGAAAAACGCCCTTATCTAGTCCTTTAGTACCTAAATAAACAACTACTAGCATTTATTTGGTCAGAAATGCACTTTAAGCGAGTTTTAGCCAATTTATTGTCACCTCTTACTCTTACTATATGTTCTGGAAGGCCGCAAACTGCAAAATTCCGAACGCTCAGTGATCCACAAATTTCCCTCGATTTTTTTCCAAAATCATTGTCGCTTGCTCAAACAAACCACACAGAATAAAAGTACAACTATTCAACTTTCTTGTTTACCTTTTTCGTGGATAACAACCCTCTCTGGATGATATAAATGCAAATCTTTTCAGCCTCATCGATTCAGCCCGAAATCGACGGCTGGTACGTTCTCCGACTCCGTGGTAAAAACAAACCGTTGTGACGTTTTTGCTCCCGTCTAGGGATGGGCCAGACATCTTTGCAGACTAGAAGGAAAAGTGGTGAGAGCCTGAGACAATGTCTGGCCCACCCCTAGACGGGAGCAAAAACGTCACAACGGTTTGTTTTTATCACGGAGTCGGGGAACGTACCTGCCGTCGATTTCAGGCCGAATCGACGAGGCTGAAAAGATTTGCATTTATATCATTCAGAGCGGGTTGTTATCCACGAAAAAGGTAAACAAGAAAGCTGAATAGTTGTACTTTTATTCTGTGTGGTTTGTTTGAGCAAGCGACAATGATTTTTGGAAAAAAAATCGAGGGAAATTTTTGGATCACTGAGCGTTCGGAATTTTGCAGTTTGCGGCCTTCCAGAGGTGGTTTATTTAGGTACTAAAGGACTAGATAAGGGCGTTTTTCATTTTTTTATTTTTCGTAGGTACTTTCATTTTAGCGCTCATTGAACTCAGTCAAATTTCACACACAGCGACACAAGAAAACTGCAAACTATCAACTCTGGAGTTCGCTCAATGATCCTGGGGAGCCTGTGGAGTAAAGCGTACCCCGACCTTAACTGTTCCATTTCATTTAGTTGCTATGGAAAACAATTTTAGAGTAACTGTAATTACCGTTTCCAACTTTCAATCAAAAACGGGGAAAACTTATGGCCAAGTTTCCTACTTTTTAACCCTAAATTCGAATTCTTCATGAACCTCTGCAGTTGATAGCGTTTTTAAATCGTGTCCAGGGTCAGGTGATCGTGACAACTGTTGCCCTGGCAACAAAGATTCTCTCCTATCTCCTTTAATTTTCATGGTGGTCTACCTTAAAAGACGCTATATTGAAGCTATATCAATGCAGGAAAGGAAAATTTTCCAAATACGTTGAGGTTTTCTGTTCCCCATTTTACTTGAAGTCCCAAAAAAGGAAAAATATGGCGAACGTCTCTAATTTGGTTGCCACAGAAACATGAACTGTCAATTTCTTTTTCCAGTACTAGAGTAAATATTGATGCAAAGTTTCGATACTCCAGCAAGTTTTCTTATTTGAGATTTTGGAAAAATTATTTTCTGCCCGCGTATAAACTCCAAGTCAGGCCTTAACACACCTGAGATATTACACTGCTTCGCCGCCTTGTTTGACTCCATTAGAATAGTCCTTTTCACAGTTCCTCCCTCTGTTGTTCAAATTTAAATTGTAGCCTGGAATCGAGTCTCTCGAGTCTTCCATTGACCAACGGTAGTTGGTCAACGGTAGACTACTTCCAGGCTACAATTTCAATTAAGGTAAATTAGGAATAAAACCTCCGGCATGGGATTCAAAGAAAATCCATTACCCGACTCAGCGTTGCACACTAAATCTAACTTGAAAAATCGATATCGCCCGAGTCGGCAAGGGCGATATCGATTTTTCAAGTGAGATTTAGTGTGGAATTCCTGAGTCGGGTAATGGATTTTCTTTGAATCCCATGCCGGAGGTTTTATTGATTTAATAATTTACAAAAAAGGTTTTACGCGCCCCAAGGATGCCATTTCCAAACTGTTTCAATTTCAGGAAAATGCAACTTATAAATATTGGTAGCGAAGCGTTTCATAAAGGCGTTTCATACACAGTGTTTGACAGAGTTTAAAACTTCAGAAAGTAATTGTTCTCGCTTTCTCGCTTGATCAATTGTAAATTAATCGTCTTGAAATTTAATTTCGTAAGTGTCCTGTGTTTTTATTGAATTCTACTTTTGCAGCCATGTAATTCCACAAAAAACCTCCCTCGATTTCAGCCTATCAGCACGCGAGATAGAGTCATAGCATGGGATAGAATCACATTACAGCAAGGACTGTTGATCGATAGACATTATATTTCTGCTTTATATTTCTGCCAGTTTGGCGTATTTTACCATTATAAAATTCGTAATCAGTTTTATTAAGTCGGAGTTTATAAGGTTGCCCTTAATCGTGTAAAAAATATTGATTTTAGACAGGTAGCGTCGGATCCTTTAAAAGAAGTTTCTGAGTGCTTATTTACAAACAAACGCACGCGGCAGTACAATGAACAAGAAAGTTTTAGAATAATGTACGATCGTTTAGTTATAGCGGGGCAATGGAATGACCTCCCACACCACCTGCGCACAGCGCCATCTCTCCCCGCCTTTAAAAGAGGAGCAAAAATGCACTTTGGGAAGTCAGACTCACACACGGCAAACATGTAAAACAGTAGTCGAGTATTGGAATTTTTCAGTCTAGTATTCGTGTACTACTTACAGTTTTTACCGTGATTAAATAAAGTGTGTACGTATGAGGTATAGCCGAGTGACATGAATAAACTTCCGAACTAGTGCCAGCTAGTGCTTGTTTTGTAACGAAAGAGAAGACGCCCCCAACCACTTTTAATATACAATCTGAGTTCACTGCGTGCATTAGTAATACATCTTCATTGCATACTTATTGCCGCATCGCAGAAGATCAAGTTATTGGGAAGGTGTCCGCTTCTGCTCACGATTTCTTGGCTAGGTCTTTTAGTCGGAACCCGGCAAAACAGACCAAGCGTACAGCCCAACCCTTCAGAAACAAACGAACCATAATTGTATTGTAGTCCGCGAAAAAAAAAACGCTATTATATACTAAATAAAATAACGCTTAGACCACAGGAACCAGACTGTCATTATGAGAGAGGCGGGCGCGGTCAAGGCAAGGTATTCATTAACCAAGCCTCATAATCACACAAAACCGACCATAAATTAATAATGATGAGGTTTTATGTCCCAAGAGGTTAAAAAGTTAAAAAGGTTTTTCCCTTTCATCAGAAAAAGATGAATAAGAATAAGTCGTAAGAGTATTTACTTAAAGGTTATGAACTCTTTGTTCTTACTGAGAAAAAACTAATTAAGACAGGTTATTTTACAACTTCCATCAACGTTTGGCCAAAAATACTGTTACTCAATGATTTCCATCCTAATTTGTAGATTTGTGGTCCACATTTTAAAATATCACAAAAGGCAGAGGACTGGGTTCGCGCCGCCACAGAAATAAGCGTTCAAAAATGGAAAAAATCATATAGAATCTATATAGGCTGTGATTGACATCACCATTTTAGGTGCGAAAAATACGTCTATCTGTAAAAACTAAAATTTATTTTCTCAGCTTCCTCTGGAATTTTTTTACCGGCGCGATAATACACGAACACTACCATGAAGACCTTTGAAATGAGACTAAATTCAAAGCAAAATTGTTCGAAGTTCTAAAAAATCTGTCTTAAACAGGAAACGGCCCATAGCACGACTGCCCCATCACGCATGAGGGGGGACCTGCTGACTCCAATAAGCAATCTCGAGATAGCAAGGTATGCAATAATGTAGCTCTGTAGCATCACTGGTCACAAGCCGATAGACTGCTGTGCATCTTCAGTATGTGTCCATGATATGAGAGATAAGGCACAATTTATTGTCCAATATTCAATACGAAATTGAAATGGCGATCTAAATGAATTGACTGCCTGGAACTATATGGTAATTGCCAACGAGTAGCTGAGCCAAGAGGCGAGGCTGCGAGGCGACAGCATTATAGAGCCGTGCGATGAGAAAAATTCTCGAGTTAGAGTGGTGTAACCACTAGCCAATCAAAGTGCCAGGATTTTGAAAGTGGTAACCAAATACATGAGCACTATCAGTATCAGAAGAGAAATCTACTATTTGACCCCTTGTCCACTTCTGAAGTGCGCCCGTGTAGCCAACGCCGCGATGCTGTGTTTGTATATATTTATCGCGTTCTTGTTATTGGAAATGCAACCTTACATGTATTAAATTTAGAGGTATATATTTGTCTCTATAGTCGGCCAAATGTAATTAAGGCAGCAGTGAGTCAGAGGAACTCATATTTTCAAAAGGGCAAAATATGATTCACTGTAATTGCTCGTTGGCACTTTTAGCGAGAGCTACAACGAGTTATAAATGGCTTCTTTCTCTTCTCGTCTGCTGGCCAATTCATTGCGCGTGGTGACGCTCATTGATTCAATTGCAAAGCTCATTATGTATTCCTGAGCAAAATTAGTATTCCTGTGCAAAACAACCGGTAAAATTCGGTCCCTCCAGTACTACTTTAATGGTGAATGCTGATTAAATCAATAAACCTCAATAACTCATATAACCGTGAAACTTTCACACTTTCACAAAATCTATGGTCCTTAGAGGACATGCATTTTACATATGAACAATTTATATCCACTTGAGTCTGAACATGAGAACAATGAGATGTATCATCATCACCGACGCGATGATGATAATGTCCACTTTGAAATTGTGTGGCCTGTTTAATTTGAGTATGAGGCGTTAGGAAATTAGTTTTTTTTTCAGTGTTCCGCTGCAGTGAAGGTCATTGTGCGTGACAATTCTTTATGGTAATTACCACGGCAGCAAAGACACCTCCTTCCTTACAGATCAGTTATGTTGGTTACAATTTTTAATAAGGTTTCCGTGGTAGTTAGTTCATTTGTCTATTATAGTGGAAATTATCATTATGACTATTTTTACCATTTTTACCATTCCCTTTTCACAGCCATTGTATGCTTGGTTAAATTTGTCGAAAAACGGCTTTTTATAACCTGTGCTGAATTGTATGTGGTCGAGAAGAATTTCAGGCGTCAAGAGTAAATTGCGGCCAATTTTAACGTAACGTGTCACGGAAATCTCTTATTCCTTTTCATGTCGTGAAAAGTAATATGACATTTTGAAAGTGGTGCCCGGTTTTAATTTTTGCGCAGTTTTTCAATAACCAAAAAGATTTTTCTTTATTTCACAAACTGCTCTACAAGACTTGCACCAAAGCCGTTCAACATCTTATTCAATCAGAAATATCAGGGTAGGTGAAATTTAACGAATTTGTTTATTTATCGACATGGAGGAACTGACCCTATAGGGTTTATCGTGTGCCTTCTATCTGATTCAACATCTCTACATTTTGTTGAACATGCCATGATGGTTACATATGTCGGTTTTCACCTCCGTTGAATACTTTTTGTCACTATTGAATGAACTACAACATGGTTCGCTGCGCGTCCATTATAGTTGAACTGATTTCGCCTCCCACCTTCATGTTTAAACGAGAAAAAGATAAGCTTGAGCGAGCGGCTTTTGTCAGTGATCGAAAGTAAGTGATCATTCTGTCACGAAATAAATAGAAGGCAAAACTTGCATCTTCTTTGACCACCGCAAGTCTGTTTAAGTCACAACTTGCACAAAACTGTGCGAATCTGTGTTTCGTTTGGCCTAGGCTTTAAAAGAAGAAATTAAACATCTTCAAAAAGTAAACATTCCTGTCCTTGTTTTACCGGTTGACTAAATAGCGCAGCGAATTGGTGTACGAAGGCGTCACAAAGGAGCTTTGAACAATTATCACTTCGGGGTGTAGTAAGATATATTAGAAAATAACACCTATGTTGTATTATGAATGTGCGCATTCTGATTGGTCGAAAAGCGTGTTTGTAAGAGACCTGAGAAACACGATTGTCACGCAACGCTGTCGCGCGTGTGTATGTTATTTTCTAAAAGCAATAAAAATACTTTCTGCGCGCTCTCTGGTTTCTTACAAACACTCGGGGAATGTTGGTCGAACTGATAAAACTTGAAAGACACTTTGATCAGTTCTCCCAACATCCCCCTCGTGTTTGTAAGAAAGCAGAGAGCACGCGGAAAGTACTTTTATTGCTTAACAAGAAAATCCAAACAAAACAATAAGCGATTGCTTCCTGGGAAAATGTTTTTTCTATTACCCAGTTAAAACATTTGGAAAATTGTCATTTTCATATAACAACACTTCTTCTAAGGGGCCGATTACATGGAGAATTTCGGCCCGGGCTGAGATTTCAACCCGGGTAGGGGGGCTGAATCACCAGCCCGGCCTTTTCCACAATTACATATAATAGCGGAGCTCCTGCGCGGGCCGAAGGCCCGCGCAAGCGGAGCACCATACCTAAGGGAAAAACGTATAGTATACTATCGAGTTGATTTTTGAACGTCACGGGCTTTTGGATCATTTTGATGACGTAAGGGCACGTGACTTTGGTGTAGAGCTCCTCTTATGGTCTTTGAAACTTTGTCCAAGTTTGGCTTCTCCCTTCGGGAGATATGATTTTTTCTTTATTTTTCTGGTATTAAACCTATAGCGTACGCCGTCCGTCCGTCCGTCGTCCGTCGTCCGTCCGTGTACACATGGGAACCCTGTGGTATGCAAAGAAAAAATTATATCTCCCTCAAGGGAACATGCTAAGACAACAATACTTGGGATATTTTGTCTATGCCACAAGGGGGGTGCTGTAACACGGACACGTGATGTGACGTCATCGATGACGTCATCTATGCTTGAAAAATCAATATCTCGTGAAGGGAACACTCTAAAACAACCAAACTTGGGTAGTGCAGTCTAGGCCACCAGATGAGCAAAATGAAGTGGTCACGTGATGTGACGTCATCGATGACGTCATCTATGCTTGAAAAATCAATATCTCGTGAAGCATATCAAGAAAGTGCTGTCGTTTTTATGGCAAATCCGCGCGGGTTGCCTGTGGTGTTCAAAACGTGACTCAGGCCCCTCGGCGGGGGGTAAAAACAAAATGGCTACCAAGAGAAGGATGTTTCTCGAGTATCTGCAAGTTTTTCCTGCTTTATTCGCTAAGATGTGAGGAAAAGTACTTACAGACCTTCCAAATAAGGTAAGGGGGGATTTCCTAATAAGGAAGTTTTGCAACGTCGGCAAAACGACAGCTTTAGGCGAAATTTTCTTGATATGGGGAAGACTCTAAAACAACAAAACTTTGGTAGTGTAGTCTAGGTCACTAGATGAGCGAAATGAAGTGGTCACGTGATATGACGCCATCGATGACGTCATTTATGCTTGAAAAATGTATATCTCGTGAAGGGAAGACTCTAAAGCAACCATGTAAACCATGTACACATTGGAATCCCTTTCATTCACACAGAAAATTTTAAAACCAGGAGCTCCGCTTTTAGCCAGTGGCTAAATCTATATATTACGAAATTTACGATTACATGAAGAAAATCTCAGCCCGGGCTGAAATTCGGCCGGGCTGAAAATCCTGTCCCGGTCAGAGCGACCCGGGCTAGGATTTCCAGCCCGGTTTTTTGGCGAAATTTCACCATGTAATCGCAGCAGAATTTCAGCCCGGGCTGGAAATTCGCGCCCATGCTGTCTTATATCCAGCGTAAAAGCCAAATGACATGCGCTTAAGTTGCAAGATGGCGTTGGGATTTGAAACAGCCCGGGCTGAAATGCCACATATAATCACAACAAAAAATCAGCCCGGTCACCTGGCTGAAACCTCAGCTCGGGCTGAAGTTCTCCATGTAATCGGCCCCTAAAACAGATTTGCGAATTTTTCACGGTAAAAACAGTTTTGAATTTCTTGATCACTATTTCAACAGACTTTTACACGCTTGATGAACAAGGGCTATGGTCGAGAAACCAAATATTCAACTTAGCAAGTATTGTAAATCCGTATTACGGAAATGCTTTTGTATTTACAATTTCTTGTTATTTATTTGACTTTACAGCATCCCAAGCTTTTCATCTCAATCGGTTTATTTTTGGGCATAATGCATGTAGACGTTATCATCTGAAATTCCACCAAGACTGCTTTCAGTTGTTTTTTGCTCGTTCAATAATGGTCCGATTCCAAAACAAAGTGGACATAGGTCATGACCATTATAAAAGTAGTTTGATTTCCAGTTGCTTTTGACATTTGCGATAGAACATGAAGAGGTACGGGCGGTTAAATATTACATATGTACAATATATGTGACACTTATGGGACACATTCATCGATAGTTATAAAACTAGGAACAGAAACCCATATCAGCTTGTTTTCCTAAAACATCAGCCAAAACCTATATATTTAGTTCCATATTGATAAAGTTACACTGTTATAGTATGAAGGTACTTGGCGCTTTAAACCGTGAAAGTAAGTTTGAACATGGTTTAAAATATGACGTGGAACATGCAAATTTTGTCGCACAAGTTGCTAGTCTTCGCTTTTTTGGGGGGGTCTTTTTTTGCAAAGCGATTGTATATTCCTCTAGTCGTGTGAAGTAAAAATTTCAAATGTACACCAATTCGCTGCATTTAGTCATTGCAAAGTTTGATGCTTGAAAATTTATCCATAATGGCAAAGACACAGAACGAGACGAAACAACAAAGAAGAAGAAAGTACTATGATTCGTTACCAGAGTGGTCTTGGTTCTTCTATAAACTGAGCTGTTCCTGAGCTGTTTGAAGTTTCTTATAGCGAAGCAATGAATCACGCCGCGTATAAGTACAGAAGATCAGCAACTAAAGTTTGACAATGTTTTAAAGGACAAAACGGCGAAGTCCTTAAGGTGTTAATCGTGGGAGAAAACAATGGTTTAATGGAGAGAGACAGCAAAGGAAACGGTTAACTTCATTTAAGTAACATTCATAGAGAACACACGGCTGTTTAAAAGTAGAGGAAATGATCAAGTTGGGTTTAAGTAGTTGGATTTTCGGTGGGAAAGCATGAACATTGAGTGCCTGGAAATGCCTAGTGTGCATAATCTGTGATCCGCCTCCTTTTGGCAAAGTTCAAGGTTGCTTGCTTTTTTTCACCCAGTTTTATGTGGCCAATCTTACCACTCTATTCTATTTCCTAGGTTTGGTACTGGATGTATTGCTTATAGTTAAGTTTTCGTGCGAATTTTGTGAGCTTTCATGCGATTTTTGTGAGTTTCGTGCGAATTTTGTGAGCTTCAATTCAAGGATAGCGGAAGGATGAGGTAAAAAAATAAATTGAGGTATTTTGTTCTTAAAAAGCCGACTTAAAGGTTCTTCAAAAACATATTTTTGATAATCAATATTTAAAAAAAAATTAAAACGACAACAACAAAACAATTAAACGAGTTACTGCTATTTAAGTACTGAAATTGGTGTATTACTTCGACGACAGTGTTTTTGTAAACAACCTGCGCTGTTGCATAATTATCGCTTCAAAAACTGGAGACGGTCATTTATTCAGCGAGCGCAGCTGTTGGTTTATGAGATCGCTGTACAATTTTATCGTTATTGTATTGAATCTTTAAAAGCTATGTCATTCAAATTATCAGATTAATATTTTCCTATTCATATTTGGGAACATATCCGAAATGTTCACAGTTGCATTTTTAGCTTGTTGCAATTGATCATTAAAACTGTATCAAAATACGATAAACAACGTTGACGCAGTCCTTGAACTCTTACAGCAAACACACTGCTCTTTTGTTTGAGTTTGGCAATAAATGTCTTTTAATCTTTTACACGTCCAAAAAGGTCTTAAGTTTTAAACTTCAATTGCAACGAGGAGCGATTTTTTCCCTGGACGTATATCTATACCTTACTTTTAGTGCAAGCTAGTGCTTGTATTTGTAAACAAGACACGAAATAAAACGTCCCTCAGACTTTGAATCTACAATCTGAGTTCACTGCGTGCAAAAGTATAGAAATAGTTTTCCTTTTGCATAGAACTGTTTTCGGACATTAAAATAGAGGTGTCTGGATTTAGGTGGGGGAGGATACTCCTTTACAAGAGCTATACAGGTGTGTGCCGCAAACGGGGTCCCGATTTCTTCCTCCAGCTGATGCTAGTCTATGTTTGTTAAATCCGTTATTGCGCGAACATGATTGTAGCCTTCGTGGACCTGATTCGACTCTCACTTTCTGCTTGGCGCGTTCAACAATTTTGTAATAAAATGATGAATTGGTTTGACCAAAGAAAGTTTTGCTTCTGTTATGCCAACGGCATGCAATGACTTGGATCTACTTTGAACGTGAAATCCATAAGGCGTGGATTATTATTTTTTTCTTTTGAATGAGAAAAGGATAAGCTTGAGCGCGCGGCATTTGTGGTCGAAAGTGGAGTTATCATGCCGTCATCAGCGCGCGCAAAAGAGGCAAATCACTTGGCCACACATAAGAAGTATTTTTATAATAAGTGTAAATAATTTGTACATAATTTTTTGGTAAATAAGTATATAGCCAACGCCCCTGTGGCAATCAGCTGTTGTTGTCAGTGTTTAAAGTTACAAAATAAAGCTATACTACTACTAGTGCTTTAGTGTACGCACGTCTGAGAGAGTCACAAAATCTTACGCCTGCGACTTGCGCAAATTACCTGCGTTTTGTTTGGCCGAGGCTTTAAAGCCGGCTTTTCACTAGTGAAGTAAGCGCAGACGGAGAAGGAGACGGAGACGTAAGGACGCTTGCCTTCGTGCGAAAATAAAAAAACGGAGACGGAGAAGGAGACGTAAGCGTGAAGGAAGCAGAACGGAAGGTTTCCTTTTTCTTACGTCTCCGCTTACGCTTACGTCGCTACTTTCACGGCGATTTTCACACAAACGTAAGCTCTTACGTCTGCGTCTCCTTCTCCGTCTCCGCTTACTTCACTAGTGAAAAGCCGGCTTAAAAGAAGAAAATGTTAAAAAGTCAATTTTCTTTTTTCTGCCTGTCGCTACTTATTGCAAAAGTTCAATGCTTGAAAAATATCTCTATAAGAATCCCCCCGCTTTCTGGGGCAAATTCACCAATGCTTTAATGGACAAAACGGCAAAGTCCTTGATCCCTTGAGGTGTTATTCGTGGGAGAAAACAATGGTTATCTTTTTTGGAGAGAGGCAGCAAAGGAAATGGTAAACTTCATTTAGGTTGCACTCAACAGAGAACAAACGACTACTTTAAAAAACGACGAAAATTTCTTAAACAGCTGTGTTAAAGTAGTTTGGGCAGCAAAGGAAATCCATAAAGCTCATGTAAGGTTGCTTTGAATAGAGAACAATGACTATATAAAAATTGGGGAATCTGGAAACGGCTAGTGTGTATAATCTGTGATCCACTTCTTTTCGGCAAGGTTTTACCCAGCAATAATCCTCCAAGATTTTTCTCTGGTAAAACTTACCACTCGAATCTTTTTTAGGTTTGGTACTGGTTATATCGTCCATGATAGTTGAACTGATTTCGCCTACCGCCTTCATGTTTAAACGAGAAAAAGATAAGCTTGAGCGCGCGGCTTTTGTCAGTGATCGAAAGTAAAGTGATCATTCTGTCGCGAAATAAATTCTTGGTTTTCAACCAATCTCTAGAGAATCAAAAGACAATGCACGTAATGCATGACTGCTGGTACCACAATGGACGCTGATTACATATCTTTTGTTAATCATCCACCAGAACGTATTAGTGACGTCAGTTGCAAACGAAGAATAGAAGGCAAAACTTGCATCTTCTTTGACCATCTCAATTCTAGTGTGCGCAAGTCTGTTCAAGTCACAACTTGCGCAAACTTGCGCGAATCTGTGTTTCGTTTGGCCTAGGCTTTAAAAGAAGAAATTAAACATCTTCAAAAAGTAAACATTCCTGTCCTTGTTTTACCGGTTGACTAAATGGCGCAGCGAATTGGTGTACGAAAGCGTCACAAAGGAGCTTTGAGACAATTATCACTTCGGGGTGTAGTAAGATCTACAAGAAAATCCAATCAACACAATAAGCGATTGCTTCCTGGGAAAATTTATTTCTATTACCCAGTTAAAACATTTGGAAAATTGTCATTTTCATATAACAACACTTCTTCTTAAACAGATTTGCGAATTTTTCACTGTAAAAAGAGTTTTGAATTTCTTGATCACTATTTCAACTGACTTTTACACGCTTGATGAACAAGGGCTATGCCGTTATTTTTCATTAAAGGGGTTGAGAAACCAAATATTCAACTTAGCAAGTATTGGAATTTTGATCCGTCTTTTGGCGCCCCGCCTTTTGACAAAAGTGTTAAAACTCTCGCTAACCTTGTCTGAGTAGAAAATCTTTACGGAAATCCTTTTGTATTTACAATTTCTTGTTATTAATTTGACTTTATAGCATTCCAAGCTTTTCATCTCAATCGGTTTATTTTTGGGCATAATGCATGTAGACGTTATCATCTGAAATTGCGCCAAGACTGCTTTCAGTTGTTTTTTGCTCGTTCAGTAATGGTCCGATTCCAAAACAAAGTGGACAGAGGTCATGACCATTATATAAGTAGTTTTATTTCCAGTTGCTTTTTGACATTTGCGATAGAACATGAAGAGGTACGGCCGGTTAAATATTACATATGTACAAAATATGTGACACTTATGGGACACATTCATCGATAGTTATAAAACTAGGGTCAGAAACCCATATCAGCTTGTTTCCTAGAACATCAGCCAAAACCTATATATTTAGTTCCATATTGATAAAGTTACGCTGTTACAATATGAAGGTACTTGGCGCTTTAAACCGTGAAAGTAAGTTTGAACATGGTTTAAAATATGACGTGGAACATGCAAATTTTGTCGCACAAGTTGATAGTCTTCGCTTTTTTGGGGGGGGTCTTTTTTTGCAAAGCGATTGTATATTCCTCTAGTCGTAGTAAAAATTTCAAATGTACACCAATTCGCTGCATTTAGTCATTGCAAAGTTCGATGCTTGAAAATTTATCCATAATGGCAAAGACACAGATTAACGAGACGAAACAACAAAGAAGAAGAAAGTACATGATTCGTTACCAGAGTGGTCTTGGTTCTTCTATAAACTGAGCTGTTCCTGAGCTGTTTGAAGTTTCTTATAGCGAAGCAATGAATCACGCCGCGTATAAGTACAGAAGATCAGCAACTAAAATGGCTTTCGCTCAAGTTTGACAATGTTTTAAAGGACAAAACGGCGAAGTCCTTAAGGTGTTAATCGTGGGAGAAAACAATGGTTATCTTTAATGGTGAGAGACAGCAAAGGAAACGGTAAACTTCATTTAAGTAACATTCATAGAGAACAAACGGCTGTTTAAAAGTAGAGGAAATGATCAAGTTGGGTTTAAGTTGTTTGATTTTCGGTGTGAAAGCATGAACATTGAGTGCCTGGAAATGTCTAGTGTGCATAATCTGTGATCCGCCTCCTTTTGGCAAAGTTCAAGGTTGCTTGCCTTTTTTTCACCCAGTTATATATGATCCTTTTTATGTGGCCAATCTTACCACTCGATTCTATTTCTTAGGTTTGGTCTGGATGTACTGCTTCAATAGTTAAGCTTTCGTTCGAATTTTGTGAGCTTTCGTGCGAATTTTGTGAGCTTTCAAGGATAGCGGAAGGATGAGGTAAAAAGTTAATTGAGGTATTTTGTTCTTAAAAAGCCGACTTAAAGGTTCTTCAAAAACATATTTTTGATAATCAAGGTTTTAAAATTGTGAAAAATGTGAAATAAAGAACTTGTTTGATTTATAACTGAGTATCAGGCAGTTTTGAAAACTGCAGAAGAAAACCTTTGAGTAGAGCGAAAATTTGGGCAAAAAGTGGCCTTGAACTTTCCATCGTTTTACTTTATAACGGCACCAAAGCACATTTCTTAAATGTGACAATTGGCAGCCCAAAATAAAACGACAACAACAAAACAATTAATCGAGTTGACTACTATTTAAGTGCTCAAATTGCTGTATTACTGCGACAGTGGTTTTTTAAACAGCCTGCGCTGTTGCATAATTATCGCTTCAAAAACTGGAGACGTCGGTCATTTATTCAGCGAGCGCAGCTGTTGGTTTATGAGATCGCTGTACAATTTTTATCGTTATTGTTTTGAATCTTTAAAAGCTATGTCATTCAAATGATCAGATTCATATTTTTCCTATTCATATTTGGGAACATATCCGAAATGTTCACTGTTGCATTTTTAGCTTGTTGCAATTGATCATTAAAACTGTATCAAAATACGATAAACAACGTTGACACAGTCCTTGAACTCTTACAGCAAACACACTGCTCTTTTGTTTGAGTTTGGCCATAAATTTCACTTAATCTTTTACACGTCCAAAAAGGTCTTTAATTTTTAGCTTCAATTGCCGCATTTTTTGGACGTATATCTATACCTTACTTTTAATGCCGGCTAGTGATTGTATTTGTAAACAAGACACGAAATAAAAAGTCCCTCAGACGTTAAAATCTAATATATAGATTTAGCCATTGGCTAAAAGCGGAGCTCCTGGTTATAAAATTTTCTATGTGAATGAAAGGGATTCCCATGTGTACATGGTTTATATGGTTGCTTTAGAGTCTTCCCTTCACGAGATATTAATTTTTCAAGCATAGATGACGTCATCGATGACGTCATATCACGTGACCACTTCATTTCGCTCATCTGGTGGTCTAGACTACACTACCCAAGTTTGGTTGTTTTAGAGTCTTCCCTTCACGTGATATTCATTTTTTAAGCATAGATGACGTCATCGAAGACGTCATATCACGTGACCACTTCATTTCGCTCATCTGGTGGTCTAGACTACACTACCCAAGTTTGGTTGTTTTACAGTCTTCCCTTCACGAGATGTTAATTTTTCAAGCATAGATGACGTCATCGATGACGTCATATCACGTGACCACTTCATTTCGCTCATCTGGTGGTCTAGACTACACTACCTAAGTTTGGTTGTTTTAGAGTCTTCCCTTCACGTGATATTCATTTTTTAAGCATAGATGACGTCATCGATGACGTCATATCACGTGACCACTTCATTTCGCTCATCTGGTGGCCTAGACTACACTACCTAAGTTTGGTTGTTTTAGAGTCTTCCCTTCGCGAGATATTATTTTTTAAGCATAGATGACGTAATCGATGACGTCACATCACGTGACCTCCTCATTTCGCTCATCTGGTGACCTAGACTACACTACCAAAGTTTGGTTGTCTTAGAGTCTTCCCTTCTCGAGATATTCATTTTTCAATCACTGATGACGTCATCGATGACGTCACATCACGTGTCCGGGTTACAGCACCCCCCTTGTGGCATAGACAAAATATCCCAAGTATGGTTGTCTTAGCGTGTTCCCTTGAGGAGATATAATTTTTTCTTTGCATACCACAGGGTTCCCATGTGTACACGGACGACGGACGGACGGCCCGTACGCTATAGGGGGATTTCGTGTTTACAGTTTGGGTTCATTTGCATAAGCAGGGTATAGATTCAGACTGTTTGAAGGAGCTCGAAAATAATCAGCACTGAATATGAATAGCGGACAGCAAATGGAACCTACGTACTCTGGAAATTTGAAGGTTTAGCATTCAGTTGTAAGGACGTAGTTAAATGTTCATTTTGGTGCAAATATGTGGGCTAATGAACCGTTTGCCACACAGCAATCCACTCATTTTTAAAAACCTGCGTAGAGCCTCCAAAACGAACGTAAACATCGATAAGTTCTTAGGAATAGTAATCATTTCATCTCGCGAACATCTTTATTACATTTTTCAAGAGCAAAGTGGCATTTTTAATAGCCTTGAATTTCTTGGGTGGCAAGAAGCTCATTACCCCTCATGTTTTCTGTAAATTGAACTTATCGCCATGCGCTCATAATTTAAATGACGAACGTAAAACTTTCTAATTACGCTTCATTCACCAGGCGCTATTGAAATTCAGAACAATTATTTTTGTAGCTCCGTTACGCTTGCTGATTTTCACGGATGCTTCAAATATGTAAACACTGACGTCACAGTAAATCCGCCTATAGGTTTAAGTAGCGCTCCGTCTTAGAACTATAGCGGAAACAATAGGGCCGCGGAAACAGTGGTCGTCTAGTGATGCTCACACTCGATTTTCTTCTTGAACAACGAAATGCTATCAAATATCCGGAAGACCTATTCGGAAAGAATTCAGCACTGCAAACGAAGTATTTCGCTACGAAATCGGTCAAAAACAAATTTTCACCAATCAGAAGGCCAGGATTTGTTGACTAAGCCAATTAGTTCTTTAGAAATTTAACAATTAAAAATTTTACACAAAGCATAACTCAAATTCCCCATAGCCGTTCACGCTATCGTTCTTGGACGGAGCGCTACTTAATACCAGAAAAATAAAGAAAAAATGATATCTCCCGAAGGGTAGCTTCTATAGAAGCCAAACTTGGACAAACTTTCAAAGACCATAAGAGGAACTCCATACCAAGGTCACATGCCATTACGTCATCAATGACGTCATCAAAATGATACATAATGCCCCAGACGTTCAAAAATCAACTCGATAGTATACTATACGTTTTTTCCTTAGGTATGGTGCTCCGCTTGCGCGGGCCTTCGGCCCGCGCAGGAGCTCCGCTACAATCTGAGTTCACTGCGTACAATAGTATAGAAATAGTTTTCCTGTCGCTTATAACTGTTTTCGGACATGGGTACTCCCTTACAAGAGCTACAGGTATGTGCCGCCAAACGGGGTCCCGATTTCTTCCTCCAGCTGATGCTAGTCTATGTTTGTTAAATCCTTTATCGCGCGAACATGATTGTAGCCTTCATGAAGCTGATTCGACTCACACTTTCTGCTTGGCGCGTTCAACAATTTGGTAATAAAATGACGAATTGGTTTAACCCCGGCATAAGGCCGTAGCCAAACAAAACGCACACTCGATTCAAGCAAGTCAAAGAACGTGATCTATTTCGGGTCGGGACAAAATGTGGCCTAGGCCATGGCCTACCCTGTGGCCTACCCTATGGCCTACCCTGTATTTTCTTTTTAAAGCTCTGAAAACAGGTAAACTCAAAATATAATGCCTCCTGACAGGTAGTCAACATAAACAACCCGTCAATCAAACATTTGTGACGTCATTACTAACGTTATCTCCTAAAAATGTTTTTAACTCTGCGAATTTCTAATATACAACCGCCAAATTTTACCAACAAATTATTTCGCACATCGGTTATTGACACCTGTCAATTACAATGTGATGACGTCATCGATCACGTGATTTTACAAAACTGCTTATAACTCCGCGAATTTTTAGAGTAAGACCGTCAAACTTTGTCAACATCCCCTCTGGTACATTGCCAACTGGCACATATCAATCACAACGCGATGACGTCATAGATCACGTGATTTCACAAAACTGCTCATAAATCCGCGAATTTGCAGAATACGGCCGTCAAACTTTGTCAACATGCCCTCTGGCACATTGCAAATTGGCACATATCAATCAAAATGTGATGACGTCATCGATTTCGTGATTTCACAAAACCGCTCATAACCGTGTTTACTTCGAAGGGTTCTGAAAGATGGCCTTCATGTACTACTCTGCACGACATACCTTCATAGCTGGCCTTAATCAGGGATATAAGCTTCTCCGGGATTCCATAATACCGCAGCAACTTCCATAATGTTTGCCGGTCCACACTATCAAAAGCTTTCTCATAGTCTACGAAATTTACATAAAGGGATGAGTTCCACTCTATGGATTGTTCGATGATAATACGTAGGGTACAAATTTGGTCTATGCATGATCGGTTTCGCCTGAAACCTGCCTGCTGGTCTCGAAGCAAGACATTTACTGCTGATTTCATTCTCTCCAAGAGTATTCTGTTCAAAACTTTACCTGGTACGGATAGAAGCATGATGGTTGTTGCACATTCCTAAATCTCCTTTTTGGGAAACCTTGACTATAAGGCCTTCTCTCCATTCCTCAGGTATGCTTTCCTTCTCCCAGATCTTGCTGAAAAGCTTGTAGAGAATATCTACTGATGTTCGAATATCCGCTTTCATTGCTTCCGCTGGCACCCCGTCCGGGCCTACTGCTTTTCCATTCTTCAAGGCGGTTATAGCTCTTCGGATCTCGGACTTACTCGGTACGTCGCAATTCAAGGGAAGCATTGTGATTGATGTGTGCCAATTGGCACTGTGCCAGAGGGGATGTTGACAAAGTTTGACGGTCTTACTCTAAAAATTCGCGGAGTTATAAGCAGTTTTGTGAAATCACGTGATCGATGACGTCATCACATTGTAATTGACAGGTGTCAATAACCGATTTGCAAAATAATTTATTGGATAAAATTTGGCGGTTGTATATTAGAAATTCGGAGAGTTAAAAGCATTTTTAGGAGAAAACGTTAGTAATGACGTCACAAATATTTGATTGACAGGTGGTTTATGTGTTTGTTTATGTTGACTACCTGTCAGGAGGCATTATATTTTGAGTTTACCTGTTTTCAGAGTTTTAAAAGGAAAATACAGGGTAGGCCATAGGGTAGGCCACAGGGTAGGCCATGGCCTAGGCCACGTTTTGTCCCGACCCATCTATTTCGCACGTGTTCAAAAGCCATAAGGCGTGGTTTATTTATTTTTTCTTTTGAAATGAGCAAAGGATAAGCTTGAGCGCGCGGCATTTGTGGTCAAAAGAGGAGTTATCATGCCGTCATCAGCGCGCGCAAAAGAGGCAAAGCACTTGGCCACACATAAGAAGTATTTTTATAATAAGTTTAAACAATTTGTACATAATCTTTCGGTAAATAAGTATATAGCCAACGCCCCCTGTTGTTGTCAGTGTTTAGCGTTACAAAATAAAGCTATACTACTACTAGTGCTCTAGTGTACGCAAGTCTGAGAGAGTCACAACCTTACCGCTGCGACTTGCGCGAATTACCTGCGTTTTGTTTGGCCGAAAGGAATGTTAAAAATGTTAAAATGTCAATTTTCCTTTGCTGTCCTGTCTTTACTTATTGCAAAAGTTCAATACTTGAAACATATCTCTATAAGAATCCCCCTGCTTTCTGGGGCAAATTCACCAATGCTTTAATGGACAAAACGGCAAAGTCCTTGAGGTGTTATTCTTGGGAGGAAACAATGGTTATCTTTTTTGGAGAGAGGCAGCAAAGGAAACGGTAAACTTCATTTAGGTTGCACTCAACAGAGAACAAACGACTACTTTAAAAAAACGACGAAAATTTATTAAACAGCTGTGTTAAAGTAGTTTGGGCAGCAAAGGAAATCAGTAAGCGCATTTAGGTTGCTTTCAATAGAGAACAAATGACTATATAAAAATTGGGGAATCTGAAAACGGCTAGTGTGTAAAATCTGTGATCCGCTTCTTTAATTCGGCAAGGTTTTACCCAGCAATAATCCTCCAAGATGTTTTTTTGGTAAAACTTACCACTCGAATCTTTTTCAGGTTTGGTACTTGTTATATTTCTGATAGTTAAACTTTCGTGCGAATTTTGTAAGCTTTCGTGCGAATTTCATGAGCTTTCAAGGACTAGCAAAAAAAAGAATCGTCATGAATCTCGATTAAGTAAAACATTTTGAATTTAGGTATAATTTTGTTTTTAAAAAGCCGACTAAATTGCGGACTGACGGTCTTGAGTGCAAACTCAAAAATAAAATTAAATACATGTACCGTCGTTAAATTCGACTTTTTTCGGTTAAGGTGAATCGAAATGGTTTGTGCGCTCATCTGTGTCCAGAGCTCGACTACTAGGTTATATATATCGGGCTATAACCTTTGCGTTTTTTTTTGGTGATTCCAGCCATTTTTTTTGTAAATCGAACAAAAATGACTCTAAATTGGTTGCGAATTCTCCGAATTACTTTGCAATCTGTTTTATATAAGTCACAATTCTTAAATACAAAGATGACCCCATAGTTTTTAATGCCCTCTCATTAAAAAATATTGCAGATATTTTCGGCTGAAATCTTGGCGATGCTCATTAGAAGACTTGAACTTTCATCTGGCCAAGTTTAAGAAAATTCGTAAGCGCAGAAATGTAGTAGCAAAAGTGCGGGGCGCCATACATTTCTGTATTTTTGTGGTTTTAAGCCCCAAAGAAACAGTGCTTCTAAAGTTTAAGTGGTTTGGATTTAAACCAATCGCTCCTAACATATAGTTCGACATGGATCTAGGTAACTTGTCTCAAAAATTAATAGGTTGACATGCTTTCATTTTTAGTGCGCAAGAAATATTTACATTCATGCCTTAGTGAAAGCCTTTATGTGTTGCGTTATCGACCTCGACCTCGTTTATACACTTTCCAAGCCTACGAATTTTCTGAAACTTGGTCAGATGTAAGCTCAAGTCTTCTAATGAGCATCTCTAAAATTTCAGCCGAAAATATCCGCAAGAGTTTTTCTGAGAGGGCATTAAAAACTATAGAGTCGTCTTTGTATTTAAGAATTGTGACTTAGATAAAGTATATAAAGATCGGAGAATTCACAGAAAATCTAGGATCAATTGTGCTTGATTTACAAAACAAATTGACTGGAATCGCATTTAACTAGTGAATTCAAATCCATACACTTACCCCGAGAAAAAAACATCCAATAATCTAAGTTTATGCATCTATACTGACTATCTGTCTATAACCAATATTTGCTCCTGATTATCCTTTATGCGAATCCCGTTGAACGCCACAAAACACGATTTCCGAGAACGCCTTCACTTGAACCATTTGAGAAGCGTTTTTCCAGTCTACTTGCTTGTTCTCCTTGCCATAGAGTGTGTTTAAGACGTAAACCTGAAAATACAGATGATAAAATCATGCCCAGGTTAATTGCATATCTAATCGTAGAGAGCAACCAACGAGCGCAAAATACCTGAAACTTGCCTTCAGTTTCGCCAACTTGAATCAGCTCCACAACGTTATGCAAATTGAGCTGTAGTAGCTGTAGCTGTCAGGGCGTGGTACAAACGAAAATAACCAGTGAGGGCGTAGTTGCTTCTGTCTCTATTATTTTCGAATGGTCCATGGTTAGCGTATATCCAGTTCTTGAAGCACGCGGATAGTTGAGCACGAAGCTAGCGTAAAGCTACGGCTAAACAAGGACACATGTAGCGCGCAACATTTGTGTCCTGCATGTTTTCCCGAGTGGCTAAACTAGGAAACAGCGCATGCATGTGTCTCGGAAACATTTCTTTGTGTCCCGGCTACAAAATTTGTTGCGCGCAACAAAGTTTCTCGCGTGGCTAAACTGGGAAACATGAAGGAAACATGTGTCCGGCTACAATGTTGCGCGCTACATGTGTCCTAATTAGCAAGGGCTTTAGAGTCGCAAAACACGTGCCGAGTATCAAGGATTATAAAAATATATTTTGTAATCTGATATCATAGATCAAAACATCCGTACTTTTTGTGCCGGAGCCACCTACTTCTCAGAGCTGAATTTTAGGAGCAAGTATCTCCTTAAATAGAACAGATATTAAAAAGGTGAATGCTCCGACGCTTTCCTCACAGCGAGAGGAGTCCATATGTGTAATAAAGACAGGTACCCGGCCTAGATCATACTCTCAGAAAATGAGGTCTGAAAAAGGTGCCGGTACCCACCACCTCCCCTGAAAAAGTTGGGCACCAGTCGAGTACAATTCTTTTGACCTCTTCCCTAACTTCAATGACTGCATCTGATTTTGTGAAAGCTCGATAACATAAAAAACGCATGCATTTTTACCATCCTAATGAAATGCATTTTTACCATCCTAATAAAATTCCATGCAAACTTCCTGCTGTGAAAATTTCTAAAGAACTATAGTGCTAGGAAGCGAAGTTTTTTATGTACTTTATTTTTGTTGTCATGATTTGTTATTTTAATTATATTACTTACCAAGAGTGGATTACCAAGAGTTTCCATATTTACTATGTACGCCCGAATCACAGTCAGAAAAGTGTCTATTTTTAGAACTAGGATAGCGAAAATTCGTCATCCACAGGGTTCCCACTTTCTCGCCACGCGAACAGTTGTGAGATCCAGCCTAAAATTAAATCGCAGATCAATGGAAAAACCGTTAAAATCGCAAAGATAAGGTAGGATATTCTCTATTTTGTTGTGTATTGGGTATACGAGCATTCGAGCCTGAGCATTCGAATACTTTCGCGCGCGAAACTCAAATCTAAAAATATACACTTTTGTGACTGTGATGTGGACAAATACAGTAGGGAAAGATTCTAACTCTTGTTAATTCACTCTTGTACTTACCTATTATATTACGTACCTGATTACTTACCTATATTATATACTGACATAATATAAATATTCTTACTAGCCTCCTGCTATTTAGTAGAGAAATAAACTAAGAACTAAGAAAGTAATAAATAGTCAACATAGACTAATGGGCAATTCCAGAAAATAAGGGTACCCCCCACGGGCGGCACTAGTTTTTGACCCCCCCCCCCCCATGCATCCAGAACTTCCAAAATGGTTTACCCCCCCCCCCCCCCCCCCAATGCATATAGAATTCCGGGCAGGTTAAACCCCCCTCCCCTTCAGAAATTTCAACTGAATATTAAATGTACCATTTTTGAGAAACGTTTATTAAACTATACCGTTTTGTTCCGCGATTTCACTAGATATGTTAAGAAAAGTTGCGGGTTTTGGCGAAAGTTGCACGTCCATGCAAGCTCAACTTATCCCGTATCGCCAACATGCTTTATATTAGGGACGTGTCATTATTTACCGGGGGGGGAGGACTCCCATTTTTTTCAAACAAGGTTAAAAAAAATTAGGACCCTCCCCTTGAACATAAGAAAAAAAATGTGACCCTCCCCCAGTCCTAGGTAAAAAAAATTGGGACCCTCCCCCATGCAATTTATTTCTGAAAAACCTGTTAGATAGACTATTGTCCAAGTGACTTCTGTCATGCAACAGTCTATTGACATCACGGCCCCCCGATTTAACATTCGCTAAGTGTTAAATGTTACTATTTTCCCGGTCACCAGGGACATGGTCGTTGTTAAAGCTCCAGGCCCCCGGGGACACTTTTTGCAAATGGCGAAACGCGCTTTTATTTTGATAAACACATTTCATCAAGCCTCCAGAAAAAGGATAAACGTTTTATTTTCTGCGTGTAGTAAAAAAGCCTGTTGGTTTTATTCTTCACGCGCTACAAATTATTATTATTCATGTGCGTGAAGCGCAGCCCAAACACGAATTTCTATGCAGCTTGTAACGTCGAACTCACTTCTTTCGAACATTGCCAACCAGGCGTATCACTGGAGGGCTTTTTGGGGTTTTCATTTGTCCTTGCCAAGATACACATGCTTGTAGCGACATTCGTACGCATTGGGGATGTCATTCCTTATGCGCGCGAAGCGCGCCGAAATTTTCAACATAATGAGTAAAATAAAACGTTGCTGGAATCTCTCTTTTAAGGCTTCAGATTTCGAGAGATCCTCCCCTTTCACTCGCCCAATTAAATGAAGTGATCCCTCCCAAAATCCTCCGACCTCGGTCCTTAAACCAATATATTTTCGCACGATAATCGAACTTCTGGTTCAGCGTTAATTCCCCGTTAATGCCCCGCTGAATATCCCCCCTATAGAAGGTGCGTGTTAAATTCCGTGCCCTTCCGTAGATTAATGTGTTAAATCCCCGGCCTGACCGCGTGATTTTCCCGCCCTGTCCCGGGGGTGGGGGCAGGGGTGTCAATTGACTGGTGCATAAGGAACCGCGGTTATTATTCATCGCCTCGATTATTTGCGTGAGGATGTTGATAACACACAGGTAAAATACAGTGATCCTCCCTCTAAGTACAATGATTAACGTAATCCCACATCTCCCGTCCCCTGTTTGACCTAGTACTGTAGACATTTTACAGAAAAACGGGCTCGCATAGCCTTCGTTGCGCGCGAAGCGCGGCCAAATTTTGATAAACGTTGTGAACGTTTGTTCGTTTGTTCATCGTTTTTTTGTTTGTTCATCGCATTTCATCAAGCCTCAGAGAAAGGGTAGATGAACATGTTTTGTGTACGGCATAGTAAATAAAGCCTGTCAGGAGCTCAGGAAGTACACTACCTCAACTATATAGGTTAGGTTATATTATTCATGCGCACAACTGCGCTCCGCAAATGACGAAGTTATTAATATTCATATGCGCGAAGCGCGGCCCAACGGACGAATGTCTATGCTTGTAACGTCGAAAACTCACGCTTACCTAAGGGGATCTTCTTTCAAACATATAGTGACATGCCCTCCAGGCCTATCATTTGCAGGGAAATTTTGGGAGAGTTTGATTTTCCTCGTCAAGATAACTTGTTCTTGCCAACGGTAGTGTCCTCATTGCTCAAAGAGTATATTAGTGAAATTTTTATGGAGAAGTTGCTGAAATAACCACTATCGCTTTTTTTTTACCGTCTTCATCGTCCAAATGTTGCTGAAAAAAATTATGACCCTCCCCTAAACAGGAGTGAAAAAAAATTTGGACCCTCCCTTTAGACACACGAAAAAATTAGGACCCTCCCCACAAAAATAGGAGCCCTCCCCCCCCCCGCTAAATAATGACACGTCCCTTAATCTCAATGTGTGATTGTACAAAGTTGAACCTGATGCGTGATTGAGCTAACAGTCGAAATCAGTAGAAAATAGTATGGAGATTCTGTCTTAGAAGGGACCAGTACGAACTGGGAAGCATTCCTTATATCGAATATGGCGGCGAAGACTTTTTTTTCCGCGCGTGAAATGACGTTCTTTTATTTCTGGAAAACGCTATTTTAGCAGACTGAAAAACAGCGAACTCCTTCAGAAGTTGGGCATCTTCAGACCCCCCCTTGTGACGAGAAGTCCAGCTTCGAAACCCCCCCCCCCCTTGCAATCAGAATTCCGAGCTTTTAAACACCCCCATCCCTTCGGAATTTCCAAATGCCGCCCGTGGGAGGGGTACGTTTATTTTCTGGAATTGCCCAATAGCAGGGGCATAGCCAAAAAATTCTGTAAACATATGGGAAAAGATTCCCCATGTGTTTGGGGATTTTTTTCCCTGACAGAAACCCCATGCAGAAAGACTGCCCTGGAAGAAAATAATACTTTTGGTGTGAAGTGTGAATTTGAAGGGCATTTCTAAAATTCTTTTATTCCAAAACACCAAATATGCAAGTAGGTGAATGCAATAGGTGCTCCTATTTTTGTGGGGAGGGTCCAAATTTTTGCCTGGCGGGCAAGTCACTATATGTTTCAAAGAAGACCCTATAGGTAAGCGTGAGTTTTCAACGTTACAAGCATAGAAATTCGTCGGTTGGGCCGCGCTTCGCGCCACATGAATATTAATGTCCTCGTCATTTGCGGCGCGCAGTTGTGCACATGAATAATATAACCTTGTTGGCTCAGGAGCCCGTCAACAGAAGTTTTCATCTAACCTATATAGTTGAGGTAGCGTACTTCCTGGGCTCCTGACAGGCTTTGCTTACTATACAGTACACAAAACATGTTCATCTACCCTATCTCTGAGGCTTGATGAAATGCGTTTATCAAAATTCGGGCGCGCTTCGCGCGCAACGAAAGATATGCTACCCTAGGTCAAATAGGGAACGGGAGAGATAAGATCACGTTAATCATTGTACTTATAAAGGGGGGATCACTGCTTTTCTTACCGTGTATTACCCAAAATCCTAACGTAAATAATCGAGGCGATAAATAAAAACCGCGCTTCCTTATAGCTTTGACAGAAGTAAGAAAAAAATATTTTTCTACTATTGAGAAGAATGAAAGAGACATTGCTTCACTCGGACAATAGTCTATCTGACAGGTTTTTCCAGAATATATAAATGACATGGGGGAGGGTCCCAATTTGTTTTACCTACGACTGGGGGAGGGTGACATTTTTCTTGTTATGTTCAGGAGGGTCCTAATTTTTTTTAGCCTTCTTTGAAAAAAATGGGAGCCCTCCCCCCCCCCCCCCCCCCCGGTAAATAATGACACGTCCCTTAATCCCTCAGCACAGTTAAATGGTTATATATACTAGTAAAGAGAAAGAGATTTTGCTTCTGATCTGCCGAAGAGAAATGTTTTTTCAAAATAAAAGTCCCCAGACCCCAGTCCCCCAGATGTACACGCACGCGCGCCGCATCTCGACATTTCCCTGACAAAACGCCTCATCAGTAGGGAATTCCAGAAAGGAATTTCCCCTTTATGAGCCCCTGACCTAGACTAGTGTTTTTATCCATCAGATTCTGGGTGTTTTTTTGCCACCCCGGCAATAGTGTGCTAAAATCGTGACACCTCTATTTTCAATGTCCAGAAAACAGCCCTAAGCGACTCTTTCTATACCATTGCACGCAGTGAGCTCAGATTGTAGATTTAGTGCTAGGGGCTTTTTTCGTGTTTTGATCACAAATACAAGCACTATCTGGCACTACAATTAAGGTGTAAATATACGTTAGAGAGTTGTCCGCGGAAAAAATTCGTGCTGCGCTGCAATAAACTGAAAAGCTGTCATTTAAAAAAAGTGGTGTCATTTTAAAGCTAAAAAAGCGACGTTCTCGACGTATAAAATATTATGTGGAATTTATTGCCAAACTCAAGCAAAAGAGCATCAAGAGTTCAAGGATGTTTTGTTTCAAACGCTTAAGCATAACTGCGTCAACGTTGAATATCGTATATTTTGATACCGTTTACATGGTCAATTAGAACAAGCTAAAAATGCAATTGTCAATGTTTTGCATGTCCCAATATGAACTGGAAAATATTCCCTATAATTTATCTGGTCATTTCAATAGCATAGCTTTTAAAGATTCAATACAATAACGATTTAGATTGTACAGCAAACTTATAAACCAACAGCTGCGGTCGCTGAGTAGATCTCTCAGATCCTACGTGCAGCAGTATATCGTCCACAGTCATTGCATTTTATTTCAGCTGAATAAATGACCGACTTCTACAGTTTTTGTAGCAATAACTAGGCAATTACCACTGGTTGTTCACAAAATCACTGTCGAAAAGTAGCATACTAATTTTAGCCCTTAAATAGTAGTCAACTCTAATTGTTTTGTTGTTGTCCTTTTAATTTGGGCTGCCAATTGTCACATTTAAGAAATGTGTTTGGTGCATTTGGATTTGGGAACCGTCTTGTTTTAAAAAGTTTGAAAGGAAAACGATGGAAAGTTCAAGGTTTCTCCGCTCTGCTCAAAGCCTACTCTTCTTCGGTTTTCAGAACTGCTTGATACTCAGTTCTAAATCAAACGAGTTTTTTACCTTTTCACTCAAACAAAGAGCAGTGTGTTTGCTGTAAGAGTTCAAGGACTGCGTCAACGTTGTTTATTGCATTTTGATACAGTTTTAATGATCAATTGCATGCAACAAGCTAAAAATGCAACTTTGAACATTTCGGATATGTTCCCAAATATGAATAGGAAAAATATTAATCTGATCATTTGAATGACATAGCTTTTAAAGATTCAATACAATAACGATAAAAATTGTACAGCGATCTCATAAACCAACAGCTGCGCTCGCTATATAAATGACAGACGTCTCCAGTTTTTGAAGCGATAATTATGCAACAGCGCAGGTTGTTTAAAAAACACTGTCGAAGTAATACACCAATTTCAGTACTTAAATAGTAGTAACTCGTTTAATTGTTTTGTTGTTGTCGTTTTAATTTGGGCTGCCAATTGTCACATTTAAGAAAGTTATAAAGGAAAACGATGGAAAGTTCAAGGCCGGTTTTGATTTTGCCCAAATTTTCGCTCTACTCAAAGCTTCTCTTCTCCGGTTTTCAAAACTGCCTGATACTCAGTTGTAAATCAAACGAGATTTATTTCACATTTTCACAATTTTTAAATATTGATTATCAAAATTATGTTTTTGAAGAACCTTTAAGTCGGCTTTTTAAGAACAAATACCTCACTTTAAGTTTTTACCTCATCCTTCCGCTATCCTTGAAAGCTCACAAAATTCGCACGAAACTCACAAAAATCGCATGAAAACTTAACTATAAGCAATACATCCAGTACCAAACCTAAGAAATAGAATAGAGTTGTCTGATTGGCCACAGAAAAATCTTGTAAGATCATAACTGGATGAAAAAAAGGGAAGCAACCTTGAACCTTTCTCAAAAGGAGGCGGATCTCAGATTATGCACACTCAGGACATTTCCAGGCACTCATGCTTTCACATCAACTACTTAAACCCAACTTGACTATTTTCCCTACTTTTAAACAGTCGTTTGTTCTCTATAGAATGTTACCTAAATGAAGTTTACCGTTTCCTTTGCTGTCTCTCTCCACTAAAGATAACCATTGTTTTCTTCCATGAATAACACCTTAAGGACTTCCCCGTTTTATCCCTTAAAGCATTGCCGAATTTGAGCCAAAGCCATTTCAGTTGCTGGCCCTCTCTACGTGTCGTGATTCATTGCTTCGCTAAAAGCAACTTCAAACAGCTCATGAACCTTCCTCATCAGTTTATAGCAGAAAGAATCAAGACCAATCCGGTAACGAATCATAGTATTTTTTTCTTCTTGTTTGTTGTTGTTTCGTGTCGTTCTGCATTTGCCATTATGGATAAATACTTTTTTTTAAGCATCGAATTTTTGCAATGACTAAACGCAGCGAATTGGTGCACATTTTAAATTTTCGCTATACACGACCATGTTTTTGCCAAGTTTTTAGCATAATATAGTAAGAACGGAAAGTAAGTCCATTTTTATAATACAAGAGAAAAATACAAAATCGCTTAGTTTTAGAAGGCAAAAATAGCAAGTAAAGCAAAGAGTAACTTTTATTAATATGGAACTTAATATAACTAATTATAAAGTGTCAGGCTGATGTTTTAGGAAAACAAGCTGATATGGTTTTCTGTCCCTAGTTTATCCCATAACGGTTACATATTTTGTTAAACAAATGCAATATTTACCCGCCCGTACTTTACGCTTTTATCGCAAATGTCAAAAAGCATGGCAACTAGAAATCAAATACAGTCATGATCTCTGTAAATTCTTATTGGAATCGGACAATTTTTGAACGAGAAAAAAAGCAACTGAAAAAAAGGCAGTCTTGGCGCAATTTCAGATGATACATTTTTCGCGATAAAAGAAACTGATTGAAAAGAAAAGCTGGGGTAAATACAACGGCAAACGTGCAAATAACAAAAACAATTGTAAATGCAAAAGGATTTTCGTAAAGCTTTTTCTACTCAGACAAGGATAGCGAGAGTCTTAACACTGTTGTCGAAAGGTGGGCCGCCAGAAGATAAAATTTCCCGATGCTTGTTATGTTGAACATTTGGTTTTTCAACCCTTTTAGTGAAAAATAATGGCATAGCCCTTGTTCAGGCGTGTAAAAAGTCTATTGAAACAGTGAGAAAGAAATTCAGCACTGTTTTAACCGTGAAAAAACCGCAAATAAATAAATAAATAAATAAATAAAGACTTTATTAACGTGTCAATATTATTTCAAGCCATGATTGGCTAATGGGGGACACAACAGAATATAAACGAAAAAGAAATATTCCTAAATTACTCCTATACTACTCTATTTACTAGGAAGACTATTTACAATGGATTGGGAGGGCTATTTACAACAAATGGAGGGTGATGATCTATTTACAATAACTTTTACAATAAATATAACATGCATATGCATCTATATTAAATTCAAATTTAGATGAGATCGTGCAGGCTTCGTGAGACAACAACGGTAACCGCCGCGGTCTACCAGCACGACACCTAGGACGCTAGGAGGTGCAAAGACCACAACAATTATCGTTGTTATCGAGGAAACCCGCAAGATCTATCTTCCTAATATTAGCTTTAAAACTATTCAGACTAGGCGCATTTCTAAGGGTAGTGCTGAGTTTCGACCAGATGGTCGGGCCAAGAAATCTCAAGGAATGTTTACCGAAAGTAGTGTTGAACCGGGGCTTAGTAAAGTCACTATTTCTAAGGGAACGGTAGTTTGACTTAAGCTCAAAGAGCTGAGATATGCAAGACGGGGCAAGGCCGTACTTTACTTTATACATTAAAATAGCAATGTCTTGAAGGCGCCTGTTTTGGAGGGTAGGCAGCCTGGCCTTTTTGAGGAGGTCGTCGTAACTATCTGTGTGAGTTCTATAGACAGCCCTAAGCGCTGTTTTAGAAGAAGTGTTGTTATATGCAATGACAATTTTCCAGATGTAATAACTGGGGTAATAGAAAAAGACTTGCCGCGGAAGCAATTGCTAATGGTTTCATGATTGCATTTTCTTGCAGATTTTTCATAAGTACTTTCCGAAGTGATAATATTCTCAAAGCTCCTTTTTTACGCTTTCGTTCAACAATTCGCTGCGACATTTAACAAACAGGTAAAAAAAAGGCCAGGAATGTTGACTTTTTTAAGATGTTTAATTTCTTCTTTTAAAGCCTGGGCCAAACGAAAGACAGGTTTGCGCAGTTTTGTGCACGTTATGAGCACAGATTTGCGTGTACTAGAGTTGAGGTGGCCAAACAAGATGCAAGTTTTGCCTTCTATTTATTGCGCGCGCTTATTACGGTGATCACTTCACTTTCGACAACTTACAAAACCGCGCGCTCAAGCTTATCCTTTCTCGTTTAAACATGCCTTTTGGACACGTTCAAAGTAGATGCAAGTGTGATTGCGTGTGGGTAACATAGCGGACCGCAAGTCGATGCTGGCAGCAAACTTGTATTTGCGTTTTGTTTGGCTACGGCTTTATGCTGGGGACAAACCAATTCAACAATTGTTGAACGCGCCATGCAGAAAGTGGGAGTCGAATCAGTTCAACTATCGTGGACGTGCAGCGAACCATGTTGAAGGTCATTCAATAATTAAAAAAATACTCAACGGAAATGAAAAACAATCATGGCATGTTCAACAAAATGTATAGGTGCTGAATGAGATAGAGGGCAAACGATAAACTGGATAGGGTTGGCAATATTCGCCATTGAATCAGATGTTGAACTGGTTTGGAGCAAGTCTTGTAGAGCAGTTTAGAGAGCACGATGTTCTGCTTGATGGATGTGCGCGCTTATGAGTTCAAAATTCTATGTCAGAAATAAAGAAAAATCTGTTTTGTTATTGAAAAGCTGCGCAATAATAAACACCAGCACCTCTACTTTCAAAATTTTATATTGCTTTCACGACATGAAAAAGGAATGAAGACATTTCTGTTGCACGTTATTAAGATATTACTTTAAAACTCAATTTTCAACAAATTTAACCAAGCATACACAGCTGTGAAAAATGTTCTCCTTACCAACAATGGGCTTTATGGGAATAAATGTCATAAAGATTATTTCCGCTATAAACAAATGAACTAACTACCACGGAAACCTTATTAAAAAATTGTAACCAACATAACTGATCTGTAAAAGGAAGGAAGCGTCTTCACTGCAGTGGTAATTACCACAAAAGTTTGTCAAGCACATTGGCCTTCACTGCAGAGGAACACTTTCTAACGCCTCATACTCAAATTAACAAGCCACACAAATTCAACGAAAAAGATGGGCATCAGTGTCGTGGTGGTGATGATGATACTTCTCATGCTTAGACTCCAGTGGATAAAAATATTTCATATCTAAAATGCATGTCGTCTTTAAGGACCTGATCATAGAATTTGTAAAAGTGTGAGATGCAAGTCCCAAAGTTATATATATGTTATTTACCGGCTAGGAGGTCCGTATAGTGAAAAACTGTGACCGAGGGCTGGAAAATGTTGACCGAGGCCGGAGGCCGAGGTCAACATTTTTCAGGCCGAGAGTCACAGTTTTTTCCCTATACGGACCGACCTAAAGCCGGTAAATAACTTATTTATTTTTTCCAACTCTAAAATTTGATTTTTTCGATGGAAACAAGCGCGCGCAAATGGTTACCGTGACCTAGGTCAGAGATAGGAAATTGTTATATAGCGAGTGCTCACTCCAACCGAGCGCGCGCTCTTATTGGCTAAGTCATGGTCACGTGGTGAAGTACAAATCAAATATCCCCCGATCAGTCAATATTTCGAAAAATTATTGACTGGTCGGGGAATATTGCTTTCGCGCGTCGCGTTTGAGAGCGGGAAAAAAGAGAAAGTTTATTGTAAACACGCGAGTCTTTTTAAAAACTTTTGCTAATTTTGATAAGATTTTGCTAATGCAAGAAAATTGTGTTGTTTATGAGTGTTTTCCCTTTACATGATGCAGTCGCGCGCAAACTTTGTAACTTCTCTTTTCATTCTTGAAATACATTTGTTTTGACTTAATAATTGCAGTATATTTTCTGCTATATAACAAAACACTTAATGACTACTCCCTCGGGAAACACCAGTTTTGTTTCCCTCGAATCTCGATGTTTCCCTCGACTTCGTCTCGGGAAACATCGAGATTTTCGGGAAACAAAACTGATCTTTCCCTCGGGAGCAGTCATTAAGTGTATAATATTGCCCCCGCGCGCGCGCTCTAAGAACCAATCAGAATGCAGAATTCGTTACCGTGCCCTCGAGGAAAAAAATAAATAAGTTTATTGAGGTTTATTGCAAGTTGTTTTAAACAACATCCACCATTAAAGCAGTATAGGAGGGACCGAATTACTCCATGTTTTGCGCAGGAATACTAATTTTGCGCAGGAATACATTATGAGCATTGCGATTTGCGATTGAATTAATGAGCGTCACCACATGCAATTAATGAACCAGCAGACGAGAAGAGGAAGAATCCATTCATAATTACCATATAGTTTCAGGCAGTCAATTCGTTTTAATTGCAAATGTTTTATATTGTATTGAATATTTGACAATTATATGCTGGTCGTTTTTAAAAGTTGTTTTAAAATACACGTATTTTGAGTTGCTTGCATCATTTCCAGTAATGTCCTGATAGCGCTAGTTGTGACTGCGCCCTTTGTTATCCCTGTGCCCTACCCGGACATGGACCATGTCAATCATAGCTGGGCTCTTTTCAATACTCTAGGCAGCTACAAACAAGCTTACAGCTATAAATTTGAGTGACTATTGGACAGTACTTCACGCCATTCCAAGCACGTTGGCGTCGAGGATCCGTTTTGCGAGTTCACCTTCCCTTGACCGCGCCCTCCTCTCATAATGACAGTTTGGTTCCTGTGGTCTAAGCATTTCTTTTATTTAGTAGATCTTGTTTTTTTATTTTTTGCGGACTACAATAAATTTATGCTACGATTGTTTCTGAAAGGTTTGATTCGGAATTCTAAGTGTTGGGAGAGGGTTAATGGGCTGTACTCTTAGTCTGTTTTGCCGAGTTTCGGCTAAAGACCTATCAAAGAAATCCTGTGTGGCACATTTCCACTAACTTTTAATTTTCTGCGATGTGGCAATGAGTATGCAATGAAGATATATTACTTATAATATACAGGGCAAAATTACTCAATGCTGATTGGCTAAGAGCGAGGGCAATTTTTCTTAATAGAGGGCAAAATTACTTGCCTGCGATTGGACGCTGGTCAGGAACGTTTCTTTTTTGTTTTCCAATTCTGGAAGTTCATGTGTGAGCTGACAACAGAGCTGTCAACAGACGGCTCGGACAATTTTGGAAAAAAATTGAAAACACTCGTGAAATTAATCGAAAATTGTACTCGGTCACAAGTGATTACCTATACTAATGGTCGCAGTGAACTCAGATTGTATATTGTGCATTATGAACTTTTAAAAAAGTGTTAGGGACTTTTGTTACAAATACAGGCACAGACAAATAGCTCGCACCTTCGAAAATTTAAAATGTCACACGGCTATACCTCGTGCACTATTTTAAAACTGTCTGGTTCATTGTACTGCCGCGTACGGGTGTTTGTAAACAAGCACACAGAAATGTCTCAGAACTACCCGACACACCCTGTCCAAAATGCAATGCTTTTTTTTTGTTTATATATTCAGTCGAATAAAAAATGAGAGAATATTACATAATTACCTAAACAAGTTAAAACACCAACTAATACCAATATTACAGGCGAGAAAAAGCCAACTTTTTCGTAATTTTTGGATTTCCAACATAACTCGTCAAACAGTCAAATATGACATAAATAACGGTCCAACAGCGCGAAAACGAGCATGGTGACCCCATCTTTTTATTGCATATTTTGAATGCCCTTTGCATGGGCATTAATTATGCCAAGTTTGAAAATAATCTAGGTAGTACATCTTTTTCAACGAAATCACCTTAATACATCCTTTTCACAGTTCCTTGCTCTATTGTGATTTGCTATCCTGGAATCGAGTTTACCGTTGTCCAACTATATACGTGTTAGTCAATGGTAGACTCGATACAATGCTATAATTTCAATTTGAATCACGATAGAGCGATGAACCGTGAAAAGGACTATTCTAATGGTATCAAAATGGCGGTGATGCAGTGTAATATGGGCAGGGTGTGTCTGCTCCTAAAACCCATTAAAAATCTTCGATATTGATAATGGATTGTGTTTTATAGAGAACATCTGAGGGTGACACGGGAGAGGTAGCCGCACAGTGCGATGGAGAACCATCTTCAGTCAGCTCTTTTCTTCGTCGAAGGCTCTGCCATCATCATCGGCAACAGCCTAACGCTCTTGGTTTTCATACTGAACAAGCAGTTTCGCAAGCGGGGGTACTACTTGGTGACCAGTTTAACAGTAGCTGATTTATGTGTTGGTATATATGTGGTCGCTTTCGCAGCGATGATTTCTTACAGCAAAGAGTCAATCGAGAATGGCATTCTGACTAGATCGAACGCTTTGCCCAGTTTGAACGTTGTCGCATCCTCGGCTGCATTTCTAGGACTTGTTGAGATCAGCGTTGACCGCATGTATGCCACTATGTGGCCGTTCCGTTATCGCGGCCTGAGTAACAATACTTATATCATAGCTATCGCTTTTCAGTGGCTTGGCTGTGGATCCTTTCTACTTCCATGTTTCTATCTACAAGAACTGAGCAAGTTCCGTAAAGTCCTGGGTACGGTAGACTTAATTGGACTAGCTATCATCACTGTTTCCTACACGACAACCTATCTTAAAGTCAGACAGCAAATCAGCAGCACAAACAGCAAACACACCAGTTTTCATTGCGCCAGAAACAAGAACGAACATTAGCGAAGACACTGTTTATTATGACTGCTGTTTCGTTGATTAGTATGCTACCTCTCGTAGTATACGCCGGAGCCAACTCATCTTCGAAAACATTATTTTTTGTACAACTTGGGTTCCGTTTCTCTAATAGTCTGGTCAACCCTATAGTATATGTCATTAGAATAACACAGTTCAGGCATACACTCTACATGATGGTATTTAAATGCTCTCGAGACAATCCAAACCGACAAGCCCTGGAGACGAACACTGGGGACAATGGAGGAAGATTCAACCTGGGAACAAGGCCCTCCGTAGCTCCTGCTCCCAAGCCGTTCGTACTTGAAGTTGCTGCACAGTGATAAAACATTATATTTCTGCCCTGACCATGGCCAGCAAAACTAAGAAAAGTCATGACTTTCCTTTAGTTTCAGTGTAGTTTGATACATGGACAAAACCAAGTTAAAAGATACAGTATTCTGAAGATAAGAGACAATACAGTTGAAAGAAAATGGAAAGACCGTGTTACTGCTCAACGTAGGATCTGAAAAAGGGTTCTCTATTTTGATGCCTATAGGATCTTTCATTTCACGCATTTAAAAATGTCAAATGAGCATTTGATGAAGTCATTTTCCGCCAAAATTCGTTGAATTGAAAATAATGAACAATAACGTGGCCAGAAACGGGGTAGTACAGGGCCGAAGTGTAATGTAAAAATGAAAAAAAATTAAAGAAATGAACCATGCAATTCAGTCCTCAAAATGTATTATTAACTATGAACAATAAAATTGTAAATAAAGCGCACTGAGAGAATACAACAAAAACTCAGCACGAGAACAACATTTGCCCCAGCTCGGTTTTGGGCCACTTGCCATAAGTGGAGGAGGCATATTAGATCTAATATCCCTCCTCGGTTGCAAAAGAATTCACTGTGTTGGAAGATGCCGAATTTCATTTGAAAATTAGTACAAAATACAACAGGAAAATAAAAATGAAAACAACGGAATTAGTAGTAGTTTGGTCACCTGTCGGTTGCATGACGCTTAAACGTCTAGTGCAGATAAAATATTGCTTGTTTTAGTAAACAATCTTCACATTATTGTTGCATGTTTTTAAAAGGACTGGATACATTTGCAAACGAAAGACTGAATAAAATTATGTTAGAATTTGTTTGACGTAGAACAGCAGTTTGTCATTATCCCATTACCTAAGAGCGTACATCTCCCATGTTTACACAGCGTAACAGCGTATTGAATCAAAGCGCCGCAATGGCGAACTCGTAGATGATGAGCCATCAACTACACCATACACTACATTTAACTCTCTTTGCAGTCAATGCACAAAGTTAAAGTGCCAGAACGATCAGAAACGTATAAATTCATTGATGTGGAAATATTAAAGAAGAAGTATCTAGTAATAATGTTTATTATATGGATGCCAGTGTTTTACCGGAAACTAAAACACTCGTATTTTCCATATCTTCACTAGTGAAAATATGAAAAAGTTATGTACCGAATGTCCCGGATGTGCACGTTTGCAGTGTTCTTTTCCTGACTTCGTCTGCAGTGAAGTCTCGCTCGCTCGGTCACACGAGTTTTAAGCCACAAAACTAAGTTTTGTTCTAGTTCTAAAGAGAAAAACCTTATTTCAACTATGGCAGAGAAAGCTACAGCAACACAAAAAGGGAAATTAGTTCTTATCGACACTGGGAATCAGAAAGATTGAGGGAGCATTTCACAAATAAACACTTTCGACTTTACCAAGTGGCAAGTGAGTTGTTCAAATTGTAATATTTTGCCGCTATGTTAATTCTAATCCATATAATAAAAAGAACATTACACGGTGGCTTGAAGATATGGATTTCATTTTCTCGTGTCAAAAACAATATTTTACTCACTCGCTGCGCTCGTTCGTAAAATATTGTTCTTGCCACTCGAAAATAAAATCCATATCTTCGCGCCACCGTGTAATATGCTCTATATATGATATTCCGTGATGTACATATTATCTTGTAGCGGAGCTCCTTAGCGGCCGAAGGCCGCAGAGCGGAGCACCATACCTAAGAAAAAGGCGTCAAAATTATCGCAAATAGAGTGTACGATACAAAATCCACAGGGTACCCAATACCTGAATAATGCAAAGGATCGCAAAGGGGTCGAAGTCATTTTTCAACGTCAAGCAGAATTTTCCGCGCGTGTCTGTGAAGCCAGCCTCTTTCGCAGCCATCTCTTGATTTTTATAGTCGCCTTCGCCTGGCTTGTTGTCGCGCGGCCGTGACGTCACAACGTCGCGCGGCCGCGACGTCACAAGATGGAGCCGGGCGAAACAAACTCAAAATGAGGGGGGGAGGGGAGTCGGTGGTCGGGGGGGGGGACATTGGGTGGTCAGGGGGGGATGCTCACATGAACGTGACGTCACATTACAGTGAACCCAAATACGGCAAATATTATGCTTATCACTGATTATTCGGTTTTCCGATCGCCGCCAATGAATAAAATACTACTGCAAGCGACTGGAGAACCAACTAGAACCTTACTACGCAAATGTGTCGGGACGACAAGTGTCTGTAGAAATCAAGAAAGTTTCTTCTTGTTCAAAAAGAAGGCGGACAAGTGAGAGTTTCTGGCGAAGTTGTAACTTAAAGTTGTAACTGGTCATTCGCCATTCTTCGGGGTTTCATTTGACAAGTCTGTGGCGTTTTAGATACACTGTAAGCTTACAGCGGCTTTTTCAAGGAGAAATTATTCTACCTGGGAAACTACGGCACGGAAAAGGTGAGTTTTCGTTCGTTGTTTGGCTTCTTGTTGTTTGATTTGGAGAAATTATTTGGCGGCCATGCAACATTCGTGGTTCAAACTCAGGGACGTCAAGTCTCCCGAAGATTTTTCGCTCCGTCTCCCGGAAAAACCAAGACTGACCTGGATAACACTTTGTTTATAGGGAGATGGCAGGACGGTCCCAAGTTTCGAGCAGGATAAACACTGAAGTTGTTTCTCAACGGGAGAAAAAAGCTACTCGGAAGAAAGGTAAGCTAAAGTTTGTCATGTTTGTTTATCGAGCAGAACGTGAATCCAAAAGTTCGCGGATTAGTCGGGACTCAAATTGTTTTTGACAGTTTTTAGCTTTTTCCAGTTTTTAGCTTTTTCCAGTTTTATATGCGACCCTAAAAATCTAGAGAATTCTAGTATTATTATTATAGTTTTCAACAACGAAGGCTAATAAAACGCTTCCGTCCTGCGTGGAAAGGGAAAACATCAGCTTATTTTCTGCAAGTGGCATTGAAAAATCAAAACTAGAGAGAAAAGCTACAAAACGCCTGTCATTTTGCATAAAGCAAGACATCCTTTTCTGATTCACAGATATACAAACATCCACCAAAACGAATTTTTCGATCGACACGATGAGGAAATCTCTGCTCGCTGCAAATCCCTGTTGTGGCAATCGATGGTGGTGGAGTCTTGATCTTTTTACTCTTGGATTTCCAAGCGGCAGGAAATTGACTTATGGTACTGAAAAGTAGTTAGTGTTTCTTGTACACAACAAAAGGGCAGAAAAAACGTTAAAGGCTTTCAACTTTTAAAAAAATATTGTATTGTATCTCTACTCTGATTTCAAATGCCACGACTGTGTCATGCATGTATAACCAGTAAAAAAAATGTAGGAAAACAAATAAATTAGTGCATTTTGTTTGCTGGCATTTTCATAGCCGTCATGCCTTCACTTACAACATAACTGGTATTTAGTATAAACCAACTAATGGTCTATTACAAATCCTGCATTCTGATTGGCTGAGCTAGTAATGGTCTATTAGTGATAGACCGTGCCTGGCAAAACAACATCTTTCTTTGCAAGAAAACTTGATTTTTTCAACATAAAATAATGGCATTCATTGCCAAAACCAACCAACTAGTTGGTTTATACTAAAACAATTAGACCTCTCGTCCTCATGTGCTATGATCGATATCAATAGACCATTCGGCCTTCGGCCTCATGGTCTATTCATCATAGCACATTCGGCCTTGAGGTCTAATTGTTAAGTATGAGTGTGATAGTATGTATGTTCCCTCTGATAGGATGACACCTAACTAGTTTACATGTCCCTGTGCTGTTGCACGGTTTGGACACAGCTTTTGGTAAATAGAGATGAAAACACCAAAATATATGGTACAAATTTGCATTGCCATTACAATATCTAATTATGCCATGTGGCATACTTGTGTCTAAAATGTACCCATTATGGGGTTATCTGAGGCAGGAATGAAACATTTTCTTTTCTCTCTCAGTGATATATTATTGGTTTCCATTGTCTTTAACATAATTTTCAATGCTTTGGATAGAGATTAATGTAACTGCAGCTTCACTATTGCTTGGATTGGATATGCTGTTCAAACTAGCATCAACTAACATTAGTCAAATCACACTAGT
This sequence comes from Scolanthus callimorphus, assembly GCA_033964015.1. Lineage (NCBI taxonomy): Eukaryota > Metazoa > Cnidaria > Anthozoa > Actiniaria > Edwardsiidae > Scolanthus > Scolanthus callimorphus. The sequence goes on from CM066912.1 coordinate 40,328,171, forward strand.
GGTCTATTATCAATGCTGCGTTCTGATTGGTTGAGCTACTAGTAGGCTTTTAAAAGTTATAGCCTACTAGTAGCGAAAAGTGTCGGATTTGAAAGGCAGAAAATGCAAATGACCAGAACAAAACATTTTTTGGCAATACACATTGACCTACTAGTGTGATTTGACTAAAACAATTATTCCTCTTGCCCTCATGCGGCCTCTGAGTCCATTCGGGCTCGAGGAATAATTGTTAATTATACACGATTAGAGCCCCTGATGGAAATCCGCCGACTGCAAACACCGCAGGCCAGAGAGCATAGCAACTGCCTTTGGGTGGAAAGAAGAGTGATATAGACTGTTGGAATAGGTTTACATTTACCTTTAACATTTTTTAACAGATATAGTAATAATAACAGGTCTTTATTAATTTTTAAAATCTTTATTGTGTGTTTTGAACTGTACTTAATAAGATTCCCACCTAGTGTTTCAGGAGGGTGAAATTGGAAAAAGTATTTGGCAGTAATCTGGTGCACATTAACCTTATTTTTTTATTTCTAAATCCCAATAATGGAACCAAGTTACAGGCTGTCACAATTAAACTTTCTCAAAATTTAAAAAAAAAATCATGAATTATTAATAAGAACAACACAAAAGAAATAATAATCATAGTATCGTAGCCTCTTGAACAGCCACTAGTGGTTGTAACTTATTTGCATAGCAACTACCATGAAAGATATCTTAAAGCTCTGCCAAATTTACAAGCAATGAATGACATCTCAGCATTTTTAAGTAGTTCACAACATCAGCATCTGTGTTGTATCAGATCTACATCACTTGCCTGCAACTCATGTTGTAAATCTGATACAACATGGCTGCTCATGTTGTAATCTATCCAAAAAATAATAATAACTCTTAAATACATACCAATAAAATTTTGTTACTGCACCACAAAGGGGCCCCTGAAATTTTTGTGCAATTAAAAAGGGGGTGGGGGGGGGGGGGGCTTGAATTTAATGTTAGCAAATTAGATGTGGGTCAGAAGTTGATTATTATAGATTTACACTCTGTGTTGCATAGCAATTTGCTAATATCATACACAACCAAATAATATGACTTAGCACATCTCTAATAGCAACCCTCCTTTCCTGTTACTGTTATTCTCTTATCCATTTTTATTTCACATCATTTAAGCCTTTTTAGTGTGTGGTAAGGAGGAGGTATCTTTATTTTTGTTATTCGGCATGGGGGGAGGGGGAGGTGGGCAAAAATGTTTTAAACTCTGTGTGGAAAATTGTTTTAACATTTCGAGTGTTTCTGATCAAGCCCCCTCCCCCTGATAAAGAATAAATGGAAGAAAATGGGAGAAATGTTCACTGCAGCGCTTTTTTTCCATATGAATGGACACGAAAGGGCAGTTTATGTATAACTTACAGCCAAATCATATTTGGCATCTGGTAATGCATTTTTGGCAGGTGTGTGAAACTGAGAAACAGAACAGCATTAGGTTACCAGTAACAAAAAATGAGAATAAATGTTTTTTGATACTATTACATGTACCATCTTTTATTAAGGCCCTTCCGGTTTCCACAAAGAGGTGGGGGACCACGGTTCGGCGGGGTAACTCACCTTTTCATATAATCTCTCTTATATTTGCTTTGCTTGTGTTCACATGAGAGGTGTGGTAAACCAATGCAGGCGGGCAACCTGTCTTGCCAGGGCAGGTTGCCCGCCTAGGTGGGGTTGGTTTTCTCCATGTAAACTATCAACCCAGGGATGCTGGGATGAGGTGGTCCTTAATACTGTTTCTTAATTTGATTTGAATGGGCTGTTCCATTTTATATCCGATGCCTATCATTGTGTTTGCCCCTGGAATTTCCACAGGGTAGTGTTTTTTATCCTAAAAGTTCTACAGGGCCATTCATGTCACCTCGGAATTTCCACAGAGCATTCATTTACAACTGGCATTACCCCTTATCAAGGAACCTGGAATTTCCATAGGAGTTGTTGTGTTTGACCCCGGAATTTCTGCAGGGGTAATACTGTTTTGAACACTGGAATTTCCACAAGGCCATTCTTTTACCATTTTTGCAAACTTTGGAATTTTCACAGGGGCCCACAAGAGAATGTGGAATTTTCACAGGGGGGCCTGGAATTTACACGGGTAGAGCAATTTGTAACATTGAGTTCCTCAATAGGGTGTTTTGGAAAAGCGCAAATACAACAATTTGTAAATTGTACGTTTTTAATCATCAGGGACTACTTGAATCAATTTAAAGGATAATATTATCAAGGCAATAAATTTTGAGTTCATAGCAAGTTGATTTTACTGACGACTGTTAATTCATGTGTTTCAACCTCACCAAGCTGGGGTACCCCAGCTACCCATTGTCCCACATCTTCATGTTAACAGGCCCTAAATATAATTGGGAGCTCCGCTTTTAGGCAGTGCCTAAATCTATATATTATTAAATACTCTTAGAAGACTTGGTGGCCCTCTGGCTACAACCAAATGCATAAGTCGTTAGAACACCTAGTCCTTGAGGGCAGAGAGAGCGTGTTCTCTCGGCTAAGTGTTCCAACATTTTGCATTTGGTTGTAGCTAGTCTATGGCTTGTCATCATTCCGAGTCTTGATGGGCGCAGCCGTAATCTAGTTTCCAGACCCTTTTGCCCGTGCTAACGACAACGCCATGTTCGCTTCCTGAATTCACTCGTTCCTGTCCTTCGGACATCCACAAGTTAAAAATGAAGCTTGGAAGAAGTTATTTTTAGTTTCAAATTTCAACGCAAAGCTTACGCCACACTGTAACAGTAGCTGGGCACCCTGTGCCCGGACTCCTTGGGCCTGGTCCGAGTGAACAGGACTCTTGGTTATGGCGGCCATTGAGGACTGACTCTTGTTGAGTTAATCGCCAAGTATTTCGCTATTTCCAGTTCGACATATTACGTACGGTTTACAACACATTCGTTCAGCCAACTAGAATGCAGGTAACAATAATAATAATAATAATAATAACTGTTTTTAAAATACGCATTTTGATAAACGCCTCAATGCGCTTACATTTCAAGAACTTGTAGTGTTTTGTGAACTATATTTTATTCAACACAACACCACATGGCGTACCGTTTCACAACTCTCCGAGCGCACACGTGCTCGATTATGCATTAGCATAAATTTGCATATTACTAGCATATGTAACAATCCCCCTCTACTAAAAAAGAACAAAAAATAAGTGCTTTATATAGCAAAACCGAAACTTGTACATAACTAGATCCTGTCTAATTATTGTTCATTAATGAGTCTCTTAGGTGGTCTGCGAACTCTTTGAGGGCATCTTCTGATGGGTACTTCAGCCTCCACAGGCTCCTTTGTTTCAGTGGTTTCATCAATCGCTTCCTTGTGACTGGGTCGATCAATAACCACTGGAGTAGCTGGAGAAACCTCAGTAGTAGGAGGGGTAGGGTCAAACTAGCATTACCTGCCTTCAAAATATGATCTACATGGCAAAAACTAGTAACATTCCCGACTTTTACTAGATATGTTTAAGGACCCTTCCGTTGTGCAATTACTCCTACCAGATGTTTCAATTTTCCTTCCCTAAAATTCTTAACCATAACCTTTTCCCCCTTGGAAAATTATCTGAGCGTTTTGCCGCTAGTATCATGATTCTCTCTTTGCTTGTCTTGTTGCTTAGCAACTCTGAAATTTATATCAGGCTTCAAAAGGGTGAGCCTGGTCCTAGGTGCATGCTTAAAAAGTAACTCGTAAGGCGTGCAACCTGTTGTTGTGTGTGGAGTGAAACGGTAAGCAAAAAGAAAATTGTCTAAGCGATGCTGTATAGGTACCTTAACATTGCAACCTAGCTGATCACTTACCATATACTTCTTCAGTGCATCCTTAGCAATCTGCACGCTCCTTTCCGCAGCGCCATTTGACTGTGGATGATACTTAGGCACTGGGGTGTGTTTAATACCATTCCTAGCTAAAATAAATCAAACTCTTACGAAACAAGCTGTGGTCCATTATCTGATACCAACTCACCTGGCAATCCATATGTTGCAAACCATTGTCTGAGTACACTAATGGTCTTAGAGCTGGTGGTAGAATTCATCAATTCAACACAAAGCCACTTACTATAAGCATCAACCATGATCAAATAATCCTTGCCATAAACTGAATAAAAATCAACATGTACTCTCTGTTCTGGGCCAAGGCATGAAAGGTGAGTGAGGCGCATTGTTCTGTCTTGCTGCACACACATCACAATCTTGAGCAATCTGCTCAATATCTGTATCCTATTTGGGATACCAGAAATAGCTTCTGGCCACTGCTTTCATGCGTACAATACCTGTGTGCTCCTGGTGTAATTCCTGCACAAGCCTACTCCTCAAACTGGGTGGAATAATAATCCTAAGGCCCCATAATAGACAACCCTGATCAACTGTCAGCTCTCTCCTCCTGCTAAAATAATCTTTCAGGGAGTTATCCGTATTGTGCTTGGGCCACCCATTCATTGTGTAGCTAAGTACCTTGCTTAAGGTAGGATCCTTCCTTGTCTCTTCACGGATATCCTGTGCACAAACTGGAAGTTGGTCAGTGTAAGTGAAATAGTTAATGGGTAACTCAGTTGCTAGATTTTTCTCATCCTTTATAGGAAACCTAGACAATACATCAGCATTTGCATGACTGCTGACTTACGATACTTGATGTCATACTGGTGTGCCATCAAGATCAGTGCCCACCGCTGAAGTCTTGCGGCAGCAAGGGAAGGTATACCTTTCTTAGGGCCAAAAATGAATGTAAGTGCCTCATGATCAGTGTAGAGTGTGAATTTGCTGCCATACAGGTATTTGTGAAACCAAAAATAATAGCAAGTGCCTCCCGTTCTACTTGCGCATAGTTCTTTTCCGCGTGCGACAACGTTCTAGACGCATAGGCTACAGGCCTTTCAACGCCGTCCACAATGTGTGATAAGACTGCACTTACTCCATATGGTGAGGCATCACATGCTAAGATAATGGGTTTCTTGGGTCATATGGACGAGGACCTGATCACTCGTCCAAATGCTCTTGATATCCCTTACCGCCTGTTCACACTCTGGTGTCCAGTCCCACTAAACATTTTCATGCCATAGATTGTAAAGTGGTGCAAACCTGGTTGACATATTTGGAATGAATTTGCAATAGTAGGTTACAATCCCTATGAAACTCCTAAGCTCATTTACATTCTCTGGTGTCTGAGCATTGAGTATGGCTTCAATTTTCTCCTGCGTAGGATGGATGCCTTGTGCATCGATTCTATGACCAAGATATGTCACAGACTACTTACCATGAAGTAACACTTTGATTGGTTTGCTTTAATGCCATGGCTTTCCAAACGAGTCAAGACGTCCTCCAGAATCTTGAGATGTTCCTCCTCATTTTCTGAACTGATCAGAATGTCATCTAAGAAACAAACAACACCTTGCATTCCTGTAAGTACTTTATCCATAACAAATTGGAAAAGAGATGGGGCTACTGAAACTCCAAAAGCTAGCCTCTGATACTCATACAATCCCTTGTGGGTGGGTGTTGACTGTCAATAACTTTTTACTGGTCTCTGATAGCTCTAACTGCAAATACGCACTAGACAAATCAATTGTGCTGAACAACTTACCTCCAGCTAGTGTTGCAAACAGATCTTCAGTCGTCGGCAATGGGTAGGTATCTGATTCAATAACCTTATTGACTGTTACGCGATAATCTCCACATAGGCGCACCCTAGAATCCGCCTTGGGTACAATAACAAGAGGCGAAGCCCATTCACTCTTAGTGACGTGCTTGCTAATACCACATCGGGCACAATCCTATTGTTCTAAGCGACATCAATCAAACCAAAACAAATCTCATGACTAGGCTATGCGTGAGTAAGCTCGTCGATCTGCTCTGGATGTGATTACCATTTCAAAAGTTTGACTTGGCGCTCTTTATTTGCCACAACAAAAGGCTAGTCACCTAAACAAAAGGCTGAATACTCTTGGCTTTTCTTTTTGTTTTGGATTCTTTTGTTAGACTCGTCTCGAGGGAAATGCGACTGATTATTATTCGGATTCAAACCAAAAGCGGGAGACTTCAACTTCAAGATGGCGGGCTTATTTGAATAATCTGTGTGCTTAAAAAGAAATCTCTCTGTGGGGGAAGTAAAAACCCGCGCAACTCGTACGAAAACGGTAGACATCACATCTACGAAATCGGTACTGTATATGTTTCCGTTTCTGCAACTGACAAGAAGTACTTCCTGGAGCATAAAACTAGCTTTGAATATGTTTCCCTCATCGAGAAAGCCCAAAAACACCAAAATGTAGCTTGCCATGGGAGAAGTAAAAATTGACAGTACGTTGAAATAACTACGCAAAATTCCTTTATAGATCTTTCAACTTTGAAAATCCGAGTCTAGCAATTTATAGAACCAATAGCTTTTACAAGATATGGCAATATAAGAGTTAAGGTCGGCTGTTTTGGTCCTTATTGTCTGTATTTATGGATAATTAACTTTCGAATCAAGCGCTGTTCAAGCGTAGGGTCCCGGATGTACGTCGCGGCATTCTTCCCGATGACTTGCTTCTAAGCGATTCAATTCCCTTTCGACTGCTTCTAATTGGGCATAAGGCACTGGTCTTGCCTTGAAAAACTTAGGTTGGCTTCCAGGTTCAATGCTTATGTTAGCCTGATGACCCTTGATTTTATTGCCTGGTCCTACTGCTGTGAAAACATTCTTATGCTTATCCAAAATTTCCTGAACTCTGGCGTTAACAGCCGAAACTCTAAAAATTCCTTCCAATTAAGCTTGATGTGTGTCAGCCAATTCCGACCTAACAGTGCTACATTATTGCCCCCAACTACCACTAGGGATAAATTATACTTTTTCCCTTCATAGATTACATTTACCTCTGCACCCCCAATAACATCAATGGGATCATTTGAATAGCTCTTAAGTTTTGCGTTGGTCTTACTTAAAGCAACATGTGGCAAAGTTGTTTTCATAAATTCGGATTCCGAAATCACTGTGGCAGAAGCAGCAGTGTCTACAACAAAATCTATATATTTGCCCTCTACAGCTAAATTTACCTTATATCCAGGGACTTCATGAACATTAATCTTACACATATTTACATCTTCAGCATGTTCTTCCTCTGTGGCGAACAAGGTACCTACTGTACACTCATCTACTATTTCCTGAATGTCCAGCATGTGAGTCCCTCCAGCTTTGTTGTTGTTGCTCCCACGACCCCCACTGCGACCCTGTGAATTCCTTTGCGATGAATTTCCAATCTGTTGACCCTTCTTGTTCCTGCAAGCTAGTTTTAAATGTCCAACTTTTGAACAATTATGGCATTTAAACTTGATGTATGGACAGCTCTTGGGATCATGTGGCTTCGTACATCGGTAGCATGGTGGTGTCGTTGTCGCGCCACGTGCTGGCTTCTTGTAGTTTCGATTCTTGTTGTAGGATAACTCGTAACTCCCGCCGCTGAAGTCTCTCCTTGCAACTGTTTGGTGTCTTGCTGTGACATTTCTCAGTCTTGGGCCATTTGGCAGGCAGATTTCCAAGTCAGTTCGTTTCCTTTAACAAAAGCTAGCTTGAAGCCTGTCACTCGCCAAACCGCCAACGAAAGTGTCGCGAAGATTCACTTCGAGTTCAGCTCCATAGCCGCATTGTTTGGACAATTTCTTGAGCTCCAGAACATATTCTGCGATACTTTCCCGGGCTTTTGTCTACGATTCCTGAACTTAAGTCGAAGCGATACCTGGCTGTGCTCCAGCATATTACTAGCATATGTAACAGAACTAAAACTACATTTCAAGAACTATAGAATTATATATGTATAAGATATAAAAATGACATAAGATTAAAAAGTATAAAAAATAAAATGGGGTGGGAGTTTACATTAGGAAAATGTTATAACAAAAGTTTAATAAAAGGACAGGTCTAAAAAAAATTGGATGAAAAGGATTGTATATACCATTAATAAAAGTACAATGAAAGGAACCCCGAAAAATTAGAAAGTAGTGAAATGCATTAACAAGGTGACAGCAGTCACGCAATTAAGTGGACGCTGTCATGGGATGTTAATGAGAGTGCAGGGGAAGAAGAGAAGAAAAATCAGAGGAGGGGGAAACATAGCATTAGGGTAACGATGGGGTATTAGTGGTTTGAGAAAGCTCTTTTAAATAGGTGATTTTGGCCCTTGACTTGAAAGATCCAATAGTGATAGCCGCTCTCACATTCTCCGGCAGGCTATTCCAGAGTCGGTTGCACATACAGAGAAGGATCTGTCGCCATATGAGCCTTTTGATGCGGAGCGAAGTGCACGCTTAGGAACGTAAGATTCTATAAGTTCACTAATATATATAGGTGCACTTTTATAAGTTGCCTTGAAAGTCATTAATAGAATCTTGAAAATAATGCGGTATTCGACTGGAAGCCAGTGCAATTGTTCCAGCACGGGAGTAATGTGGTCACGGATTTTAGTCCTCGTGACAAGCCTTGCCGCTGAATTCTGTAAACGCTGTAGTTTAATTATTTCCTTAGCCGGAAGACCATGCAGAAGGCTGTTACAGTAGTCCAACCTTGACGTAATAAAGGCGTGGACTAAACGCTCCGTATTTTCTCGGTTGAGATACTTTCTGACTCTACCGATGTTTCGTAGAGCCAGAGAAGCTGAGCGGCAGATCGCGTTAATGTGACTGGACATGTTTAGGTGTTTATCAAAGATAACGCCTAGGTTGCGTGCTTGTTTGTTGGTATGCACTTTATGACCGCTTATATTGACATCAATTTCAGGCGGCAAGACTTTGAATTTAGAGTGGAAATGAATTATATCAGTTTCAGTAGGGTTGCAGCTGAGTTTGTTGGTAGGGAAAAATGACTGAATGTCCTCAATGCAGTGTTCAAGATTTGCTAAAGCTGTGTTCCTGTCATGAGGATTGACAGTTACGTACAGCTGCGAGTCATCTGCATACATCATGCGTATGATTTGTTCAGAGATGTTTATTCAAAGCGGCAAATCTTTTGTTCTAAAAATAACTTCAGTCCTGCTTTGACACCCTCCTACCCCTAGATGGACGCTCCTGTGGCCTGTGCTCCTGCGCTGTAATATTAGGCTGCCGCCTGCCAACACATACTAGACCAGAGTTTTCGGGTAAAGAAAGTATAACAGTATTTTGTAACAATGACCTCATGCAAGGTGTGTCTATTAGATTGACTGTCGGTGACCTCTGAAATTTCAGGATGGGTACAGTAGTGAATTATTACAGTAGGAAATATAAACAAACACAAAGAATATAAAGAAAAATTCTGTCTCGAGTGGGAATCCAACCCACGTCCTCTGGATTCCTAGCCAGGTGTGCTAACCACTACACCATCGAAACATCCACGCGTGTACGCAGATGAATTTATGGGGCAGATAGTTTCGTAGGTAGACTAGATACACTAGTCTTTTTCCCGACACATTTTTCTTATATTCTAGGAGGCGACTGGAAGGCACGAAGCCTTTTTCATGATGAACTTCAGTAAGGTCTGAATATACGGCACCCTGGTGAGTTTTGTTGCTTGAATCTCGGAAATTTCCGCGGGGTGCCCATATATGCTGTCAGTCATGGGAGATTAAGTAGGGGGGATTTTCGCGCTTCCCTGAAACACGACCTCAGCAAATCTTTCAGCGCTATTCCAATTATTGCAGTCAAATTACCACTATCCGATACCGCGGATAGGATCTGCTTTCCTGTAACAAGCGCGTAGAGCGACGTTAACTGAAACGCATTGTTTTTCGCTTGTTTGTGATTATTAATAACAACGCACCTCTAGTAAAAATCCCTTTTAAAACACGATAGTTACAGGGTTTTTAATATAATTTAATATGGCGACTCTCGAGGCGGAAATTGTTAGAAATGGTATACAAGCATAATTTTAGTTTCTTATAAATACTAACTTCTTACAACGATTTAAAAAGACGAAATTCTCCGAGAATTCATGGCCGAGATGATCGTTAATCACAAGACTAGAGACGATAATAACGCGTTCCAAACTAGTTTGAGGTTTTCCAAAATGGGTTGATTTGTAGGATTTCATTTGTTTCTCTACATAAAAAATATAGTTTCGAGGAGATATATGGATTATCACCGACTGTGAAAACAATTTCGCGGTGTTCTTCAAAATTCAACATAGATTTAAAGATATTAGAACTTTTCATGAAATTTTTTCCTATCTTTTTTTGTCAGAAATTCTACGCAATTTGAACCTGAATTCACACCCGTTTAACCTTTCAAAACTTGCTCGGAAATTCTTAGCCATTTGAACCTCTTTGAAAAGGCTAGGAAATTCTTAGCCATTTGAACCTCTAAAATGGCTAGGAAATTACTAGCCATTTTTTAGAGGTTAAAATGGCTAAGAATTTCCTAGCCATTTTTGGAAGTTCAAGCTGTGAAATGGCTAACGCATTATTTCTATGCGCGCGTGCGAGCATCTACAACTTATTACACAAAAAATACTTCTATATCAATTAGAAAACGATTTTAAATGTCAATAATAATGTATAAACTTTATTTACAGGTATACAGGTATAAATAGTTAGTAACATAGACCAATACAATAATGATCAGCGCACAGACTCTTCTATCTGTGCGGTATTCTGAAGTAGAGATTGTTTGGACAAAAAGTAAAGGCTAATGTTATTTTCCTTCCAAAAGTCCTTATTCTGGTTAGAAAAAACACAAATTGAGTGTCATCACTACCAAAATTCACCATGTTTGAAATTTACAGCGCTGGGCTTGCCAGCCCCGAAACGTAAGGTGGAAATTTCCATCATGCATCGTCGGACAAATCTAATGCTAAAATTTTTGATTTTGCCAGACCCCGAAAAGTAAGGTGGAAATTTGCACCAAGCATCGTCGGACAAATATTATGCTAAAAGTCTGGATATGGCAGACACCGAAAAAGTAAGGTGGAAATTTCCATCATACATTGTTGGTCAAATGCAATGCTAAAAGTAGAGAGAGAGAGAGAGAGAGAGTGATGGAGAGGCAAATAGTGAGTAACTCTTTTTCTCTATTCAATGTCTGTTATACGCATTCTGAAGACCTTGACCGGTTACCAGTCATTTAGCCACTGCGTAAAACGCAATGTTTTTAGTTCCATTATCATAACTGTCTTCTCCTGGAGATCAAACGAGCTTTGGTAGATACCTAAAGCAGAAAATAATGAATTGTCAAGAATTATGTGCGTTCAGAGTCAGAGAGTAGAAAATATATTTTATAACGTAATTATTCGCTGATGATTATCGATGCAATCAAGACGTTCATATGTTTAGATGAATCGCAAAATAACAAATAGTAGATTTTCGCGGTAAGAAATATGTTCGTGGTTCGTTGAGTAGGCTGATTTCGGCTTGAGCCGGTGAAGAGAGTTATAATGAGCCCTGAGAATGGTAAACAACATGTAAGCCAAGAACATAAATTGTATTAACTATTATAATAGAGAGCCAAAAACTCGGGCAAAAACTGAACTACACCGTAATGCCTTAAACTTATTATAATCGCGCATCTGTAATTGTTCAGTAGCGGTTTGTTTTCTATTGCGTGTAACACTATTACCCTTTGTTTGTCTTTTATTCCGTTGAAACTGATAGTAAAAAGCTGCCTGTCGCATTGTTTTTGCACCGAGCATCTAATACTAGCTATTTAGGAGTGAGGGAAGCTAAATACTTTCCATAACAATAACAGCAAGCAGTCATTTCTGCCTATATCTTGCTGTGTACTGTCTAGCAAGGACAGAAAGCCAGTAAGGACAGAAAGCCAGTGAACATTTTCTGTGCTTAATATTGTAAATAAACTGAAGCTTACCTTTCATACTCTTCGTTTCAAACTTGATTATTTTGAATTTTGTAGTACCAGCGGTTATTTTCCGGAGCAGCCCTGGTGATTGTAACCATACAAAAGCAGCGCAGACTTCTCTTTATCCGAAGACTCTTCCTTTGCAAAGCAAAGCGAGCAATGAAGTTTATTTCCGTTTAGAGGATGCTGCGCTGAAACCAACTCAAAGTTAAATTTCGAATTATCCAATCAAAAAAGGAAAGCAAATTTAATGACCAATCAAAACGCGGGATTATAGGTCAAGACCTTACACGTGACCACTCATAAACATCAACACCATGGGTGCTGCATGTTCTTGCAACGGACTGATCATTGTCCTTTGTATTTTGAACATAAGTCTTATGGCCGTCGATGGCTACAATGTCACGTAAAAGGAAAGGAAAAGCCAACCGAGGGCCGTAGACAAAAGTTGTACTTCCAAACAAAAGCAAGAAGGAAAGGGCGAACATTTTACAAACGAATAACAATATGCCCTTCAAGCTTTTAAAACCAGTTCAAAGTTTCCTCTCGGAGACATGATTGTGACATCTTCCTACTCGGGTGATATGGAATATAAGGTAAACGCTGATGTCTATAATATAAGTAATATAGCCTCGGCTATTTACCATTCTGGGTTAATAGGAGAACTTTGCGTACGAAACCTGGACGTAAGAACAATGTATGCACTCAATAGTTGTGACGAACATCTTCGCTACAGGAAATTGTTTGCGGTTATCTATTTCTATCGAGACCGTGCTTTGTCTGAGATTTCCGCGATTTTTCATCAAGTTACACTCGAGGAATTTGCCAGTGTATTATTATAAGAGCCACGTTATAGTTCGAAATATGAAATCGCAATGTAACATTTCCAGTCAGTCACGTCGAACAACATACTAATATGTACCTAGACTAGGTACATTAGTATGTTGTTCGACATGACTGACTGGAAATGTTACGTTGCGATTTCATTTTAGTGGCCTCATCAGGCGGTGTTTGACGCCTGGTTTGACACTGCGGGTTCTATTGATAAAAATGTATAAATAACTGATAACGAATGCCGAGAAGACGTTTTTACAAACTCAAGTTGAAATTAAAGTTAATGCATTTCATATTTTCTTAGAGTATGAGGCAAACCTTTAGCATTGTATTTTGGAATGATGTTTCCAACACAGTAGCTTTCTAGACTTTGAAGATGGTATTTTTACAGCGCTGTAACGTTGGAAACTTTCATCTCACTTTTCGGAGTCTCTAAGCTTTAGCTTTACGAGTAGCATTTTATTGCTCTGGCAAAATCCGGACTTTTAGCATTAGATTTGTCCGACGATGCTTGGTGGAAATTTCCACCTTCTTTTTCGGGGTCTGGCAAAATGAATACTTAGCATTAGATTTGTCCGACGATGCTCGGTGGAAATTTCCACCTTACTTTTTCCGGGTCTGGCAAAATGAATACTATTCTGCGTCATTGATGTTTAGCCTTTTCTCTAGGTAGCACACTCACTTAACTATTACTGTTTTCACTCTTTATAGAACACAAACACCCGCATATAAGAACCTAGAATGTTAGCTTATAAAACAAGTGCTAATCTGAACTGAAAATACAGAAACGTGGTTTATAAGCAAATCTTAGCCTAATAGGTTGTTAAAATCCAGGTTCTTATATGCGGGAGATTACAGTAGTTAACGCCACTTATTTAGAGGTTCGAATGGCTAAGAATTTCCTAGCCATTTGTTCGAGGTTCAAATGGCTAAGAATTTCCTAGCCATTTGTTCGAGGTTCAAATGGCTAAGAATTTCCTAGCCATTTGTTCGAGGTTCAAATGGCTAAGAATTTCCTAGCCATTTGTTCGAGGTTCAAATGGCTAAGAATTTCCTAGCCATTTGTTCGAGGTTCAAATGGCTAAGAATTTCCTAGCCATTTGTTCGAGGTTCTAATGGCTAAGAACTTCCTAGCCATTTGTTCGAGATTGTTCGAGGTTCAAATGGCTAAGAATTTCCTAGCCATTTGTTGGAGGTTCAATTGGCTATGAATTTCCTAGCATATTTTTTCGGGCTTTAACGCGTAGTAGTTTTTAAACACAAGAAAAGTTGATATGTATAGTGTTTCATACTAGAGTTTTTCGTGTTCAGAAGAATAATACTTTTTTACAACACAGTTTTTGCGATTGATTTTGATGTCAGAGGAAATAATTCATATCACAATAAAGAGTTTAATGAAATTGCTGTGTTCTGTGTAAAATGCGTGTTTTTCAACATCGGGTAATGGTCATGTATTTAGAACGATTTACCGACATAGCGCCAACAAATAGAAGGGTCCGTTGTTGATTTATTTTATTGCTCTGTAGAGTTGTGTGATGGCTTGACTCCATTTTTTTGAGTTTTGGAAACCTCAAACTAGTTTGGAACGCGTTTAATAGTTTTCTTTCAAATTCCAAGGTTGTTTTATACACAATTTCTAAAATAAACTTTAAAGTCAAGGCAACATTTTTCAAGATTGCACATAGCATTATTCTTTAAAATTTCAACAAAGTATCTTCTTCATGAATTTCTATGCATAAAAAGGCGAAAATTAATATGTGCTATGCGAATGCTCGCCCATCAAGGAAACTCTAGTAGCATGATCATTGTTTATTTGTACATCACTATTTTGCTCATGGCCTGAGTCCATCCGCCAGGGCAAGAGCGGTTGGCCGGTTCTTGGGATCGGGATTCAGGCCGAGCTGAATCAGGTACGGAACCTCTTCGAACTCGTGCTTCAGAAACACTTCCTCACTCATCTTAGCGTAGCTGAAAATGTCGCTAGATGTAGATTGCCCAGCTCTCCCCTCTGCAATTTCAGGCGCTATGTGGGGGTATCTAGCCTTGTACTCTGCCTGAGAGGCCTCGTCCAAACATTGGGGCCTTTCGCATTTCCAATGTGGCAACTTTTCCCAAAGTCTATAATCACTGGTTTGTATTCTGAGTGCTGCATCCGCCTGTCTAGAACCACGTTATTCGACTTTAGATCGTTGTGGAGATAGCCCCGCGAATGAATATGTGCCAAAGCTCCAGCAACTTGGGAGAGGATTGATAACCACTCCTTCTTCCCCTTTACTTTGGAGCTGTTGAGCGCTTTTCTAATGGTCACACTACAATGTTCATAGCGCTTTTCCCCGTGGAATTGCATGATGATTCGGTATGGCGCTTTACGGCTACAGATCCCAAAAACAAAGGCAAACCAGGATGGTCACCAAGTTTGTTCATTATAGTCACTTCTTTTAAAAGGTGGTTTCTTGTTTGTTCTTCTCCAGCTCCAGTTGCTGTCAGCTGCTTTACGACAACAGTCATACCTCGGTAATCTGCCAAGTAGCAAGTACCGAAACTCCCGCTTCCAAGTATTGTCCTCGATCGCACAACCTGGTTTGAGAGAATCTCACGCAGCTGGATTCTTTCTGCTATTTTTTGTTCTGTGGCTCTCTTTTTAGTCGGGGGATCTTGATCTTTCTCGTTGTGTTCTTCGTTGCCGTCTTCTTTGCTTCGAGCTTGCTCTCGACGCTTCTGCAAAAGTTCTTCTGCTTTCTTTACTATTCTTTTCTCCATATCTTGCCTTTTTTGTTGTTGCTTCTTCTGTCGCTTCTTCTCTCTGCGAGATTTCCTCTTCGCTCTTTTCCTTTTTTTGTGAAGTAAATTGATCGGAACCGATCTACCCCCTCCATAACTTTTCGAACGTCTTGTGAGCTGCGCTGTTACAATTAAGCAAGAAATAACTCAGCATACACGTGTCAGCCCACGTTCAATACCAAGGCGGGACGTCCGTCACACGTCCCTGGGGAGTTATGGAGAAAAAGTAAAAAGTTTAGAGATCAGCAGTGGTTCTGCAGATTGAGAATGCCGCATCATTATTCAAAGAGCTCCAAATCTTATAATTATAAAATTTGCACCGACGATTCAAAACGGTACCCAAATGAAGAAAAACCTTTTTAAGTTTAAGAACCCAAAACTCTCCGTAAAAAGGGGAAGGCGCGATAAGCGTGTACGGTACAATCAAACGGCAGCACGATAAGGGGAATTCAGATATCAATCGTGTAATTTATATCATTATGGTGTATATTCTCCCTACTGCCGTTACTTAATGTGAAATCGCTGGACTGAGAAACTGGATAACTTAAACGTTTCAGTTTTCCTGTAAACACACCCGGGTTGTGCTTACACTTTGCCATGGCTTCTAAATACACTACTTCGTGCAGCGTTTGTGTCAAGGAGTTCTCGAGTTATAATGCTTTAAAGCGACACGCTAGACGTCACTCGAACTACAATTACACATGGCCGCGATTTCGCAGAGAAACTTCGGCTGGCACAATGGAAGACGCCGACATTCCTTCAGCGGAAGCGCTTGAAAAAGATTTCGAGAAATACACTGAGTGGATCGGCGATCTCGTGGAAGGTATCAATTCTGCTCATCATCCTAAAGTTCCAGGTACGAATGTGCACCGTCCCAAACTCACCGTGTTTCTCAAAGGACATTCCTGATTCCGCGGAAGTATCTGAATAGAAAGCTATAAGAAATAAAGAGATTCCGCAGACGTACTGACTACAGAGATTCCGCGGAAGTATCTGACTAGAAAGCTATAAGAAATACAGATAATTGATAACAATAGGCGGCAAAAACTTTATTTAATTATTTTGATGTAGTTCTCTTTCTGAACTTATGATTTAACTCTAAAGGAAAGTTCAATGCCGCTCTGCCTAACCTGTCTCGGGCATTTTTAACGCCAATATTTGTCCCTGTTGGGGCCCGTACATATATGCCATGAAATAGCCTGGTCGTGTTTCTGATAAAAAGGTACACATTTTTTGTTTATCTTCCAGGAAATGGTACACCGTCACTGCCACCAGTGTGCCTAGAAAATATATTTGCCATCTTCTGCACATTTAAGGAGCGCAAGACCAAATATCGTTAAGGAAGTGCGGCATTTCAGGCCACCCGTGTGGAGAGAAAACGTGCTTAAAGTGTCTTACAAGACCACTGTCGCGGAGGATGTGAGAAGGGCATTCAGTCAAAATGCCAACGTGACCTTTGAAATGAAGAAGGCCTTCTCTGGAGAAGAGGAGATTGTAGAAACAGCAGAACTATTTGGGAGGGAAGCTCTTGAAGCTGCAAAAACTCTGAGAGGTAGACGCGCTAGAGCAACCCTGCGTTCGAAATAATTATAGGGGAGGGTGAGGGAGAGCAACTCGCGAGTGCGAAGTCATATGGTGGCCACTTTACACTCACTCTGATAATGGTAACCTTACGGTGCGACTATACATAGGTAAAGTTTCAACTAGGCATTCCACACTAGATCTTTTAAATTATAGGAGCAATGTAATTGAATAATAGAGCAGATGTGTGACAATTATCGAGTTTTTTTCTGTCAGTCTTTTATTAACAAGCAAAGTTGCTCGCGTGTCTAGTATTTCGCGTGGTTGTATTGATTCGGGCGCAAATCAAAACAACCACGCGAAATACCAGAACGCGAACAACTCTTGCTTGTTAATAAAAGACTGACAGAAAAAAAAAAACTCTGGTCGCTGGGTATCAATATTCTTGTCAAGACCAAAATAAACCTTCCATGCCCGAAAAAGAAACGTAACGGCGAATTCTCACAGACATCACTTACGAGTATGAGAAAAATAATTGAGTTGTATAGCCGCTCATATTGAGAATAATCACACTATTATGTCATTATGAATTATGTCATTGCATATTTTATTTATACGGAGTTCAAAAAGAGACTTGTATTACAAACGTATGTATGTAAAAATATAATGAATTAGTCAAATTAAATATTGTTAAATAACTGGGAAAATATACATTGTTCATAACCAGGGCTTGCCCTATATCACTATGACGTCATGGCTTGTTTACATGGACAACATAGCTGAAATTTAGTTCAAATAAAAGTTCAATTCGAGATGTGGGTCCCGGTATTCTAGCGTACAACTTTGCTTTATATCATGAATGGCACTTTCATTATGTTTTGGTCATTCCTAAAAATGCTGCTGTCCCCTCATGTGACGATCATAATTCATAGCGCTAAAACAATAGAGTGTTTTGATATGACGTCATAGTTAAATAGGTCAAATCGCCGATGGCACCAAATTTCATGACCAGGAATTATTTCAGCTGGGTTACAAGCACTAAAACAAGTGCTCTGTGTTGTGAGCCTAAACTGATGGTGAAGGAAATGATTATAAATAATTCCAAAGGACACAAAGCACTGAGAGCTACAGTAATAATCTCTGTTGTCAACTGGCCACGACTGGGAAACAATTAAAAAAAAACAATATAGCAACGTGGTGGTGTATTACTTTAAAAAAGTGCTATTAAAGACTTGTGAGCCCGAATTGACACCAAGGGAAATACTGATACATATTTCCGACAGAGCACAAACCATTTGGCTAAGTTTCTCTGCTGTCAACAGGCCATAAATGGAATAAAAAACAATTTGTCAGAAATGAACAAAGATTAACATTTCCATCTTATTAAATAGCGTTAGATAACAATGAGAGTTGTGAGCCCAAATAGACATCAGAGATAAATACTGAGGCATACTTCAAATGGAGTACAAACCGTTCAGCTACAGCAAGCATCGCTGCTAAAAAAAAAAACAGATCAAAAATAAAAAATAATTATGAAGCCAATCTTTCTATAAAAATAAGTACTATTTTGTTGTAGGCCCGAATTGACACCAAGGGAAATACTGGGAATATTTCCAACAGAGCACAAACCATTTGGCTAAGTTTCTCTGCTGTCAACAAGCCACAACTGAAAATAGAAAAACATACACAGTTAAAATATAGACTATTCAAATAGATAATGTTGTGAGCCCAAATTGACACCAAGGGAAATACTGGGAATATTTCCAACAGAGCACAAACCATTTGGCTAAGTTTCTCTGCTGTCAACAAGCCACAACTGAAAATAGAAAAATATATACAGTTATAATATAAACTATTCAAATAGATTTTAAAGTGCTATAAATGTTGTGAGCCCAAGTTGACACCAAGGGAAATACTGGGAATATTTCCAACAGAGCACAAACCATTTGGCTAAGTTTCTCTGCTGTCAACAAGCCACAACTGAAAATAGAAAAATATATACAGTTATAATATAAACTATTCAAATAGATTTTAAAGTGCTATAAATGTTGTGAGCCCAAGTTGACACCAAGGGAAATACTGGGAATATTTCCAACAGAGCACAAACCATTTGGCTAAGTTTCTCTGCTGTCAACAAGCCACAACTGAAAATAGAAAAATATATACAGTTATAATATAAACTATTCAAATAGATTTTAAAGTGCTATAAATGTTGTGAGCCCAAGTTGACACCAAGGGAAATACTGGAATATTTCCAACAGAGCACAAACCATTTGGCTAAGTTTCTCTGCTGTCAACAAGCCACAACTGAAAATAGAAAAATATATACAGTTATAATATAAACTATTCAAATAGATTTTAAAGTGCTATAAATGTTGTGAGCCCAAGTTGACACCAAGGGAAATACTGGGAATATTTCCAACAGAGCACAAACCATTTGGCTACGTTTCTCTGCTGTCAACAAGCCACAACTGAAAACATATACATATCTAAAGAAGCTTGTCTTAATTTTTGAAAAGATTTGATAGAGATTTGAAAGTGCTATGAGTTGTGAGCCCAAATTGACACCAAAGGAAATACTGTAAAATATTCCAACAGAGCACAAACCATTTGGCTAAGTTTCTCTACTTTCAACAGGGGCAAACCTGAAAAAAAAAACTAAAATCAAATTTCTGAATTATGAAAGTGGAATACTATTGTGAGCCCAAACAGACACCAAAGGAAATGCTGAGAGTGAACCAAATTTTTTTACAAACTGATGAATCACTTAGAGCTTTCACCACTCAAGGATTTGAATGCAAAGTTCTTTTCTCAGTCGACGCATTTCACTGAAGCTCCAAGTGAATTTCCGATCAAATGAAGGGCCACCAATGAGGAAATCTCTTGCTGCAAGTATAACTCCAACTCCACAGCTACCAGTTCCTTGTCCATTGCCACTGTCAGTTTGGTACGGCATTCCAAATCGCTGAAAGCTTGGGAGCTTTTCCCAAAACTTCGAATGCAAGGAGGGGTACTGTGGTTTTACAATCAACAAGTAATCTAGTAGTGTCTTAACATCAGAAGCAACGTCTTTCTGGGGCTATTTTCATGCCATCATCAAAGAGTAGCTCTTGCTTTATGAGATCTAGAACGACAAGTCCCCAGTGGTTACCATTCATGTGCACTGGAGTCAACAGAAGCTCAACATCAGTGGCTGTGGGAAAGGCTGTCTCAGAAATCTTCTCACATATAAGCTGTCATCCTTCGTGTTAAGCCATGTGAACACCTCACTAGGAAAATAGAGTGCCTTCACGCCACTGGAGACCCCTTAGGCATATCGCATTATGACAGTGTCAATAGTGAAATTATCAAGATATCTCTCTAAGGCAAGGTTAGCAAAGGACTCTACATCAATTGACTTAGATCCAAATTTAAGAACAGTGGCAGACAACTTTTTGTTGAAAAGGACTTCCCGAATAGCGTTATTTGCTCTGTCCGTTAGACCATCATCATCTATTAACCACTTCTCTTCTGCCTGTACCTGACGCTTCACCTTTACCACTTGACAATACTTTCGCAGGACTGAAATACCTTCTGATGAAAATAACCCAAGGTGACCGATTGCTACTGATGTTGCCGAAGTTTTTTCCTTTTCTTCTTTTCAACGCTTCTTCTGCCCATCCCACAACTGTTTCTGGTGGCCTTTCAGTCAAGTCTAACGGGTCAACATGAGTGACACCTGTTGTGAAGTGACAGGTTACATCTCGCCTAGAAAACACTGTACTGCATATAGGTGGAATTTGGGCATTGGCAAACTCTCTGCGAGTCACAGTGGACATTAGAATTGTGGCACGTGTATTAGGAGCTGTGAAGGGTGGTGCGATTGGTATAGACGTTAGATCCACTATTCCATTAGCAGGGTCCTCGTCCAACAACTCACTGATGACTTGACCACTTGGACTAATGTTTCCAAATTTTAACGTCCGTTTCGCACCTGTGTCAGCTCTTGTATTTGAACGAGGATTTTTTTCAGGACTGCCCTGACACTCATTCTCTATATCGTTTGTCTTTCCCACACATCCTTCCTTGTGATCTTGCATTACTCCGGTTTGGCTTGCATTCAAGCCGGTGTCTGCTGTGGATGACACATCCACTTTTCCACTGACTGTGTTCTCCTCCATGATCGGCTCTTTCAACGTCCCTCTGTTACCTGCTTGCAATTCAGAATTTTTGGCCGGGCTGCTTTGACCATTATCTATTCCATCAACTGTCAAAGTTGGCACAGATACCTTCTCAAAGACTTGTTCTCTGTCTGGCTGGGATGCATTCAACGTGTTACTTGCCACTAGTGGAGAATCTGTCATCGTTAATTTGTTATAGCTGGACTCCCATCTAGTGTGGTCATACTTGAAATCATTTCTTGGATCATTCTCTTCTTTCACTGTCGTGCCTTTAGCTTTGATGTAGCTGTATTCAATATAGTCCTTACCATATAATTTCTCAAAGAGCCCTATCATTACAGTGATCCATTTCTTATCCTGTTCTGTCCAACTCATTTCTTTCTTGGTCCATCCACATCCTCGAAATAGAAAACTGTTTTACCTACAATCCACAATAGGAGATTTACACACGGAAGATCTTGCAGACAAAATATAAAGTAATTATGAGTTTGTACGATAGTATACAAGATAGGTAGCGAGTGATAATCATTATCATAATGTCCACAAACCTTGATCAATCGCTTCTTTTGCTTTACAAAATTGCAACCGCAGAGACAGCATCATTTCAGACAGCCAGTGGTCATTATTTGCTGCACTGGTAAATATAATAGACACAATTATTGTTGCCAACTTTCAAGAAAATATTAAAAACAAATTAGTTAGCCGCTAGTTAGAACAATTAGAACCTAAAAAATGTTGCGAAATTTGTCGTTTTTTCCCGGGACCTGACAGAAGCCCTCAAGTTGTTTTATCTGAGTTCTTTGCACGAGCGTCGAAAATGCGGAGTTGCTGTTTAGGTTTGGGTTTTAAGGTTTGTCACAAATCCAAGATTGCGGCCAAGCAAAAGCAAACTCGCGTTTGTCGACTTAAAACTACGCTCACATCCAGATGGCGTCCAAGGGAAAGCAAACTCGCGTTTGTCTACCTAAAACTACGCTCAAACGCGTAGTTTGCACGAGCGTCGAAAATGCGGAGTTGCTGTTTAGGTTTGGGTTTTAAGGTTTGTCACAAATCCAAGATTGCGGCCAAGCAAAAGCAAACTCGCGTTTGTCGACTTAAAACTACGCTCACATCCAAGATGGCGTCCAAGGGAAAGCAAACTCGCGTTTGTCTACCTAAAACTACGCTCAAACGCCTGCAACAGGCTAGTTTAAACAGTCAAATGACTCCTAGAGTATTTATTTATAATATATTTTCAATGAAATATGAAATTCCTAGTATCAACATTATAGGGGTAACTCATCAAAATCTAGACGTAAATCAATAAGGAGAACACTGTAGAAACTGAAAAAAAAACAGTCGTTATTTTATGCCTAAGTCTAAAAAGTTATAGTCCGTGGGCCAGGAGTCGAAACCCTCCCACCCCTCCCTCGGGATTTTTGCTGACATATATAATTCGAAAGCTTAGGTCGAGGGTAGTCCAAAACCGGTTGTTCGCACTTTTGAAGTGGAAGCGTTTAGGAGTTACGGCGCATTTTACATTTGGGCTTCAAAACCACAGGGTTCCCGCGTCGAGAATAGCGAAAAACACCAATAAAATCCCCCGTGTTACATCAAAAACACTCGATATCGCACCTTGTGCCTATTAAAAGCCTAAATCCGCTATTTTGCTAGAAAAACTCTTAATAAAGCATTAAAAGTAGGAAATTCGTTCAATAAAAGCACAGGGTACCCACGTCTCATAATTTTTAAAACAGTCAGAAAAAGTGTCTGGCCCTACACGATGTTCACACGTTTCCTCTCCCAGATATGTACAAAATAGTGTTTTATCAGTAGTAAACGAATATGTGTGCTTTGCGGCATATTATGCCATCCATGTTTGTTCTTGTTAACTGACGTATCAGAGCATTTTCGAGCTCTGGGATCGCCGCACTTTCCACGACAGACAAGGCGGTGTTGCTTCGCCGTTTTGTCGTCTTCTCGCGTGTACGGTAATCGCTAGATTTGAATTTGAGCATTATGTGCGTGGATAGCTTCATGTTAGTGTCTTAGCCAGGGTCCTCTCAGAGGTAAGTGGTAGCGGTGATAGCTTTCAAAGAAATATAATTACCATGCCCTGTTCACGGAATAGTGAAATACAACAGTTTGGCATTATGCTTTGTACCCTGCCAGCAGTGGTATCCTCCTATCTTCGCTTGCCGCCGGGGCCGAAGAAAGGAGGAAACCACTGCTCGCAGAGTAATATGCTTTTGGCATTTGTTTTAATTCTTTGCCATGAGTATCCTCAGGCTCTTCAAATTGCTGGATTGATATTAGAATTGTGACTTATAGATTGTAGCAGGAAAGTAATGAGCTATCTGCTTACCAGTGCTAGTGCGCACTTGCTCGTCTTTGTTTTTAAAATAATGCAGCTCGTGCACCATAAAGTAAAACGTAGTTGCGCTAAATTTTGCTATGGCGTGCGTCGCTGACGGGAAATTCGCACCTGTTGTGCGAATTTCCTTTTTTGGAGATTTTAACGTGGTTATGCTGCTTTACTTTTGGATTGCTTAGCGTGTTAAGTTCTCATACGAGTCATTAATATGTTTTGCTGGTCCCTTATATACAGAGTGAAGTGTATGTAAGTAAGTAAGTAGTAGTTTCGCCTCGTAAAGTCCAAAAGCACTTCGTTACGAATTCCCTCGGATGGCTGATGGCTACAAGCTCTATAATTCTATGGCGATTCCAAAAGTGCACTAGTCGGAACGCGAGGGCTAGGACCCATAGCTTAGTATTTCATGACATTTTGCAGACATAGTAACAACAAGTACATTACAAGTAGTGTTTTCGCATAATTAAATGTAAAACCCTATTTTTCCTGTACAGCAACCACAAAACAGTTATTAGGAAAACAACGGATTTCCTCATATTCCGCTAGACATGGTTATCCTTTCGAGACATTTCTACGACAAAATATTGAGCTAACCATTTGTTGTTGTTTTTCCTCTCATTTTCTGACAGAAAAATAGATTTCCGCCTGTTACTCAAGCTATAAAGTTCGCATTTCGATTTCTTAAAACCGCGCGACGCGGGTATCCTGTGGAATACACTGTTGCCCAAATCACCTATCTGAATGCCTTTATGCACACGTTTTCAATGTAATCATGTCTTAAAGGCTATTTCGTGACCAGCTGCACAATATGTTGTGCAGCTGGTATATGAGTTTTGAATGGAATACAAGCATTTTATTTGTATTTTTCGCTATCCCCGACGCGGGTACCCTGTGGTTTTGAAGCCCAATGTAAAATGCACCGTAACTCCTAAACGCTTCCACTTCAAAAGTGCGAACAACCGGTTTTGGACTACCCTCGACCTAAGCTTTCGAATGATATATGATAGCAAAAATCCCGGGGGGGGGGGGTTCGACTCCTAGCCCACGGACTATTAGGTGTAAAAGGAAAATTGTATCTGTATCGGGGGCAATTTCAAGCCCTGCTGCTTCAAATGTTTCTACTGACATACATACGTGATTGGGAGCCTCCGGTCTGGTCATGGTTAGTTGCCCTAGAATACAGTGCCCTATGTACTTTGTGGGATGCCTCAAAGCCCTGGTTGGAATATCGCTTGAAGGATCTGTGCAGACGGAATAGCATTCCACAGTGGTCTATTGTATAGTGCACATAATCACCAGCCCCCAATGAGACACCAAATATGGCTCTGAGACGGAACCCCCACAGCTTACACTGAAAAGAGAAAATAACATACCATTAGTATTTGGTATGCTCATTCCTTATTGTGTGTGTGCAAGAAAAAAGAAGAAGTGACGTAGGGGATAACCTGCATTTGCCACTTGTTATTACTTGTAAAATCAGGTACTTGGAAATGCATGAATAAATGATCATAATGTACCTTAAAAAATTAAAATGTGTGTATAATATCATGTGTGAAAAGCACTTTTTTTATTTTTACATACGTTCGTAAAATGTGTACATAAAAAGTCAAACCTTTTCAGTTTACCTATAATTCTGGTGTAAAAGTACAGAAATGTCCAATGCGATTGCTTTTACCTTTATTTCAAAGATATCTATCTTTTCGTCTTCTTCCTCCTCAAACTCGCCCTCACGGATACTTTGTCCACATCACCAAACTCATTGAAAGCCTAATTAATTTGGAAACACAAGTCAACAAAAATTAATTTAGAGAAAATGTATTGCTTCTGAGTACCAGATAATAAATTAGTTTTGTAAGTGGTATGACCAACCAATGGCACAGCTTTGCAACCAGAATAGTGCTTTACAGCTGTTACTAGCACCTATAGCAAAAGGCTAAGCTGCTGTGAAAATATCATATGGAATGACAGGATTATTATCACCAAAAGTAAGAGTGCTATTATTTCGTGCAATAACATTAACAAATAAGAATAAGACCAGTTTATACCAGCCTATGTGGTGACCATGTCTGGTTAATAGAGCTACCCCCAAATAGGGTTTCAGTTTACAGTAAACATGGGGAGAAATATTTGAGACTGCTTAAAAGACTTAAATGCAGTCCCATGTTTGTCTGTATATTTTGTTTATGTATATCTCTATTTGTGACCAATTATAGCCAAAACCATTGTTTCAATGTTGTGATTTTTCAAATTGGTTTAATTTTTATTTGTTCTGACATTCTTCCACCAGTCAAACAATCTGGGCCAATGAGAACCTTTCAAGTCAACTTCAGGTTTGTTAGCCAAAGGCTATTTAACAATTATTCCACGAGGCAGAAGGCCCAATGGGCTATTGACTTAGAGGCCATGTGGGCGAGAGGAATAATTGTTTTAGTCAAATCACACTAAGTACTGTAGGTTAGGTCAATTTGTATTGCAAAAAAAAAAACTTTTTTTGGGCTGGTCATTTGCCATATCTTAATGGCTTTAAAATCCAACACTTTTCGCTACTAGTAGGCTATAACTTATGGCCTACTAGTAGCTCAACCAATCAGAACGCAGCATTGAAAAGACCATTAGTGTGATTTGACTAGTCCATTTAGTTTTCGTTATGACAGAAAGCCAAGAAAGCAAGATTTGATTGACAGGATGGACAGAAAAACCCAAAACAACAACTTTAGCCGTAATGACCTGCTTAAGCTGGGAAATTTGTGTTTCAGCTGCCAGCTGTGCCATTCCTTGGTTAATTATAACAGCTGAATCCTTTTTCTTCTTCCTGCCACTTTTGGTCTTCTTCTTCGAGGTGATCTCATATCGAGTCTGTACCGTAGGATTATCACATTCAAGAAATTTTTCTTCTAGGGAATCCAGTTTGTTCTTCCAGGCTTTATGCTCCTTTTCGAGGAAATTCTTCAATTCTTTGGAGTAAAATAAATCAAGTGATAATGAATATGTTTGCATTATAATTGGTATTTAAAGAGAAATTTCTCATTTTCATGGCTATAATGCATGAAATAGCTCACTAAACTAGATCTTACCTGTGGTCTTATTAAGCTCAACCTCCTTTTGACTATCACCATAATCACGGATGTACTTTCCTTTCGTTAACAAATCCTCTAGAAACTAAAATACAAAAATTAAATTAAATTAGGTCATTTCCTTTTTGTCTTGTTACTGTTAGAGCTACATATGCAGAAGGTCTGCAAGGGTACAAGACATAGTTTCATTATTATTATACCAAGTGTCAAAGTTCACTTTTTCTACTATCTTATTGGTCAAGAGTGTATCATGTGCATGTGAACAAATTTGACTGTTTCCCTGTGAACACCTGGGAGGGCAGCAGTGTGTTTTATTAACTGGTAATAACAATACCGGAAATCATGTGACTGAAAAAATATCAAAACCAGAAACCAAAATTTACCACATTAATATTTGCAGGTGCTTGTGCATGCTTCATTCATGTAATGAAATTATATTCTTTATTTCTCTGTTTTTTTTTTTTGTTCCCTTTGACACTTGGTATGATAAAACATTACTTACAGGAAATTCGGAAAAGGAGTATGTTTTATGGTCCCTCGACCGTTGATGTTTCCCTCAGCTCTAGCTGCTTTGGGAAACATCAGCGGTCTCTGGAGCACAAAATATACTGCTTCCTTGATTACAGAAAATATCCATAACCCAAAGCTAGTATGGAAGGTGCTGAGACTAGAAACTGTTTGAGAGAGTTTTTTTTATAGAAACCATTCTGATGACATAACCCACTGTCTTCATGAAAATCCATTCCTTTCTGTGAGGGACTATGAACATTTATTTTTTTTAGACTCACAATATTCCTGGTATGGCTTGGACACAAAAGTGTATATTGCACACACAGGAGAACCTATCATGAATTGAGCTGTCAACTAGAATTCAGTGAATCTCTGAATCCGCCACTGACCTTTATGACACCATCATTGAATGCAACATATTTTAGCACAACATCCTTTGCCGCACCCTCCACTTCTTGGTAGTGTTTTACAAGATCATCAAGGGAATAGATTCCTCTACTATGGTATCTGAGTTTTCAACAACTTGCCTCTGAGTAGTGCCTATAAAATCCAATATTTAAAACAACAGCTAGGATTCCCTTGCCCCAGAAAAACAGAGGATCACGAATAACAAATAACGAGATGGTGTGCAAAAAAAAATAAATTGTGCAACTGTGCCACTTGCCTTTTCCAATCGGAAAAACGAAGACCCCATGAAATAATGACTGTACTCACGCTCAGGTCATCGGATTGACTGTATTACAGCATTTAATTTGCTTTTCTATCGTGCAAATCGAGTAATTTGTCGATCGGTTGGCTCTATTTTTCGATCGCTGTTATTTACTGGGGCCCGCAATCAATGAACAGCGGTTTTATTTCCACAGGGAGTCGAAAAGAGGCGGGAAAATAACAACAACAAGAACATTCGCCATATTTTGATTTCAGTAACTATTCTATCCTCTCTCTTTGTCATTCGGGCTGCTCGCCGTGATTTAGGAAACTCTTGGCGCATTATTGGAGAAAAATTATTTTGGGATCTTCGTTTTTCCCATCGGAAAAACGAGATCCTCGTAACTTATATTTTCTTTACTATGCGTGATTTTGACTTCATAACTATCCTATCCTCTCTCTTTGTCATTCGGGCTGCTCGCCGTGCTTTAGGAAACTCTAGGGTGCTCGCCGTGATTTAAGAAACCCTTGGCGCATTATTGGAGAAAAATTATTTTAGGGTCTTCGTTTTTCCCATCGGAAAAACGAAGACCCCCGTATATTTTCTTTACTAAGCGTGATTTTGACTTCAGTAACTATCCTATCCTCTCTCTGTGTCATTCGGGCTGCTCGCCGTGCTTTAGAAAACTCTAGGGTGCTCGTTGTGATTTAGGAAACTCTTTGCGCATTATTGGAGAAAAATTTTTTAGGGTCTTCGTTTTTCCCATCGAAAAACGAAGACCCTCGTGTATTTTCTTTACTAGGCGTGATTTTGACTTCAGCAACTATCCTATCCTCTCTCTTTGTCATTCGGGCTGCTTGCCGTGATTTAGGAAACTCTAGGATGATCGCCGTGATTTAAGAAACCCTTGGCGCATTATTGGAGAAAAATTATTTAGGGTCTTCGTTTTTTCCCATCGGAAAAACGAAGACCCCCGTATATTTTCTTTACTAAGCGTGATTTTGACTTCAGTAACTATTCTATGCCTCTCTTTTGGTCATTCAGGCTGCTTGCTGTGATCGGGAAACTCTAGGCTGCTCGCCATGATTTAGAAAACTCTTGGCGCATTATTGGAGAAAAATTATTTTGGGGTCTTCGTTTTTCCCATCGGAAAAACGAAGACCCCCGTATATTTTCTTTACTAAGCGTGATTTTGACTTCAGTAACTATCCTATCCTCTCTCTGTGTCATTCGGGCTGCTCGCCGTGCTTTAGAAAACTCTAGGGTGCTCGTTGTGATTTAGGAAACTCTTTGCGCATTATTGGAGAAAAATTATTTTAGGGTCTTCGTTTTTCCCATGGGAAAACGAAGACCCTCGTGTATTTTCTTTACTAGGCGTGATTTTGACTTCAGCAACTATCCTATCCTCTCTCTTTGTCATTCGGGCTGCTTGCCGTGATTTAGGAAACTCTAGGATGATCGCCGTGATTTAAGAAACCCTTGGCGCATTATTGGAGAAAAATTATTTTAGGGTCTTCGTTTTTCCCATCGGAAAAACGAAGACCCCCGTATATTTTCTTTACTAAGCGTGATTTTGACTTCAGTAACTATCCTATCCTCTCTCTGTGTCATTCGGGCTGCTCGCCGTGCTTTAGAAAACTCTAGGGTGCTCGTTGTGATTTAGGAAACTCTTTGCGCATTATTGGAGAAAAAATATTTTAGGGTCTTCGTTTTTCCCATGGGAAAAACGAAGACCCTCGTGTATTTTCTTTACTAGGCGTGATTTTGACTTCAGCAACTATCCTATCCTCTCTCTTTGTCATTCGGGCTGCTTGCCGTGATTTAGGAAACTCTAGGATGATCGCCGTGATTTAAGAAACCCTTGGCGCATTATTGGAGAAAAATTATTTTAGGGTCTTCGTTTTTCCCATCGGAAAAACGAAGACCCCCGTATATTTTCTTTACTAAGCGTGATTTTGACTTCAGTAACTATTCTGTGCCTCTCTTTTGGTCATTCAGGCTGCTTGCTGTGATCGGGAACTCTAGGCTGCTCGCCATGATTTAGAAAACTCTTGGCGCATTCTTGGAGAAAAATTATTTTGGGGTCTTCGTTTTTCCCATCGGAAAAACGAAGACCCACGTGTATTTTCTTTACTAAGCGTGATTTTGACTTCAGTAACTATTCTATCCTCTCTCTTTGTCATTCGGGCTGCTCGCCGTCATTTAGGAAACTCTAGGGTGCTCGCCGTGATTTAAGAAACCCTTGGCGCAAAAAAAAAAATTATTGGAGAAAAATTATTTTGGGGTCTTCGTTTTTCCGATGGGAAAAACGAAGACCCTAAAATAATTTTTCTCCAATAATGCGCCAAGGGTTTCTTAAATCCCGGCGAGCACCCTAGGGTTTCCTAAAGCACGGCGAGCAGCCCGAATGACAAAGAGAGAGGATAGGATAGTTTACTGAAGTCAAAATCACACTTAGTGAAGAAAATATACGGGGGTCTTCGTTTTTCCAGATATGTCCAACACTGTCAAATTGGGCCGATTCGCAGCTTGCTTAGCCGATTCGGCGAACCAAATGTCAGTTCGGGAAAGGGACATTTCAGCCAGTGTGGGTTTTCTTTAGTGTGCACAATCGGCTAATAGCTTTAAACCGGAAGTAAAACTTGGGCTGTCATAAAATGATGTCCCTCTTATTTTTGCCCCTTTCCTTAAAAATATAAAAATAATGTCCCTCTTATTCTGAGTTGCTCCTTTTGCTTTTGAGGGGAGTAGGGTCAGGATCGGTAGGTTTTCCACGCCGAGCGCAACGAACACGTGTATCTGTACTACAGATATAGAGGAGCGAGAGGACCCTGGGTACTAAGACCTCGTGCGGTTACAAAGCCACCTCGACAGCCACCTCGCACCTCGCCAACTATTGCCGATTCGAGCCAATTTGGAAGCCAAGCGTTTTTATTTCTTAAATTTCTTCACCTTGAACCATATTACCGCCTTGATATTTAACTATTATGTTGAATATATATCTTGGGAATTGTTTTGAATTCAAATTGCACCTGATAGTCTACTATGAATATTTTTTGAGGCTGTTTTCTTCTGTCGATTGGGAAAGGACTGTTTGTCGATTCGGGGCTAATTCGTGTCTATTCAGGAATCGGCATCATTTGTCCGGCCAATTCATTCCTTTGAACCATTTATCACCTTGACATTTAACTACACCGTTGAATCTACATCTTGGGATTTGTTTGGAGTTCAATCTGTCGATTCGAACTTGTTCAAGTGATTCCAAAAGACGATTTACAAGGGATTTCAAATATGGATCAAGTCTTGCTTCCTTTGGGATCGATCTTATTACCATTGATATCGTAACAGGTAAGAAGCTATATATTTATTTTCAAATCGTGTTCTACCACTCATTATTATATAGACACGAGTATTTTACTGAGAAATATGACACTTGTAGATCTCATGTGAAGCTACATCCGGGACCTGAGTGACATATTTTCTATATCCTCACTAGCAGTAAGGATATCGGTCAAAACAAAGTGCTTGGAATCAATTTGGAATAATTTTTCTGGTTTGTCTATATAATAAAAAGAAATTACATGGTGGCTTGAAGATATGAGTTTAAAAACAATATTTTACTCATTCACTGTGCTCATTCATAATAATGTTGTTCTTGACACTCGAAAATAAAACTCACATCTTTGCACCACCGTGTAATATCCTCTATTTAACTGGTAAGGAGTGAGCCCCAATGTATGTTTTCCACGCTCTCAAAGCGTGCCCTCTCAAAATTTCACTGGAGTCCACGCTCTCAAAACGTGCCCTCTAAAAATTTCACTGGTGAGGGTGCAGATCCCAAATTCTCATGTTTTCCTTGTTCCTAATTTGTGCCCCCTCTGTGAGCCCAAATTTTCATGCTTTCCTTGTTCGCAAAGTGTGCTCGCCTACAATTTCACTGGTAAGGAGTGAGCCCCAATGTATGTTTTCCTCGTTCTCAAAGCGTGCCCTCCCATAATTTCACTGGTGAGGGTGCAGAGCCCAAATTATAATGTTTTCCTTGTTCCTAAATTGTGCCCCCTTCGTGAGCCCAACTTTTCATGCTTTCATTGTTCTCAAAGTGTGCTCACCTACAATTTCACTGGTAAGGAGTGAGCCCCAATGTATGTTTTCCTCGTTCTCAAAGCATGCCCTCCCATAATTTCACTGGTGGGGGTGCAGAGCCCAAATTCAAATGTTTTCCTTGTTCCTAAATTGTGCCCCCTCCATCAGAAGCTACATCCGGGACCTAAGTGACATTTTCTATATCCTCACTAGCAGTAAGGATATCGGTCAAAACAAAAGTGCTTGGAAATCAATTTGGAATAATTTTTCTGGTTTGTCTATATAATAAAAAGAAAATTACATGGTGGCTTGAAGATATGAATTTAAAAACAATACTTTACTCATTCACTGTGCTCATTCATAATAATGTTGTTCTTGACACTCGAAAATAAAACTCACATCTTTGCACCACCGTGTATATCCTCTATTTAACTGGTAAGGAGTGAGCCCCAATGTATGTTTTCCACGCTCTCAAAGCGTGCCCTCTCAAAATTTCACTGGAGTCCACGCTCTCAAAACGTGCCCTCTAAAAATTTCACTGGTGAGGGTGCAGATCCCAATTCTCATGTTTTCCTTGTTCCTAATTTGTGCCCCCTCTGTGAGCCCAAATTTTCATGCTTTCCTTGTTCGCAAAGTGTGCTCGCCTACAATTTCACTGGTAAGGAGTGAGCCCCAATGTATGTTTTCCTCGTTCTCAAAGCGTGCCCTCCCATAATTTCACTGGTGAGGGTGCAGAGCCCAAATTATAATGTTTTCCTTGTTCCTAAATTGTGCCCCCTTC
The DNA here is from genome assembly GCA_033964015.1 of Scolanthus callimorphus. Lineage (NCBI taxonomy): Eukaryota > Metazoa > Cnidaria > Anthozoa > Actiniaria > Edwardsiidae > Scolanthus > Scolanthus callimorphus. The sequence goes on from CM066912.1 coordinate 40,360,763, forward strand.
GTGAGCCCAACTTTTCATGCTTTCATTGTTCTCAAAGTGTGCTCACCTACAATTTCACTGGTAAGGAGTGAGCCCCAATGTATGTTTTCCTCGTTCTCAAAGCATGCCCTCCCATAATTTCACTGGTGGGGGTGCAGAGCCCAAATTCAAATGTTTTCCTTGTTCCTAAATTGTGCCCCCTCCATCAGAAGCTACATCCGGGACCTAAGTGACATTTTCTATATCCTCACTAGCAGTAAGGATATCGGTCAAAACAAAAGTGCTTGGAAATCAATTTGGAATAATTTTTCTGGTTTGTCTATATAATAAAAAGAAAATTACATGGTGGCTTGAAGATATGAATTTAAAAACAATACTTTACTCATTCACTGTGCTCATTCATAATAATGTTGTTCTTGACACTCGAAAATAAAACTCACATCTTTGCACCACCGTGTAATATCCTCTATTTAACTGGTAAGGAGTGAGCCCCATTGTATGTTTTCCTCTTTCTCAAAGCATGCCCTCCCAAAATTTCACTGGTGAGGGTGAATAGCCAAAATTCTATTGTTTTCCTTGTTCCTAAATTGTGAGCCCAAATTTTCATGCTTTCCTTGTTCTCAAAGTGTGCTCGCCTACAATTTCACTGGTAAGGAGTGAGCCCCAATGTATGTTTTTTCCTCATTCTCAAAGCGTGCCTTCCCACTATTTCACTGGTGATGATCATGAGATTGCTCAAATTTAAATATGAATGAAAGCAGATCTGATTACATGATACAGAGATAATAGCAAATAGATACATGTAGAACAAACAGAATGCAAGAAAGGGAGGAAAGTTACAAATTTATGTCTACTGTAGATTGATACAAGGCATAAGGGTCAGAAATTGAGCGCTAGAGATACTTTTTAACTACTGTAGTTTATGATAAATCTATTTATATCCTTTATATTTTTTTTCAGTTTTAAACATGCAGTTTGACTCAGTAAGAAGAATGAAGCACAAGCCAGCCCTAGGAAAAGGCAACATGATAGTGAATAAATACAAAAGGAATATGTTTGTATACATTATGACATGATGATATTGCATGGCTTATTTATTTATTTATTTAATCGCTTTCACCAAGAAAAATAAGTACATAAATAATACACTACAGACGAAAAAAAAATATGGTGAGGGACGCACAACAGAGCGAGGCTCCAAACTAAGTGCGCCCTGATAAATTAATTACAAAAACAAATAAATAACGGTCTACGATAACGAGAAACAAACGAGAGACTATATACATATATACATCATATAAGCGTCCTAGAATAATGAAAAGAAAAATTGGCTTAAAAATGGAATTCGAGAATACTACTAATACTTACGCTTATTTACTGCCTCTACCTACAGACTCATGCCCTTCAGGTGGTAGAGACTGACACATTAGATTAGTAGCAGCAAGATCTAGAGTTAAGGATATTACGGTACGAGGAGCATTTAGTGCAGACTGATTTCCAGGTGTTAAAATTGTTTATGTCATATGTATTAGTAAGCGCATTTAAATAGTGCTTATGTAGCAAGGACTTAAACTGAGAGAGAGAATTAGTAGAACGAACAGAAGGAGAGAGGTTATTCCAGATTTTAGGTAGGCGGTTGTAGAAGCTGGCTTGAAAAAGTTTTTGTGCGACATTTAGGGATTAGTGTGTCAAGGGCAGAGCTGTGGCGAGTGAGTCTAGTGTTTTTGGTGGTAATGTATTTGTCCAACGGAATATTAAAACTACCAGAGCAGCACTTAAAATAAAATATGAGGTCCTTATACTCATGCCAATATGCGAGTGGTAAGATATTGGTCTTAACAAGGCGATCGTGGTAGGAGATGCCGTCTTCCCAGTTTACATTTAAGATGAACTTGGTAGCCCTTCTTTGCAGACTCTCTACTCGAGACAAATCACCGATTGTCTGCGGGGACCACACCTCGCTTGCGTAACCAACTGAAGGCCTTACAAAAGATAGATAGAGTAGCCTTCGTGTTTGCATATCAAATGACTTGAGACTATGGCGGCGGAGAAAACCAAGCATTTTGTACCCTTTGCTACTACACAGTCAATGTGGCTATTCCACTTTAAGTCACTGGCTGTTTGGAGATATACATTTTATCTTTGAGTGTTGAAAATTTATAATCTCCAAGTGGTCATGTAATGTTCTGTATATTATATAAACATAATCGAAAAACCAAATTCAAATTTATTTGAGTCAAGCTTATAAATCGAGCATTGAGCAAAGACAAGTATGATATTTTCACACTTGAAATAACATCAGTATTTTCACGTGTGAAGATATCAAGTTTTTGTGGGGAGATCACCCAGTATTTCATGGGTGTTTATATAATCAAACAGTATTTCATGTACAGTACTTACTGATGCAAATGAGATTTTGCTGCAACTGTTTTTTTTTTCCATGTCTTTCTTGTCAATGTACCAGGCATTTGGGTGCAATCACAGCCGCGTTAATTTCTCACATGATATTTCAGAGATTGACAATTGATGCAAAATACTGAGATTGCATGGAACTTGAGAAATTTGACGCAAGAAAATAATTCAATTCAATTGACAAGGAATGAGAATAAGATGAAAGAATGAAGCACAAGAGATGGATGAAGATACTTAACTAAGCAAAACAGTATTTCAGAAAATGTAATTCCCTTTATTTCGAAATGCAATTTATTGAAATGCATTTTATGAACCATGAGTTTTTTGAAATACAAAAAATGAAGTACAGTTGAAAAAAATATTAGGTTAATCAAAATTAAAAAACATTAGGCAATAAATGTGTCGATTCAGTAAACTCTACGGTTCACAATTTCCCAACTAGCGATCGTACCTACCGAAAATATTTGATTGTTCACTGTTTTCTAGTATAGTACCTTCTCTCTAGTCATAGATCACGACATCAGAGTTAATTTAACTTTTATTTTGTTCACAAAAGTCTTTCTTAAATTTAAAATCATCATAATCGCTACATTTGTCAGCCTAGCCGGGGTGAAATGAAATAAAATTGTGAAAAATACATATTCAATGATGTTGATCTTTGTGTCCTTTATGTCCTTGTCGCAACTTGGTTATCTAAAACTTGAAGTAAAGTAAAGTAGGTGCTTATATAGCGCTTATCCTCAGAGCTCTAAGCGCTTTACATTTTTGGATAACTCATCCTATAGAAACCGGTTTTATAATCATGAGTGTGTGTTAGTATGGTGAGTTCTGTGACACTGAGGTTGGGCAACTTCCGACGGTCCACGTGGTTATTTAACGTCCCTCTGGTTCCGGTTAGTTTAGTGGACTAGTGTATGTGAGAGACGGGACCTACGGTTTAACGTCCTTGTCCGAGAAGTCGCGAAGGTCTACCCATTTGTATTTTGAACTGGAGCCTTAAATCGAATAACCCACAAGACAACCACGCTCGTAGTTTTACATTTCCTAATCCATGAAATGAAATTTACCGATCGCAATTCATTGTTTTCCCTCTCTAGTTACTGTTGTTACGTCGGACAAACTCATCAAATCCCAGAAGCGTGATTTAAATACAGCACGGAACAGACACCGATTGCCGAAAAATGTAAATGCCTGCTCTAGAACAAACGAATTTTTTATGTTCCTGAAGAATAAACATAATTATTAAGGAACATCGTGATTTCCAGTTCGTTGCTCGGACTTTTAATTTTGTCCGCCGTCCAATCGGAAGGATGACATCGGCTTTGTAACCAGGTGGTCCTAGAAGCGTGATTAAAAGCCCAGTCACAAGCATGATATGACCACCCCTCCCCGCTTAGTTTTCCTATAAGTTTAGCTAGTCTGGCGTCAACGGCTATGATACTCATGGTATTTGCAACAGTTTGTCTGCTTCTTAGTCAAGATGACCTCCCCCTTGGATTTTAGGTATTTGCAGCCCAATGGGTCTGCCTCTAAGACGAAGAATGACCACCCCTCCCCCTTAGTTTTTCCGAATAGGCAAATCGGGCCGATTTGGCAAGCCAGTCCGGAGGAGTCTCTGAGATTAAAGGTACTTGTAGCCCAATAGGTCTGCCTGCCTCTTAGACGAAGGATAACCACCCCTCCCCCTTAGTTTTTCCGAATAGGCAAATCGGGCCGAATCGGCAAGCCAGTCCGGAGGAGTCTCTGAGATTCAAGGTACTTGCAGCCCAATAGGTCTACCTCTTAGACGAAGGATGACCACCCCTCCCCTCCAGTTTTTCCAAATAGGCAAATTGGGCCGAATCGGCAAGCCAGTCCGGAGGAGTCTCTGAGATTCAAGGTACTTGCAGCCCTTAGACGAAGGATGACCACCCCTCCCCCTCAGTTTTTTTCCGAATAGGCAAATCGGGCCGAATCGGCAAGCCAGTCCGGTGGAGTCTCTGAGAATCAAGGTACTTGCAGCCCAATAGGTCTACCTCTTAGACGAAGGATGACCACCCCTCCCCTCCAGTTTTTCCAAATAGGCAAATTGGGCCGAATCGGCAAGCCAGTCCGGTGGAGTCTCAGAGATTCAAAGTACTTGCAGCCCAATACGTCTGCCTCTTAGACGAAGGATGACCACCCCTCCCCCTCAGTTTTTTCCGAATAGGCAAATCGGGCCGAATCGGCAAGCCAGTCCGGAGGAGTCTCTGAGATTCAAGGTACTTGCATGCAGCCCAATACGTCTGCCTCTTAGACGAAGGATGACCACCCCTCCCCCTCAGTTTTTCCGAATAGGCAAATTGGGCCGAATCGGCAAGCCATGCTGGAGGAGTATCTCAGATTCAAGGTACTTGCAGCCCAATACGTCTGCCTCTTAGACGAAGGATGACCACCCCTCCCACCCCCCCCCCCCCCTCCCCCCCCAGTTTTTCCGAATAGGCAATTGTGCCGAATCGGCAAGCCAGGCCGGAGGAGTATCTCAGATTCAAGGTACTTGCAGCCCAATAGGTCTGCCTCTTAGACGAAGGATGACCCCCCCCCCCCCCCCCCCCCCCCCAGTTTTTCCGAATAGGCAAATTGGGCCGAATCGGCAAGCCAGTCCGGAGGAGTCTCCTCTCAGATTCAAGGTACTTGCAGCCCTTAGACGAAGGATGACCACCCCTCCCCCTCAGACCCTAAAATAATTTTTCTCCAATAATGCGCAAAGAGTTTCCTAAATCACAACGAGCACCCTAGAGTTTTCTAAAGCACGGCGAGCAGCCCGAATGACACAGAGAGAGGATAGGATAGTTACTGAAGTCAAAATCACGCTTAGTAAAGAAAATATACGGGGGTCTTCGTTTTTCCGATGGGAAAAACGAAGACCCCAAAATAATTTTTCTCCAATAATGCGCCAAGGATGACCACCCCTCCCCCTCAGACCCTAAAATAATTTTTCTCCAATAATGCGCAAAGAGTTTCCTAAATCACAACGAGCACCCTAGAGTTTTCTAAAGCTCGGCGAGCAGCCCGAATGACACAGAGAGAGGATAGGATAGTTACTGAAGTCAAAATCACGCTTAGTAAAGAAAATATACGGGGGTCTTCGTTTTTCCGCTTCCTTATAATTGGCAACCATAATACTGTACTAACCCTGACTGTCTGACAGAAAACACAGAATTCCACATTAAGCCCTTTTCCTGCTAGTTTGAAGTTTTCGTCATCTGTTTTTACAAGAAACAAGTGCAGGGCCTTGAGGTCAAGGGTCACTAAAAATAAATAACATAAATAAATGCTCAGTGGATTTATTAATGGAGGTATGTACACAATCAGAAGTGAGTGAGTTTCAGGAGATGCAGGGCCATCCACTGTAAGGCCTTCCTCCTTTATTATCCTTTTCTCTTTGACAAGCCTTGCTATCAGTAGTATGACATCCTCTCTGAAAACAAAAGTGTGCATTACATTAGCAAGTAATGTTTGACTCCAAAAAATTTCATTACCTCCCTCTACTACATTGAAAATCTAAGATTTGGGTGGGAGTGTGAGAAAGGAGAGGAAATCAAATCTGACAAAAATACAAAATAGAGGTACTGCAAATTTGGGAAGAAAACAGTGCATATGCAATTTCAAATTAATGCTGCCTGCTACTGGCTTAACTGGGGATTAGCAATGTTTTCAATTTTATACTGTATCAAAACTGATGCTAACTTGTAGAAATGCATGCTCACATATGTTTCAAAAAACATGATTGCCATCAAAGTAAAAGAACCATGAAATCACTTACTGGAAATGTTACGATGAAATGATAGCATTGACAGGCAACAGCCGCTGTGTCAATATATTCTCATAATGTGATCACTATGTTACACAACTTACTAGCTGAGATTTTTTTTGGCCTGGCTATTTTATAGTAATTCATTGCCAAGGTCAATGTTACCTGTCTTCATCACAATTTGCAATAGCAAGAGGGTAAACAGAGAGGGCACTTTGACAGTCACTTCCAGGCCAATTGGAACAACCCCAACAGACACTTGATTTCTCCCTAAAAAAAATGTGACACTTTAACACAAAAATAATAAAACTGTAACTAAATGGGATGGTAATTATGATAAGAGCAAAACATCTGTTGAAATAAATTATGCTCTCTGTAGTTTTAACAGATCATTTTCAATAAATCATAAGAAAGGAAACCTCCCAAGTTCCTAGATCGAATCCAAGCATAATTTTTACAACCATAAGGTGGGATTTTCAAGGAATTCAGCATGGTTTCAAAGTGTAGCAAGGACATACCCAAAGTCTTACAAGGATGGTATTATTTTAAGCAAGAATTGTCAAAATAATAAATCTCCCTCTGCAAATATTCATACCTGCCAAGGGGCGTCCATCCAATTTTAGGTTGAATTCAAGCAGTTTGGGTGGAGCTTGATGCAACCTGCTTTCTCGTATCGCCCAGGTAAGAACTGAAGACAGACTGACACAGTATCCCCGTAAGTCATGCTCCAGTGGTGCCATACCAAACGCTTGTTTTGTGACATCAAATGTCATTGACTTTAGTGCACGGATGTCATTGTTGGTAAGAAGAATCCCAGTATCAGCATTTTTCTAAACAAATACAAAGTTTTAAAGGGAGGCTGTCACGATACACGCATGCTCCAGGAACGATCACTGAGCAAAACTATTTTGACCATCCTATCAGAAAACTATTGAAGATGGATGGATCGAGAAATAGCAAGATTAAAACGGATTGTTTTCGTGGTTTTTAGCCTTGGCTATCCATCGTTACAGGACGATACTTCTTTGTTTTCAGATGCGTAGAACAGCTGCGCAGTTGCGTGACAGCCTCCTTTTAATTAACAGTTGCAAGGTTTTGAGATTTTACACACATGATTTTAAATTAATTTCTTTTAAAGGCCCATGTTTTGAAAGTCTGTAAAAACCAGTATCCAAAATAAGCTATTGTGTCATTCTATCCACTATACTATGGAATAAAAATATGATTTGAGAGGACTGATTTGGGCCAAGTGTAAATGGCAATAGCAGGCAATATGGCTAAGAGATGGATTCATATTCTCCAGATTAATTCTAAAGTACGTTTTTCAGCAGTTTTTAACTGAGAGAAACATGGGTCTATCTTTGATGTTTTTCATGGTGTGGATCGCAAAATAATAACGTCAGCTTTTTGTAGTTAAGTTTTATATTCACACTCTCCACTTAAGTTAACTTATTTTAATATGTTATATGAAATTAATTCGGTCAACATTGGCCCGTAAACCTTCAATAAAAATGTAGTTTTGCACTTACCCCACTCCTGCCGATATTTAGAAAATTCAAGACGGTTTGCCATCCGCGATCTGGTAGTTTTGTGGCCAATTTCACGTAAAGCTGAACCCAGTCGGGAACCCTCATTGACTGTATCATGGAATAATAAACTTCTTCACTAAGCACTTCATTGAAGGCTTTCTTTGTTGTGAATTTCTCAGCAACAACGGATATGGCTTTCGAAATAGTGTTCTTGACGAATTTTTTGTTTTCGTCGCTGCTATATAAAAACCCATGACCGAGAACAGAGCCTAGATTGCAGCTTTCTGCGTCCTTCTCTTTAAATTTCTCCTTTAAATCATCGAACAATGGCGCTGTATGAAATTTGGCTTGCTTTGCTTTGGTTCTAGGTCCGATTGTACTTGACTGTTCAATTTCTTTTAAAGCAGAAACAGCCTGGAATGTTCTCAAGTTCGTATATTGCCTATGAAAGCCTGTTCCTGCTAGCTCCTCGCAGTCTTCTGGTGTACTCGGTGGCGTATTTTTCAAAATGGCGACCGGCGTCCGTCCCGCCGGAGTTTCATCCTTACAGTTCCACGTATTTATGAAATCTCTGAGCCGTCGGAATTCGGGAGATTTCAAAACAGGTCGTTATCGATGTTTTTTCTCCTCAAAGAAAGGCTCAGCAATCCAAAAGGAGTGGAAACGGCTACGTTTTCTTTTATACGAGAAGACCCAAACACTTCAAACGGTAGTTTCCCGCCATCGCCATCATGTAGAGCTTGATAGTGGCAACTCTTCACTTCTTCAGGCCAATACTTTAGCGCATCGGACTTTAAAAGATCGTTAATTCGACCATTTGGCAGCCACTTACTCGACACAGCAAACCATCGCTTTGTGGGATCAAGGAAGCTTCCAAAGACTTGATTTAGTTCGATCTCTCCCTGGGCCATTGCTCCCACCACGGTTCAAACACTGTGGTGAATTTGAGTTTTGGCGGCAAGTTTTCCCAAAAATCTACATACTCAAATTTCATATTAACTATTTACAGAAAGGCAGCGTCAAAGCTGCTGATGGATTAAACACACTGGTACTTCGTTTGCACCGGAAATCTAGCTCGCGCTTTAAGTGTACAATTGACAGACTATTTTACAAGATTAAGTGAGTTACCATGCCAACCGGCAAATCGGAGCGCTCTCACGCTGTGCGATTCAGAGCCTCGTGAAGTTCGTCATGCTTCCTCCTCTGGCTGGTTTCAGCTTACTTGTGATAATATATATATATAGTAGAGTATAGAAGGTACGGAGTCACGCCAACTCGAAGTTATATATATTTATTATATAGACACGAGTGTTTTACTGGAAATACGCCACTCGTAGATCTCATACGAAGCTACATCCGGGTCCTCACTAGTGAGGATATCGGTCAAAACAAAAATGCTTGGAAATCAATTTGGAATATTTTTTTCTGGTTTGTCTATATAATAAAAACAAAAAAATTACACGGTGGCTTGGAGATATGAGTTTTATTTCCTCGTGTCAAAAACAATATTTTACTCATTCGCTGCGCTCATTCGTAAAATATTGTTCTTGCCACTCGAAAATAAAACTCATATCTTCGCGCCACCGTGTAATATCCTCTATATATAAAATATAAAAATGACATGAAAGATTATAAAGTATTAAAATAAAATGGGGTGGGAGTTAAAAAGTTACATTCTCTTCTTCATGGGGCCCAAGGACATGATATAGCGAAATTGCAATCTGCTCAAAATGCTGCTGCCCGAGTTGTGGCAGGTCTTCGTAAAAACGACCACATCACGGAGACTTTAAAAGAACTTCACTGGCTCCCAATTGAGTACAGAATCATTTTAAAATAAATCTCATAACTTTTAAATCACTAAATAGTCTTGGTCCACGCTATCTTAAAAACCTTTAACATTTTACCGCCAGACTAGACTTTTGAGGTCATCTAAAGACCACCTTCGCCTGGTTGAGCCTGCCTTTCATATGAAAACATATGGTCAGCACGCCTTCTCTACCGCGGCTCCAAGGCTTTGGAACAAGCTACCCTTCGATATCCGTGCTTCTTCCAACGTCGAAACGTTTAAGTCAAAACTAAAAACGTTTCTTTATAAGAAGGCCTATTGCTAATGTCATGCTATCATTTTTATTGCTTATTTTAGTATTTTTAGTCTTGAGAAATGTAATGATTTGCTTATTTCTTTTTATTATTTATCTATTATTTATGTCGATCACAGTTTTTAATTTTTCTTTCTTTTTTTTTTTTTAATTTTTTTTAATTTTTAAAATTTTTAGTTATTTCTTTTAAAAATCATGTAAAGCGCCTAGAACAGCAATGTATAGGCGCTATATAAGCTATTTATTATTATTACTATTATTAACGTTAAATTTACGTTTCCTCTTCAGTAGTATAGGAGGGGCCGAATTAGCAGTTTTTTTCGGGAGGAATACTAATTTTCGGGAGGAATACATAATGAGCTTTGCGGTTGAATTAATGAGCGTCCCCACGCGGAATTAATGAGGTTGCGGTTGATTGTTGACACAGGTGTTCTTTTGTTCTTTATTGCGGAGGAATTAATGAGCGTCCCCACGCGGAATTAATGAGCTTGCGGTTGATTGTTGACACAGCTGTTCCTTTGTTCTTTATTGCGGCGGAATTAATGAGCGTCCCCACGCGGAATTAATGAGGTTGCGGTTGATTGTTGACACAGGTGTTCTTTTGTTCTTTATTGAGGCGGAATACATAATGAGCGTCGCGGCTGAATTAATGAGCGTCCCCACGCGGAATTAATGAGCTTTGTGGTTTATTGTTGACACAGGTGTTCCTTTGTTCTTTATTGCGGCGGAATACATTAAGTTTGTTGACACAGGTGTTCCTTTGTGTTCAACACGTGGCTGCGGTTTCTTTTGTCTCGACCACGCGGTTTCTATTATTCTTAGAGTCTATATAAGCAGAGGTTCAGTGGATTAAAGTGAAAAAATGCTGTGGATGACGTTAAGATTCTGTTCTCTTTATTATCAATTATATTTAACTATAAAATGACAGAAAAAAAATACAAGTTCTTTAAAAAATTATATTACATAAAATACTACCACTAGTGGCACATAGAGTAGAGTAGCTATAATATATCAAAAAAATACATCAGGAGAATCAATAGTATTATTATTATTACTGAAGGTTGTCATTCTAAGATGACAAAACTGTGAATGTCCCTCTGGAAAACTCAGTGTAGCGATACTCTGGGGTCAATTCAATATCGTCGGTAAAATTGTGCACCCCACTTTGGGACGTCTGGCTGTTCTGGGATAGGTTGCTTCTTGAACAACTTGTTGAGTAAAAATTTGCGCTTCTCAATGGCTGCTTCGGTGGCTTCTTTCCAGTCAAAATCATCCTTGTCCATGAAGTTCTGTCGTGTCTCTATAATTTTCTTATAGTCAGGATCTTTTTTAAACTCATGCATCCACTTCATTGTCTCGAACAGCACTTGTCTCAACTCGTTCCTGTAGCTAGGTACAAGATCGTTAGTTGCTTTAGCCTCAGCAACTTCTTGGGTATTTCCAAGCCCCTCATAGTGCTGAACCAACTTTTTCCACTGATCGTCGTGTCGTTCAATAGCATCGTCTTGAAGACGTTCCCAAACATCTATTTCATTGTCCTCCTGAGAGTCATTGTCCTGAGACTCTTCACCAGAGCTTGAGAGGCTAGCTTCATCATCCGGGGAGGCCATAATTGATACGTCGTGTTCAATGTTCCCGCTACGACTAATTGACTTGGTCCCACGGCATGCTTTATATACCTTTTAGAGAAGGCCAGGTTGCCAAGCTTGCTTCCTTATCACGTATATCCAATACAGAAACCCCATAGAAACCCTGGAGAAACCCTACAGAAACCCACAAACCCTGGAAAAAACCCACAGAAACCCTACAGAAACCCTGGAGAAACCCTACAGAAACCCTACAGAAACCCCACAGAAACCCCACAGAAACCCTACAGAAACCCCACCGAAACCCTACAGAAACCCCACAGAAACCCTACAGAAACCTTGGAGAAACCCTGGAAAAACCCTACAGAAACCCCGCAGAAACCCTGAAGAATCCCTGCATCAATCCCGGAGAAACCCTGTAGAACAATAGTTGCTTCCCAAAGGACACAGGTATACCGACACGCCGCGAGACACCCAAAAGTATAAAAGGGAGAACCGGCTTCATTAAAAACATCATTCTTATCAAGACACCATGCCGTTCAAGTTCCCTCGGACTTGTCCAGTATGCGGACGCCCAGAGTTAAAAAATCTCAGTACTCATCTTTTACAGGTTCATTATCTTTTCGGAGACGAGAGGAAGTCATGGCTGAAAATGGCGGTGTTTTCAGTTCAACAGACGCGCCTATCGAACGTTTTACGTACCACATCTTCGGCTCTACCACGTGAAGTACCTCCTACACGAAGAAATAAAATTCACAAACCACCTTATCAAGTCAGACCAAAAAGGAGCACCAAACATAACCAAACAGGCCGAAATCTAAATCCAGCAAAAGAACCCTATCCGGATTTCAAGTTCCGACACAAGTTTTCTCTACTTGTGGTTGGCCCAACTCAATGTGGCAAGACTTACTTTGTACAGAAGATTCTGGAAACAGACAAGATTGTCTACAGTGAAAACAAGAAAATACTGATTGTTTGGTATTATAACCAATGGCAAGACACCTATGACACCTTGAAGAAATCACTGGGGAAGAGTATCCGTTTCGAGCGCGGTTTGCCGGAGTTGTCCGATGACCTTAGTGAAATCAGTCCCAAGTTCAACAACATTTTGGTCCTCGATGATCTTATGGCCGAAGCTTCTGACAGTCCACTCGTCGCCCGTTTGTTTACTCAGGGTCGTCATAGAAATGCCAGCGTCGTCCTGTTGCCTCAAAATATGTTCCCCAAAGGGAAATACAACACCGACATTAGCCGAAATGCCCAGTACCTCGCACTCTTCCGAAGTCCTAGCGATCGGAAGCAAATAGGAAATATAGGAGAGAGAATGTTCGACAAGATCGAGACAGTTTCATGAATGCCTACTTCCAAGAAACAGAAAAGCCTTATGGGTATCTATTGGTAGACAACAAGCCTGACACCCCAGCAAACAAGCAAGTGCTGGCTGACGTCTTTGGATCTTGTCGAGTCTTTACCGTCAACAAATGTCAACCACAGAGAAATGAAGTGACTCCATTAATTCCTCAAGAGCCGCTAGCAAAAAGTGTAAAAAGAGAAGAGAGTCGTCCAGCGATTCCATTGCCCGTGTGGTCAGACGCCTCGCCGTCGGTATGGCAACAAATTGGAAGCGGTGGCAAGGCATCCAACATCATTCCTGAAGGTTATTACCTAGCTGAAATGTATAAGACTTCGAGCTGTTCTACTCAACCAGGAAGGTCCGTTATTAGCGATGGATCACAAAGCATCTGGCCTGTGAAACTGAAACACATCACGACCGGGGTTACCAAATGCATTACTGTTTATCCTGAAGATCCTACCGTCAAGACTTTTTTGGAGGAATCGTTTGAGTTCCTTTGGCCAGGACAACCCAGAGTATCGCTACACTGAGTTTTCCAGAGGGACATTCACAGTTTTGTCATCTTAGAATTGACAACCTTCAGTAATAATAATAATACTATTGATTCTCCTGATGTATTTTTTTGTTATATTATAGCTACATTTTATAGTTAAATATAATTGATAATAAAGAGAACAGAATCTCAACGTCATCCACAGCATTTTTTCACTTTAATCCACTGAACCTCTGCTTATATAGACTCTAAGAATAATAGAAACCGCGTGGTCGAGACAAAAGAAACCGCAGCCACGTGTTGAACACAAAGGAACACCTGTGTCAACAAACTTAATGTATTCCGCCGCAATAAAGAACAAAGGAACACCTGTGTCAACAATAAACCACAAAGCTCATTAATTCCGCGTGGGGACGCTCATTAATTCAGCCGCGACGCTCATTGTGTATTCCGCCTCAATAAAGAACAAAAGAACACCTGTGTCAACAATCAACCGCAACCTCATTAATTCCGCGTGGGGACGCTCATTAATTCCGCCGCAATAAAGAACAAAGGAACACCTGTGTCAACAATCAACCGCAAGCTCATTAATTCCGCGTGGGGACGCTCATTAATTCCTCCGCAATAAAGAACAAAAGAACACCTGTGTCAACAATCAACCGCAACCTCATTAATTCCGCGTGGGGACGCTCATTAATTCAACCGCAAAGCTCATTATGTATTCCTCCCGAAAATTAGTATTCCTCCCGAAAAAAACTGCTAATTCGGCCCCTCCTATACTACTCTCTTCTGATAGTCAACTCCTGGCTTTTTTTTTCTCAATTTTCTCATTGGAAACTACTAAGGGACCGGTCATTATTTATCGCCTGGGAGGGGGGCCAGAGGATTTCGGGGGGATCACTTCATTTTGGGGCGAGAGAAAGGGGGGATCTCTCAAAGCCGGAAGCCCTCAAAGGGGGGACCACAAAAAATTTTCTAAGTAGTTATTTCAGCAACTTCTCTAACATTTGCATTTTTGTACTTACTTCACTCAATACATAAGAAAAATAAAGAATATAATCTCATATAGTCTTTGGCAACTCGCGCAACGAAGACACTACCTTCGCACCGTTCACAAGAACAAGTATATCTTGGCGAGGAAAAACAAACTCTACCAAAAATGCCCTGCAGTGATAGGCCTGGCACGAAAGAAGAGTAAGCGTGAGTTCAACGTTACAGGCATAGAAACTCGTCATTTTGGCCGCGCTTCACGCAAATGAATAATAATAATTTCGTCATTTCGGCGCGCAATTGCGCGCATGAATAATAAAATCTACAGGATTTGTTTACTATACACACAAAAAAATGGAATGTTTATCTACACTACACTTTTTTCTACGTTTATAAAAACTCGGGCGCGCTTCGCGCGCAAAGAAAAATGCGATCCCCTCTAGTGTAAATTGTCTTATACTAGGTCAAATAGGGGTCGGGGGGGATCACGAAAACGTTTAACTGCTCCCCCCCCCCCCCCCCCCCCCCCCCCGAAGCGATAAATAATGACCGGTCCTTTATAAGTTCAATGAAACCGTTCGAATACCTCTGTCAAAATTATCGGAGCTTTAAAAGCGCGTTGTTTACCGATGGAAGCAAGCATTTTCTTTCTCGAGGCCGAGTCGGCAGCAATGCGAAAGTGCTTCGTATTTGTCACGTTTGAGAACAGGCATTAGAGGTTTGAATCTGCCATTTCTTGTCTTCCATTGAATAACCAGGTCATCTACGATTGGGAGAGTACAATATGTCAGTCCCGTTGCGGTGAGCAAAACTATATGGATCTGTGCTGAAAGCCCGCTGAAACTCGGGTATATAATTATGTCACTTATAATCGCTTATGGACTGTGAGGCATATGAGAGAAAACGAACAGTCTAGAGAAAATGAACAATCGATCCCGAAAAATGGATCATGCAACTGTCATTCGTACTAATAGCTCTACGACTCTACTATCTATTGATACTTCTAGTATAAGAAATATGGCAAGAACTTGGATGGAAAAGAATTAGACTGTGTGCAAAAAAATTAGTACCTGGTAAAAACTGTAAAAAATGGAAAGATTAGCAGTTTGTTTCGAGTATCGCTATAAAGAACATTTTCTGTTATTAAGAAAATGCACCCCGGCGCGCAAATGATGATGGTTGACGGTGGGACATAAAAAGATTGAATAATTAGTTCGTGGCCACATAAACACAATCAAAAGTAAGTTGAAAATTCTCATAAAAAAGCCTTTGTAAGTATTTTTAAAGGGTAAGGGTTTCAAACCCCTGGCAACACACATAGACTATCCTATATTAGTATAAACCAACTAATGGTCTATTACGAATCCTGCATTCTGATTGGCTGAGCTACTAATGGTCTATTAGTGATAGACCGTGCTTGGCAAAACCACCACCTTTCTTTGCAAGAAAACTTGATTTTTTCAACATAAAATAGTGGAATTCATTGCCAAAACCGACAGACTTGTTGGTTTATACTAAAACAATTAGACCTCTCGTCCTCATGTGCTATGATATCAATAGACCATTCAGCCTTCGGCCTCATGGTCTATTCATCATAGCACATTCGGCCTTGAGGTCTAATTGTTAATTGGCAGGAGAACCCCCGAGCGGAAATATGGTAAGACTGATATATTTGTTGCTAAAATGGCGCTACGTGGAACAACAATGTCATCAAAAGTATAATACTCATACTCATGAGAGTGGAATATCATGAAATTTATTTTTGACGGCGAAAAACAATCATGAATTGATTTTTACCTTTTCCGTTGACCGTTTTCACGTTGTGAGAACAATCAAATCGGCTACGGTGTTTACATCTTGTTGCTACCAGACATGTGATGATTCCTTTGGATGGTTACAATTTGTAATTTTTTTCTCACTCGACCGAGTGCACGAGTGTATGTGCAGAATAAACAAAAGTATCCACCCAAAGGAATCATCACATGATCTGAATTGGGTGGCAACAAAGATGTAAACACCGTTGGCCGATTTGGTCTATACCCTTGAGCCGTTCCGACTCGTGTTATCACAATGGTCGGTTGCTATGGCTTTTCCTCCCGGAAGCATCTTGAAATTTATTTTGGCTCAGAGAGAAGCAATTTCTCTTCTTTTGATAAAATGTTATTTAGACAATTTCTTCTACATAAAAATACTGTACGGTTATTTTTTGGCGTTTTTTGATATTATGACGTCATAAGTGGCATCTATCCTTTTTTTTAAACTATTGTAGATAGAGAGCATATATACAGTGAAAACCCCGTCTCAATCGGATAAAATGGCGTGAGGTTACCGCTAATAAATGAAATTCAAATTTCACACAAATTGACCATATAACATGGTCAAAGTTAGAGGCATTTAAACAGTCAGACAATGAATGTATTGGAGAAGGGACAAACAGGATGTTGTAGAAAATCAAAATTGTAGTTTTTTCAGAAAGGGACTATAGGGGTTACTACTCGTTTTATTAACATAATACGTCATACGTAACAATGCCATATTGCGTGACAAATGACGCATCATAACCCTATAGTCCCATTCTGAAAAAACTACAATTTTGATTTGATACAATATCCATAATATATGGTCGTGGTCCCTGCTTCGATACATTCACTGTATGGCTGTTTAAATGCCACTAGCGTTGACCATATATGGTCATTTGGCGGTAAATTTGAATTTCTTTGATTAGCTGTATGTAACTTCACGCCATTTTAGCCGAATGAAATATAGATTATGCCAAAAAACACAAAATTCTGTACAGAAAACTAATATGCACTTTTTAATATTGCCTTCGTGAATTTCCTTTTTGATGCCAAATTTGGACATGATTTATGACGTCACAATAGCGGTCACATAGGGTGAAATAGATACTTATGAAAAGGTAATTTCTAGAACTACCTATCTGCCAAGTTTTTGATATGTTCTACTTCTGTCTATGGCCTATAACACTCATCATTTTAACCTTCCGGAAGGAAAAGCCCTAGTATAGTAACTGACCATCGTGTATTCAAAACAGACAAGCATTGTTCTCATCGCATTTATGTTGCGTGCGCAACATCGTGAAAACTGCCCATTGTCAATCAGTGTTTCCTATAAGGGACCGACCATTTGACTTTTATGGGGGGGGGGGGGGGGGGGGGGTGGATGATTTTTTTTTTGCAAGATTTTTTTTTACGTCTCTAAGATATTGTAGGATATTTATTTCGTAAAATTAGTTGAGGATTATGACAAATATGCTGTGCAGGAAATTTCCCCCCCCCCCCCTCAGAAGTCAAATGGTCGGCCCCTAAGGGGGTATATGCTTCATCGCTGAATGTAACAATAGCCGCCTTATTTGAATATGAATGGTCCTTTTGTTTGATTATGCCTCGTTCTATTAGAAGACGACTATATGGCATTCAGCGATGAAGTAGATACCCCTAAGGGTCTCTATCTTTCGTCACGCTTGTCACGCTACGCGGAACAACAGACAGCTGCGTGAATAATAAAACGGATTTGGAACATTTCCATAAACACGGCAACAAGCCAAGTTTTGAATGGCGCTTGAAACGATGCTTTGCGAAGCAATAGTCTGGGGCCTTTATGGATAACGTCCAAATTTGTCTGAAAGGATAAGCTTGCAAATATGCAGCCGTTCTGCAGATTCGCTTTCCTCCTGATCTTTCCCGTGTTTGTAAGCTCTAAATCATACACTGCTGATGTACACCCAAGCTTGGAACGTCATCGCAGAGATGCAGACACCACGACCGTACTGACTCCTTTACGTTTGGAAATCACATCGAAAGTATCTTCGCGCTTTGAGAACACAATTGTAAGCAGTAAGTTAGAGAACAAATTGAACAAAAATCAAGAGGCAAAGTTCGCTGTTCAACTACCTGAAACCGCTTTCATCTCAAACTTCTCTATGGTCGTGGATGGGAAGCAATACATTGGGAAAGTAAAGGAGAAAGATGCGGCGAAAAGTGAGTACGAGGAAGCTAAGAACGAGAGTCGAAATACAGGTCTCGTGAGCTCCAGTGGATCTAAATCTAACGTAAGAGGGATGGATTTGTTTGACATCGCCATTAATGTAGCACCAAACAGCAGCGCTGAATTTAAGCTGACTTATCAACAGCTTTTGAAACGAACTAATGGATTTTACGAATATACGATCAGTGTTCGTCCAAAACAGATCGTTCCCTACTTAAAGGTTGTCATTGACATCGTAGAACCCCAAGACCTTAGTTTTGTTGACGTGATGAAGCTTCGCCCAGATCCCAGCGACCCCGTTGTAAAAGGAAATCCGCTGGCAAAAATAACAAATACATCGCCCACATCGGTTCATATCGAGTTCAATCCAAGTGAAGAGGAACAGAAAAAACAGGGACCAGCTGGAGTACATGGAGATTTTATTACAAGGTAAAAACCAATACACGAAAATTTTAAATGTAACTATAGTGAGTACTCGTTCCCTTCCTTTGCATAGTATTATGATAAACATATAGCCTGTAAAATCATTGTCTTTAGTTGCACCCGTTTCTTTAACAACAACAATAACCATAATACATAGAGCGGATTTTATATGACCGTAGTGAAACCAATGGCAAAGTGATTACACCAATTTTGAATAAAACCTACAGGAATGACTGCAAAGTAATGACAAATTACTCACGACAGTCATGTAAAATTGCAACAACATCTAACAATAGTAATTACTCATTCAGTCTCGTGAAAATGCTAATCAAAATTTATTCTATAACTGGACTTTTTGAATAGCATTAAAACGTACCTTCGACGTTTCGGTCGAAACCATCGACCCTATAAGAACAATGCGTTGACAGCGAGCGAGGTATCTCACACAACGCGCGATCCCAAGTGCGTGACAAACTAAACCTCAGCCCCCCCCCCCCCTCCCCCCCCCCCTCCCCCTCCCCCCTTCGGTTAAGTCAGTGAAGGGGCCTCCACCCTTTCCCATATCCCCTCTTTTATCCCCTCTCACCAAATCTCCCCCCCCCCCCCCCCCCCCCATATTTCTCTTTCTCTGCATGATCCTCACTCCGAGAGAGAAATTTCATATTTCATGCCCGGAAAAGAGCCCCTTACCTGCGATAGACTGCAGATTCATGGGCTTGCCTCCTTAGAACTGGGCTTTGGACTCTTTTTTTAAGGGCCTGTTTTGTCTCTCCCACGTACGTGTCCGAGCAACAGTCCGCACCACACTTAATGCCATAAACTAGATTGTAACTTTATTCCCCTTTGGAGGTCGGTCTTTTATATGGACCAATCTCCCGCGCGAGGTATTAGCAGGCTTGAAAGTGGTTCCGAAGCCAAACCTTCTGAAACAGTCCTGGAAACAGTGCTTGAACTTATCAAATAAACCCGCAACGTACGGAATGCAGGCATGCGCTGACACAGCGTTTCATTAAATTTGGGCACGAAAATCTTCCTTAATTACGAAGCAAATCTTCCCCGACATCTTTCGGAGAGTTGAAAACATGGGAAGTCACGTTCGCTAGGACGCCAGCTGTTACGTCATGAAAACAAGAAGAAATTGAACTTTTTTCTTTATATTTTAGCACTTGTTTTAGCTTAAAAAGCGGTTTATTCGCTCAGACGAAAATGCTTCTCGCGAAAGGTAATATTTTGGTGGATTTTTCTCAGCCTACAAATGACGTGGCATAAAATCCCACCAATCAGAGCGCGCGTTATATCGTGTCTATGTTATAAAGCAGTTTTGTAAGAATGCGGAAGTTTATATATATAATACTAGCAGTTGATTTAGTTGATTGCTTTATAAATAAACAAAGCAAGTTTTGTAAGAATATACATACGCTATAAAGCTGGCCAACCTTATTTGTCACAACAAAAATTATTCCTCAGAAAATCAAAACCTGTAGTTCATTAGCACTAGGTCCAGCGTTGTGCCTTTTTGATATCATAGATCCGCGTTTTGCCAAACTGGAAGTGTAAACATTCGTTTTTGAGATCACTCGCTCGGCCATGAAACTCAGAGGGAACCATCGTCATCTTCAAAACGGCTCCACTAAACAAGTGAAAACTTTAAAATCTCAGAAAATACGAGCGAGGAAAAATTAAAAGTACACGGTTAAAAAACAATTTTTGTTAGAGTGTGGATAGTTTGGATAGAGAAAACGCAGTCTAATCATTTTTAAGGCCAAGACCTTGTGTACAAAAAAACAAATCTGTTGTTTTTATGGCAAAACCGCGCGGGCTGCCTGTGGTGTTCAAATCTCGTCTCATTCCCTCGACGGGGAACTAAAACAAAATGGCGGACAAGGAAACGATATTTCTCGAGTATTTGCAAGTTTTGGTGAATTGTCCTGCCTTTTTCGATATTATGAGGAATAATACTTGCAGACCTTCCAAATAAGGTAAGGGGAATTTTCTAATAAGGAGTTTTGCAACGTCGGCAAATCGACACTTTTGGCGAAATTTTCGTGATATGATTATTTTTTGGGCGGGGAGGGGGGGGGGGGGGGGGGGGGGTGGTAGAACATTTGAGAAAAAATGTTTGCAGCCGCTATTACACTAACATTTTTTTTTTTGTAGGCAAAATAAAAATAAAATAATTTTTTTACAGAAAGCCTAAGCTATCGGTGCGAATAACTGGGAGAACTGTATGACAGCAGGCTGCTGTAGTAACTGTCTTTCTATTTTGGGTGCTTTAAACATTTACTCGCACAATTGCCTTTTATATGAGTTTAGACATGTAATAAATTTTAAGAGGTGAAATGACGTCATGATTGACAGCTGTCACACAAACCTCTACAATAAATTTTTCGCCGATCTTTCTTTTCAAATTTTCACGACCAATGATATTGAAATGGATAAGTGGCAATGTGGTATTCAAAACAAAGTATCTATATTATGGGATAGGCTGCTGAATGGGCGTAGAAAGTCATCAAAAATGGCGGATCCAAGATGGCCGCCGTGCCGCCATTTTGGATATCTGGCGATTGTTTGAGACCATCACGTTAAAAGGCGAAACTTAAAAAAATAAAAGACAAAAACTTAAATGATTTTGCAATACATAAAAAATAGCAAATGACGATTATGGTGGAAAGAGGATACTATATAGGCAAATATATGAGTGTTGTGAGTGAATTTAGGTAGGAAGCGCAATCCACAGCAACTTAGTCGTCGCTACTGTAAAAGATCTCACTTTGACTATTGATTCCAAAGCCTATCACTGAGTGGACTACATCTACAAAGGAGCATTGTTTAAATGCATGCAGAATATACCTCTTACACAGAAATAATGATAACAAAAAAGCAGGGATAAGGGGGGAATCATTCTATGACAATTTAGGCATTGCTCCAACCTTTCCGTATTTTTTATAGCCTGGTGGTGGCAACAACTTTGAACTTATAAGCCAAAATGGCGAATGTAAGACTTTAATTCGTCCTCGGAGTAGCTTTCCTTTCTATGCCTAAAAGCCTTCTCCTATTCCAAGCCCTTTCTTGTCTGAGGTATCCTTTTGATTGTTTTCTGCTGGTCCTGAGGTTTCCGCGATTTTTGATTATGCCACGGGGCAGCAGATTGCTTGATCGTTGTGAACGAACTCTTGATATAAGGACTTCAAAGGCACAGTTTTATTGCCGGGACAAAGGATGATCATAAAATGGGGATATCATTTAGATCGTAAAATCAAGCGGCGGTCAGTCTGATTTACCTTTTTTATATTGATTTGCCTTTTATATATTTAATATATGGCTTCATTCGACCAGCAGCACTGCATTTCATACTTAGCCTGAATTTCAGCCGTCTTTTCTTCCTACACTCCAAGATCGCTTGGCCTTTAGTAACAGGCACAAATATTCTTACCGGGCTGAGGTATATTTTTCTGGATAAATTTTAGCCGTTGGCTGCCATGTATCTGCCTTTGAGTGCAGTTCTCTTGTCGCTGAAAGTATGCATAAATATAGCTCATTAAGAAAATTGACCAATCACCATCCATTCTCAAGATCTTGAGAATCACGCAACTCCTGGGCACGTTTTTGGAAGTCGGCGTTCAGTCGTTTTTTTCTCCCGCAACGTTGGAGTGTAGGAAGAAAAGACGGCTGAAATTCAGGCTATTTCATACTGTGATACCTTGAATTCATTGTCAGCTATATACGATAAAGTTGGTTGTCTCAGAGTCTTCCATTTACGAGATATGAATTTTTCGAGCATAGATGACGCGCGGGAGGTCCGCTATTATTCTGAAGAATCAACGACGAGAGGAGTTCAGTGTTAGAAGCGGAATATTTCAAAACCAACATTCATTATTCAAACCAATATTCAATATTCAAACATCTAAATTAAATATTCAAACTTCCACCTTGACCAATATTCAAACTTCCATCTACTTTATTCAAACGTCTGCTTGCCCTTCCAACTATACTATGTAGTCTAGGTGACTTGGAGGGCTCTTAAAATACGGAGTATGTTACACATTGCATTTTGTAACTGACTTATTCAGGGTAAGAGGTTTTTGGGTAACACACGGTCAAAATGCAGTGATCTTCCCTCCGTGATCCCCCTCAGAGCTGTTAAACGTCGCGCCCCCTATTTGACATAGTAGACGACATAAGCAATTCATCAAGCCTCAGAGAAAGGGTAGATGAACATTCCGTTTTTTTGTGTAGTAGTAAACAAAGCCTTTTATTATTTTATTATTCAAGCGTGCAACTGCGCGCCGCAAATGACGAGGAAATTTATTTGCGTTTAACGCGGCCCAAATGACGAATTTCTATGCTTGTAACGTCGAACTCACGCTTACCTAAGGGGTCTTCTTTCGAACAGTGATTGACTGTCAGGCCTATCACTGCAAATCATTTTTGGGAGAGTTTGTTTTTCCTCGACAAGATACCCTTGTTCTGGCGCAAGGGTAGTGTCTTCGTTGCGCAATTTCTGAAATGTTATTTTAGATGTCATTCTTTATGCGCACAAAGCGCGCCGAAATTTTTATGAAATATAGAGTGAAGTGAAGTCAAACTCCTCTTACCCCCTATCTCAAAGGTTTAATTTGTGACAGTTGCTTATCGATAGGTCGAAAGTGAAAGAAATTAAAATTTTCCAATTCTCGATTATTTAAATTCAAACAAGCAATATTCTGATTATTCATATTCAAACTAAATTCTCAAAAATTCAAACTAAATTCTGAAAAATCAATCTAAATTTGTAAATATTCAAACCAACTTCAAAGTCAATATTCAAAATTCTGGCCCCTTATTATCCGGTACAGGGAGGGAACGCAACAAAAATCTCTCAAGCAAGCAAAAAGCAAAGCGTGTTGGTCATAGCACGACTGCCCCATCGCACATGAGGGGGTGGCCTGTTGACTCCAATAAACAATTTTGAGACAGCAAGGTATGCAGCAATGCAGCCCTAGAGCATATGTCTCTGGTCACCAGCCCATAGACAGACGATCTGTTCATCTTCAGTATGTGGCCATAATATTAACAATAAATTTCGTGAGAGTGAATATAGAATACGCCATACAGCTACGATATCAAACGCCGTTTGACCATAATATTGTTCTTTTTTGGTTTGGTCTTTTTGTCTATGACTAACGACTTGTTACTAGAAGAGGCTTGCACGGCGTGGTTTTTGACGATTTTCTTTCCTTTTCATCAAAGGTATGATGTCGCTCATGGAAATGATGCAGGTATCATTCAAGTACTTGGCTCCTATTTCGTTCAATATTTTTCACCAAGTGGCTTACTCCTCCCTCTAGCAAAGAACATCGTGTTTGTTATCGACATCAGCGGTTCAATGAGTGGACAGAAGATTGTACAAACCCGCGACGCGATGTTTGCCATACTAAGCCAGCTTCGTGGAAGTGATTCCTTCAATATAGTTATATTCAATAGTGCTGCGACTAAGTGGAGAGTTTCCGCGTCACTAGCAACTAACGAAAACATCCAAGCGGGGAAAGTGTTTGTAAGAGAGCGCGTAAAAGCAGGAGGCAGTACCAACATTGACGATGCCCTACGTCTGGCACTTAAACTTCTCAAAGAAACAGCTAAACAGAAAATATCTCCAATTGCTCGCAATTTCCCCGTGGTAATGTTTCTTACAGACGGCAATCCTACAGCAGGAACAACCAACACAAAAACAATCCGTACCAACGTTCAGAGTGAGAACGATATAAAGGCTTCAATCTTCGCGCTGGGGTTCGGTTTTAATCTTAATTTTGATTTCCTAACAGCGTTATCAGTGGAGAATGGAGGAATGTCTCGCAGGATCTATCCTGATAAAGATGCGGCAAGTCAACTGGAGGGATTCTACAACGAGATCAGCACTCCTTTAATGCTGAGAGTGAGATTCGAGTATCCTAAAGATATAGTAGATGTCACTAAAGTTACTGCTTCGGAGTTTCCTCAATATTACAAAGGATCAGAGCTTGTCGTGTGCGGTAAGATCAAAGAGGGCGGCAATTCAAGACAAATGGCTGTGAAAGTTCGCGGAGTCTCCAGCAATAACACTGATATGTCATTCACCATGTCACAGGCTCTAAACAAGCTGACGGTTCCTCCTGACAAAGTTCTAAACGAGGATTTCATCGAGAGGCTATGGGCATACATGACAATCAAACAACTGTTGGTCAAATTGCTGATAACTGATGATTCGACGGAACAAGCGAGACTAAAAGCCGAGGCTCTGCAGATGTCCCTACAGTATAACTTTGTTACACCTCTCACATCCTTTGTCGTGGTTCAGAAAGATTCGTACTCGAAAAATGATGGAAGGGAAAGAGGAATCAATGTTAGAAATAAATACCCAGCCAGTAACGACAGGTCGGCTTGCCGCGGGCTGACGCCCTCTAGTGCATGGAAAGTTATGTCGTTTCTACTGCTAATTCCGCTTTATTAGTCAGCTAGTGCATAGTTAAAAGTCTAGTCGCAAGAGGGGGTTTGTGCACCCTCGGAACATTTAATGGGACACCTTTTGAATCCTTAGGACTCTGGTTTCGGTTTTCCCAAGCTCGAAAAATAAATTGTCCCCCGGTATATATTTTGGTATTTTAATGAGGTTGTTGAAAACAATTTATATAAGAATCCACAGCTACAATTGAATCATGTTTGCGATGTTTTCAATATAAGATTGTAACTGTCAAAATCTCAATAAGGATCTTTATAGATTTAAACTTGTAGATTCTCCTTTTTGCTCTTTTCGCTCAGTTGAAGCTGAAACGACGTTGCATTTATATGTAGATTGGCAGAAAATTTTGCTTTTTATTCAAGTTTTAAATGACCTATTGAAATAATGAGGGCTTCATATAATCTTCGGTATTGACGAAGGAGAAAATCATGATAAGATTAACTTTATAATCCTTGTTTCTAAACTAATGTTGTATATACAAACTAATGTTGTATAATAGACCATTCCGAAGTTTTTCTTATTTCCACAGGAGGCCACGGAGAAAAAATCCCTCACCATAGCTTGAAAGAGCAGCCCAAAATTAGTAAAATTGGAAAGTTTCAGAGGAAAATCTTCTGAAATAACGAAGAAATGGCCTGGCAAATTTCTCGAATTTTGTGTACGTTCGTATAGGATTTGCGACCAAGCCTCCAAAGTTTGCATCATCGGTATGCAAGATTTCTCGTTTGCCGAACGAATCGGTATTAAAATCGCGAACTTTACCTTGCCATTTCTTCGTTATTTCAAAAGATTCTCCTCTCAAACTTTCGCATTTTACTAATTTCAGGCTGCTCTATCCAGCTATAGTGATGGATTGTTTCTCCGTTGCTTCCTGTGGAAATAAGAAAAACTTCGGAAAGGTCTATTCTAAACTAATATTGTATAAGTTCTGAGAACGTAAACGATTACCCACTTTACTGAGTTCATTGGCAAAAGTAAAAGGTTATTTTAGGATCTAAAGGAAGATTGCTGACAGGAATAATAAAATTTGCTCTCATATAAAGAAATGGGAGTTGCTTTACCCATTCTGCTTTTCTCTTTCGTAATGACATAATGCATTTCCATTTCTGTTCCTTTACCGGTATAGTGTGTATGGTTTATCTGTAATTTTACTTTCTGTTAATAATTGTAGTATTGTCTAAGGTCTAATAAAAGGTGAAAAAAAGATTGTTAAATTTTCAGCGGAGCTCCAAAGCACCATACATAAGGAAAAGTGTATTATATCCGTCGTATAACCATGGCATTTTTATGACGTAATCAGTGGCTGAAGATAAAGTAGACACAATAATCTGATGTGAGAGGCACCTTACAACGTTAGGGGAGAAGAACTGGGAAAAGATAGCAAAGAAAATAATAGTAAGAGAGGCCGAAGAGAAAGACAGAAAATATGGATGAAAAAACGTTGCCCAGGGAGTAGACAGCCTTGGAGTACGGTATTCCGAGAAGACCAGTTTAGAGGTCTTTCCAAGACTGACACTCCAAAATTACTTAAGAGGAAAAGGGGCAGGGGCCCCCAAATCCTAGGGGTGTGCAAAGAAACCTAGAAAAAATAAAACCTAGAAAAGCATGGGAAAAGGAAAATGAGATGAACTACGAGAAAATTTCTACAGGCCGAGGCTGAAGATAAAGTAGACAAAGATAAGCCAAAATGAAGTCATATTACAACGAATATTGATTATTAATTGAAGTAATACATTATCAACTGATAGTCTGTACATCCAGGTCAAAACAAATTCAAATCGACAAAGAGTCAATACTGATTGTAAGGACTCCAACTTTGTTTTTTCGCAGCAGCTTTGTTCGACGGATTACATAACTAGCGCCTTACCAGCGAAGCGCGGCCAGCGTACCCAACGAAGCGTATGATAATGAAGTACTGGACAGAATACTATAGAAAATAGAACACAAAACGAATACACACTTATATAACAGTCGACTCAGCGTAAAGACAAAGCTCGGTAAATTTTTGTCAACCCTATGAGTAAACGAAAAGATACCAGTAGGGTTTATAACCAGTAAAGCTTGTAACCAATAAAACATTTTGTGTAAAACCGTGACTAAAAATATTAGACTCTCGTCGACCCGCGACCACGAAAATACTCGTTAACATTTCGAGTCAACCCAGTGACAAGAGAATGCAAACTAGTCGACTCAGCGACCAAGAAACCTTCAGAATTTTGCGTCAACCCAGTGACTAGATAAATACAGAATCGTCGGCCCAGCGACCAAGAAAACTCGTTTACATTTCGAGTCAACTCAGTGACTAACAGAATGCACACTGGTCGACTCTGCGACCAAGAAACCCATTAAAATTTGGCGTCATCTGAGTGACTATATAGGTATAGTTGTCGATCCAGAGACCAAGAGAAACTCGATAAGATTTTGAGTCAATCCCGTGACTAAAAGATTGCACACTGGTCGACTCTGCGAGCAAGAAACCCATTAAAATTTGGCGTCATCTGAGTGACTAAATAGGTATAGTTGTCGACCCAGAGACCAAGAGAAACTCGATAACATTTTGAGTCAATCCCGTGACTAAACGATTGCACACTGGTCGACTCTGCGACCAAGAAACCCATTAAAACTTGGCGTCAACTAGACTTGTCGACCCAGCGACTAAGAGCAACTCGATAACATTTTGAGTTAAAGCGGTAACTAAAGAGCGCACACTAGTCGATTCTGCGACCAAGAGTTCGCATTAAACTTTTAGGACAAACAGCTTACC
This sequence comes from Scolanthus callimorphus, assembly GCA_033964015.1. Classification (NCBI taxonomy): domain Eukaryota; kingdom Metazoa; phylum Cnidaria; class Anthozoa; order Actiniaria; family Edwardsiidae; genus Scolanthus; species Scolanthus callimorphus. Next base: position 40,388,644 of record CM066912.1, read on the forward strand.
CGTCCCAGCGGCTAAAAGCTTCTGTCAACCCTGTGACTTAGTAGCGCGAAACGGACGGAATAAAAAGGAAAAAACGAAAAATGAACAACTCACAACTTCGACTTGTGGGCCTCGAGGACTAGTAGCCCCGGCCATGTAGTAGTAGGAGCTCCGTATGGCATGGCTTTACCTTCCGAGTGTTCGTGCGAAGTGATGCTCATTAATATGCATCTAGCTTAAATAGTGCAGAAGACCGCTGAAAATAGTGGTCATTCTTTGTTCGGGAAAAAAGTCGCACGGGTGTGCACCGTTTGGAAACACATTGCTTTTTCTAAAAGTTCAGACGACCACTAAACTTGGGTCTACTTATATACGTGACAAGGGGTGCTGGTGCACGGTCACGTGGTCTGACGTATCCAATGACGTTATCATTTAAGGGCGTTCGTGTAATCATAGTAAAACATCTACGCTTCGGGAACGAGACAACCAAACTTGGACAAAGTAGCTTTGGTGTTACAAGGGCGGTGAACATGATCAAGTCATATGACGGCATCGACGACGTCATCATTTAAGAGCAAGTTTCTGTAAATATCAAATTAGTCTGAAAAAGTTGAGAAAATCAAAATTCTTCAAACTTTGTTTACACGTAGTCCTTGATGAGCGTATTTAGCGCTGAAATAATTTTCTGATTTAATTTGAACGTCGGCTGGAAACGTCGCTGGTAACCTGATAATGTTTGCCCTAATTTACCACCGTATTCCTCAATTGCTACGCGCCCACTGTTGCGATTGCCCTGAGCCAACTATCTAGATCTGATGAAGAAACAAAACAGCCATCAGTTTCGTAGAAGGCGTAACTTGGTAACAAGAAAGATACCAGCGACAATGACAGTGACAAAAGAGAGTTTGCCAAGGTCATCTGTGGTTTGACTGGACGCAGATTAGTAGCACGCCGGGCCTATAAGGATCAAAAATCGCCGGGTTTGTTCTAACTTTGTGAGTTTTAAGGTGACTCATTCGAAATTCAAAATGCACGCAACTGTGTCTAGAGCGCAAATATGCGTCGCCAAACTCAAGGCTATAACTTTTGTGTCCTTACCCCTATTGTTATAATTCTTTTTTCAAATCCTACTTTAATGATGTATAAATCAGTGATTAATAACCGATCTTCTTGGAAACATTTTTAGAAGTCACAATCAAAATTTTTATGAGGCCCTAATTTCATATTCAGGTCGTACTAGAAAAAAAATTTGCCGTTTTTTTTGGTTCAAACTCCAGGAATCGAATCCAGTTGAAGTAATCTCAAATCGAGCTAAGTTACAGAAAATTCGTCGGAACAGAAACGTGGTAATAAAAATGCCGTCAACTTTGGCCAAATTAGAAGGCTGATTCAGCTTGGCTTGAATTGAATTTTAATAGTGCTCCGAAAACTCATTATTTGGGGCTCTTCAAACTCCAGGAATCGATTCCAGCATTTCGAAGAAGGATCTTCTGTAAAACAAAGTTGGCGGGTTGAAAACTCGGAAACCAAGGCAAACTACATGAAAACAGAGGTCCTCTTGCAGATCGTAAGTCGAGAATCAGTCATGTCATTGATAAGTTTTGTATGAATAAAATCAGTCGATTTTTTTGCAAACAAAGTTGAGATTTCGACATGATTTTAATAGGTGTTGTAACAGCATACGGCAACAAAACAAACTGTGAGCTTTTTTCTTCTTCACTGAAATAGTCGGTTTACCAAAGAACGAAATGGACTTCGCCTTAATGAAAAGGGCATTTGCTAGGAAATCTAAACGACAATAATGAAAAGGCTAGGCTTCCTAAATTATTTATCATGTTTTCGAAAAGGAATACTTCTTCATTCAGCGCAAGTCTTATTGCCAGGCTTTCGAAAAAACTACTTTGTTTATGCAAAATATCTAAGATGAAATGATCACTGAGAAAAACTTTAATTACACTAAAACTATTCTAGAACTATTCAGCACGAGCAGGTGTGTTTTTCTAGTTTTTTGGGCAGTAAAACTGGATTTACCGGGTTAATCTTGAGTTAAATTGAGTTGACTCTGGTTTAGCTAACCCAGGATTAATTTTGACTTAACCTTCTTTCGAGAAACAGCATTTTAACCCCGAGTTAGTTAATCCTGGATTAGAGAAGATAACCCAGGGTTAAACCCTAACTCTGGGTTAAAGTTAATCGGCTTTTGAACAACCGGGGCCAGACAACCAAACTTTGGTGAAATTATCTAAGCGGCAAAGGGGGTGCAAGTGCTTAGTCACGTGGTATGACGGTGACAGGGTTTGTCTCATTAACACAGAAAAATATGTAACCGGGAGCTCCGCTTTTAGCCAGAGGCTAAATCTATATACTATTTGGATATACATAACTTAGTGCCACTCAAGCAAGTCGTGAGGTAATATAGTGTAGATAGAATGTGTAAATAGTTTGTATATATTTTTTCTTTTTTATACTTATCTTTTAATAAGCCCGATGTTTGTTTGTTTGTTTGTTTGTTTGTTTGTTTGTTTGTTTGTTTGTTTGTTTGTTTGTTTGTTTGTTTGTTTGTTCAGCTTCGCCCGAGGGCCGGGAAATTCTCACAGAGCGAGGCTCCAATTACGAGGTTCCCTTGTCAGTGTAGTAGTTAGTAAGTTGTAAGCCCTGCACTGAGGATGGGCAACTTCCGACGTCCTAGTGGTTCTTTAATTAACGTCCCTCTGGTTCCAGTTATTGTAGTGCATGTGAGAGACGGGACCTACGGTTTAACGTCCTTGTCCTTTACCGTGTCTAAATAAAGTTACAAGTTACAAGTTGTTTACTCAGCACAACGAAAAAGCAACCATCGAAGTAGTATCAACAAGAAGTCAGTGAGTATTTTTTCATACTAGGGACCGTTCATTTTTTATCAGGGAGGGGGGGCTGGTGGAAATGAGGGGAGACCCTGTATTTTTGGGGGTGGCCCCCCTTTCATGTCCGTATTTTTTTAGGTGGCCCCCCCAAAATCCAATGTATTTTTTCTGGTGCCCCCTCCCCCCTATATAAATGCTTTCCCTGTAAGATAGACTCTTGCCTAAGTGATGCAGTCTCATTCTCTTAACGTTTTACTTCTGTCAAAGCTAAGGAACCGATCCCCCCTCAGAACTATTAAACGTTTTCGTGACACCCTCCTCACAGGTCCCCTATTTGACCTAGTAGAAAACATTTTACATAAAGAGGGGGTCACATAATCTTTGGGCGCGAAGCGCGCCCAACTTTTGATAACCGCATTTCATCAAGCCTCAGAAAATAGGGAAGATGGTTTTTGTGTATAGTAAACAAAGCCTGTCAGGAGCCCAGGAAATACGCTAATTATATAGTTATATGAAAGCTCCTATTGAAGGGCTCCTGACCCTTTAGGTAATATTTTTCATGCGCTCCGCAAATGAAGAAATTATTATTATTCATGTGCTTGAAGCGCGGCCCAAATGACTGAACGTTGAACTCACGCTAACCTAAGGTGTGTTCTTTCAAACATAGAGAATGCCCGGCAGGCCTATCAGTGCATATTATATGTTAAATTCTGCATGCGCGCGAAGCGCGCCAAAATTTTTATTAAGTATTGAGTGAAATTAGAAACATATAAGCGAGTTGAAACATGTAACAAACATATTGCATGCTGTAAAAAATACAAACGTTTCGTTTCCTCCCCGTTATGTGCTTGTATTTTTTGGGTGACCCCCCTTTAGTGGCGTATTTTTTTGGGTGACCCCCCTTTGAGGCCGTAATTTTTGGGTGACCCCCCCTCATTTCCACCAGTCCCCTCTCCCTGATAGAAAATGAACGGTCCCCTACAGGGTATGATAATTTTAGAGTGGAGGAAAAGGGAATGTACCAGATGAATTTGATGTCATAGCTAGTCATTATTCCGAAGGAAAAGAAACTCATAAAATGGAAGCATTGTAGAGGTTCTTAAAGCTCAGCTAAGACACATAGCACATGGGGTCTATACTTCAGCAGCAATAACACACTCGAGAATGCCGGGAAACTTGCAAAGGAACATTGTGTTTGTGTAGTTTCTTCCAGTAAATTTAGATAGATTCCATCTCAGTACAACACACAGTGCAGCGAGCTCGTATTGTCCTGGGAAAGAGCTGATTAGATCCTCGCGTCTCCAAATAAGTCATTGTTTTCAAACTAAATTTGACAGCCACTTAGCAAAACAGAACCATTTCTGTAGAGTTTTCCCCTTCTATATGACCCAAGCAAACAAAGCAGGAAAATATCAGTAAACGTCAGGAATGTCTACAAGGTAAGAAATCAAACCAAGAAGCAACGGTGTCCAGTTGCTTTACCCAAAGCACTAGAACAAATCTCACTTTCATGTACTTAACAAATGTCCTCTGATTTTCCATGGTATGTCCTCTTATTTACCAAAAAAGAGAGTAATATGCTATAATTTTAGTCATGATTATATTTTTGGTGATCATTATTTTTATGGCTCGCAACTATGGCTTGCACGGCTCGCACATTAGCCGGACCAACCCGGTGTTTATTCAGCAAAAGTGTAAACAACAAGTAAGTAAAGGTTAAATTCTCGTTGTTTAACAGAACACTGAACGTAAGAGTGGAGTAACCGAGTAACCCCTAGCTTGGAAAAGGTTTAAAATCAACAGCTTGTGCCGCTAGGGCGAGATTAATGACCAACCGATCAAAAGAGTATATCACTAGCTGCGAAGGGATTTATCACCGTTTAGTTTACAGTTGACGCGGTTTCCATGTTATTCGTAGGGAATTAACTCGGATAATGGCGCTCAACAAACTAAAAGTCGGGGAGGGATTTGAATTCTCCAGGGAAAGGTTGGGGTTGATCAATAGAATTGAATTGAATTTCTAGGTAAATATATTGCTCATTATGGATTAATAGGTAAATATCTAGTTATTTACCTATGAATCCATAAAAAGCCATATACTTACCTGTAAATCAATAATGTGTGGTTCCAGAAAATATCCCCCCCCCTCCCGGAAGAGTGTTGAAAAGTGACCCCCCCACCTCTCTGGAATTCCCGAAGAAAAATACAGTATTTTGTATGGAAAATATATCCTTTCCTATTATCCTTCCTATGGATAATTTCTGGAACCACACAATAAGCCATTTTTACCAAGACTTCAAGGGGCACTGTCACGTTTGTTTCATCAAAATGTTTTAAAATAAAACAAGTGTTCTACAGAAACAACTCTGAACCTATATTCTGTTTCAAATTAGTCTTAAAAAGAAAAAGAGGCTTGCTCAGCCTGTTCGAAAATCAAAAATGCCAATTAGCAATCCAATTCCATCCGCTCGATTATACACGAAAATACTCCAAATTTGTATTGATCTAGCAGCTGAAAGGTTAGTTAAAAAACGTAGACCATTATTTTGTTGATTTGTAGGGAGTTTGACTGCATTTAAGCTACTTAAAATGACCCCAAGTTAGACCAAATTTATGATAGACCATGACAGTTGCCCCTTTCACAATGACTAAATTCAATTATCAACCCAAACATTTTACTAGTGAATTCAAATCCATACACTTACCCCGAGAAAAAAAACATCCAATAATCTCAGTTTATGCATCTATGCTGACTGTCTGTCTATAACCAATATTTGCTCCTAAATATCCTTTATGCGAATCCCGTTGAACGCCACAAAACACGATTTCCGAGAACGCCTTAACTTGAACCATATTGAGAAGCGTTTGTCCAGTCTACTTGCTTGGTCTCATTGCCCATAGAGTGTGTTTAAGACGTAAACCTGAAAATACAGATAAAATCATGCCCAGGTTAATTGCATATCTAATCGTAGAGAGCAACCAACGAGCGCAAAATACCTGAAACTTGCCTTAAGTTTCTCTATCTTGAATCAGTTCCATCCGTTTTGCTAGAACAACGTTATGCAAATTGAGCTGTGTAGTAGCTTAGCTGTCAGGGCGTGGTACAAATGAAAATAACCAATAAGGACGTAGTTGCTTTTGTCTCTATTATTTTCGTTCTACAAAGGAGTTCTTTTGTCTGTAGTCTATTATCCTCGTTCTTTGTGTTGAGGTGTAGGGTATTGTTGTATTATCCAACCAGAGAGGAGCTTTAAGCAGCTACGTATCGACCAAAATAACAGCGCTTGAATGAGTTGCGCTTTTACAAAAGGCCGCTTGATTGATTGGACTGGCTGTTGTACGAAAACAAAAGACGTAATTCGTGTTTGGAAACCTTTGTCAATCATAGTTGAATAAAAGTTGTCATTCATTTTCTTCAGCATTATTATGCATTATTGTGCATGGTAAAAATTAATTGCAATAAGTTTCTCTGGGGAACCCACTTCTATGAAAGCAGCTAAATAACTAACAATAGTTCCTATTGGAATCCGCCATCTTTTTCAATTGTAAACTGTACTCCTTTTCAAAACTGTTAAATTCAATGAGAAGAATGCATTTCATTTGTCCCTGTTTTCTGAAAACCTTGTCAACTGTAAACTAAGTCCGTTAATTACCTCGATTCTCGGCAATAACCCCAATACATCCCTCGGGCCTACGGCCCTTGGGATGTATTGGGGTTATTGCCTCGAATCTCGGTAATTAACTCTAACTTATAAGGATTAATAATATTGGCGTTGCCCAAAATCCGGCTGCGTAGTCAGTATCGATTCTGCATGAAAAGGTCTAGTTAAGATTGGAAGAGATTTTTGCTCGGACCAAAGAATCCTTAAGCGATTTTTCCCTTCTGTAGGCAACTAGAGGTGGATTCGTTAAGATGCTGGCTGTGTGAGGTTGACCCGTGATAAATGGCCAGTGTTTTGTGAGAATCTTTTTGAGATTCGGGTTCGCCGGTTATACTTAGTGACAAATTGGAGGATTCGTTTATTTGATGTGTTTTGTCGTTTTTCAAGCGCTTGTTTCCTATCAGAGAACTTGACTGCCGATAAAGCCTGGTTGATGAAATCAATGGTATAGTCTCGTTCTAAAAGACGGGCTCTAAAGTTTTGATTTTTGTTTCAAAATTATCGGGATCAGAGTTCTCGTTCTGAGTAGGCGCAATGCTTCTCCTTTTACAAAACCCTTCTTACAGCTTGGAGGGTGGCACGTGGAGAAGTGAGTATACTGAAAGGTTTCAGTATAGGCTTAAAGTGTGTTCGCACATCTACAGTGTTGAATCCATAAATCGTTCACCTTTAAAAACTTCAGTGTCGAGGAATGTAGCGGTTTCTCTGGACATTTCGCAGGTGAACTTACATAATAGTCGGATGAAATTTATTCGCGAATTCAATAAATTCGAGAATATCGGTATCCGGAATAGTTCATACGCAAAAAATGTCGTCAATAAACCTTTTCCAGATAAGCGGTTTGTGTTGGCTGTTTGCGAGGAGCTGTTTCTCTAAGTGTGCCATAAAATGACAGAGATCGAAAGCTTACCCGTAATTTTTCCTACGAACTCCCAATTTGTAAAGCTCAGCTTGATTGCTATAATTCCCAAAAGTTAGGAGAATTTAGGATAACTCGGGAAATCCTAGGATTTGCCATATCCTGGGAGATCAACTCGCACGGATGCCTTAGTTCATACCTTCGCCTCGGTTACTTATTCGCCGGCGACTTATTGTTAAATAGGGTTGCACAAATGTCACACGTTTAAAATAATAAAGTCGTTGTTGTTTTCATTGATGTATTGTATTGACCAGTTCACTATATACTACACTTTCGAATAATAATAATAATAATAATAATAATAATAATAATAATAATAATAATAATAATAATAATAATAATAATAATAATAATAATAATAATAATAATAATAATAATAATAACAAAACACAGACAGAGCACAATCAATCTTGGAGAATACTAGATGTTGGCGATAATTTACTTCGCTATAGATTTTGACACAAGCTGACACAAGTCCTTACGCCCTTGCGCCACATATAAATCACCAAAGCATTAGAGAGACATTTTAAAACAATGCCCCTACGGAGCAGGTACTGACTAATTACAGCGACAGACATTACATATTGTATTGTATTGTATTATTGTATTGTATTACAGCGACAGATACCGAGTCGGTTAGCTAGTAACCGGTAAGAGAAAAAACAAACCTCTCGACCAATCAACGCGCGGAATTTGTTATAGTCACTTGATCCATTATACTAATATAAAATATCAAATATTCGAATAAAAATGAAAGAGCTATAATTTTGATCACTTTTATTTAAGCATTAGAGCACAACTTTCTATGACTTTATCGCCGCAATAGAGCACGCGTGAAGTTGGGAGAGACACGAGAATGTTGTCTCTCCCAACATCACAAGTGATCTATTTGCCGATAAAGTCATAGAAAGCTGTGCTCTAATGCTTTTATGATATAGCGGGGAGAACCATTACTTTATCGGTGTAATAGAGCATAAAATTGGACCAATCAGAGCGCGCGTTATATCGTAGCTATATTATAAAATATGTTAATAGTGTAGTTTTCCTCTGTATATCACTAGTCTATAGAAATCTGTGAAAATGGCTACTACTGAAACAAAGACTCATTACATTTCACAAACATGGCGAAATTTTCGGGTTGGGGACGCCGAAACCAGTCAGTTACTAAGGACTCCAAAAATGCACGTTGTACTGTCGCACTTTGTAATAATTAACGCACTTTGTAATACCTGACGCAATTTGTAATAAAGTTGACGCACTTTGTAATACCTGACGCAATATGTAATAAAGTTGACGCACTTTGTAATAAAAATCCTGACGCAATTTGTAATAAGCCACTGTCGCAGTTTGTAATAAAAAAAGCTAACGCAATTTGTAATAAGCCCCTGACGCAATATGTAATAAAGCAAATTATAGAGAAAATCATCTTGATGGTTCTTGATTCTGTTGGATTGTGCTGGCCTAATCACACAAACAACTTGAAAAACGTTAACAGGCGATTCCGTGCTATTGTTCAGACGTATATATTATTGATAATCTCCTAGCTATATGCTTTCGCAATGGTGGCGACACTAGTCTCGTAAGTGTAAGAAAGCTGATGAGTCGCCACGGTCCTTCTAGCGAAGTTGTTTTCGTGAAGTCAAGCATAGCCAATCCCAATGGACCAATGCTTCTGGCTCATGTACATGAAAAAGCACTATTTTCCTGCGCAGGGCTGAGGCATTAATAAGGGTAACCCTATATTACAAAAATCCCCCCCCCGACCCCCTGTATGGCCACTCCATTATAAAAAAAATATGTTCTTACGTTTTGGGGGGACGATACCATAAATTCAGAAAAAAAAAGTTTGTTCATGACCGGATGTTTACCTCTCTGTATTTTGTAATACGCTTTATTACAAAGTGCGACAGGAGCTATTACAAATTGCGTCAGCTTTTTTTATTACAAACTGCGTCAGGGGCTTATTACAAATTATTATTTTATTACAAAGTGCGTCAACTTTATTACAAATTGCGTCAGGTATTACAAAGTGCGTCAATTATTACAAAGTGCGACAGTACACACGTTACTAGTTCCGGGGAAGCACGTAAACCCCCTTTGGCGACTAGGCTAGAAGTGGTTTTAGTATAAACCAACTAATGGTCTATTACAAATCCTGCATTCTGATTGGCTGAGCTACTAATGGTCTATTAGTGATAGACCGTACCTGGCAAAACCACCACCTTTCTTTGCAAGAAAACTTGAGTTTTTCAACATAAAATAATGGTATTCATTGCCAAAACCGACCAACTAGTTGGTTTATGCTCTCATCCTCATGTGCTATGATATCAATTGACCATTCGGCCTTCGGCCTCGTGGTCTATTCATCATAGCACATTCGGCTTCTAGGTCTAATTATTAAATAGACCATGACGGCTTTATGTAATTTACGCTGGTATTCGAGTGTCTAGCCCTTCCATCCTTGTTTTGCAATTTAGCTCTTCGGCATCATAGCTTGAGTATATTAGAACTAATGCTGCGCGGTTTTGCAGCTTTTGTAGATTTAACGTTTCGATGCCGCAACTGGACGACTTCGAGACTCTTATGTCCCTCCATGGGGAGTCCCCAACCTTGGCGAGTGGAATTAACATCCAATTTCGATTGATGTAGACATGGACGCGCAAACCGAATGCATTTTGTTGTGTAGCGTTGTGTGCACCTGCATTTTGCTCAGTTGAAATATACACTGATGAAAGTGCAGTATTTTAGCCTGCTCTCCAGAGGGTTGTTCGGATATTTGATTTATTGGCGCGCGGGACTCCTGTGTCACAGAAAGGAGAGTCGGCAAGCACTTCCCACTATTTGTTGTGCTTCCTGTTCGCTGGCAAACGGAGGACGCTGATTGGTCAACTCATATGAGTTGTCAGAAATATGTCAACATTCACCAGCATATCAAGAAAATTTCCCCAAAAGCTGTCGTTTTGCCGACGTTGTAAAACTTCCTTATTAGGAAATTCCCCTTACCTTATTTGGAAGGCCTGTAGGTACTTTTCCTAATATCTTAGCGAAAAAAGCAAGAAAATTTACCAAAACTTGCAGATCGATCATCGATCTCTTTGGTCGCCATTTTGTTTTGCCCCCCGCCGAGGGGCCTGAGACACGTTTTGAGCACCACAGGCAGCCCGCGCGGATTTGCCATAAAAACGACAGCACTAGTTTCTTGATATGATGTGAGTTTATTCTCGGCATTGAAGGAAAACAACGAGGGTTTATATTAAAGCAGAGAAAGCTATTCCTAACTCCCGGGGGGGACTCCCATATTTTTTGTCGGGGATGATCGTCGTATCTTTTAGGGGTTAAAATCACGATGGTTTGGTCTCTTTTAGGGGTGATCTTGATCTTCAATAAATTTTAGGGAGATTGGTATCTTTTAGGGCCGAAACTGTGTCCAAATGGCTTCTAAAACTTCTAAAAACCGTGTAAGAAAGAGAGATTATTCGATAAGAAGACGATAAATTAGAAACAAACACGGAAATTTCTTGATGGGTATCTTTTACCTGTTACCTGTGTCCTTCGCGCCTACTTGGTACAAAGACCTCATCTTTAAGGGTATCTTTTAGGGTAATAAACTGTTTGAGCCACGCCATGGCCCGCCATGTTTGGTATCTTTTAGGGGTGAAACTGAAAATCATCCGACGATCATTCCCCCCCCCCCCCCCGGGTCCTAACTATTCCTAGGGAAAGCTATTCCTAACTATTCCTAGGGTTTATATTAAAGCCGAGAAAGCTATTCCTAACTATTTCATGCTTTATTTTAGCAATCGATTTCCTTTTTGAAGGATGGTTCTTGCAATTTTGCCAACGGTGAAAGCCCTTTTGAATGGCGAAGAAGCGACTCGAAGCGCTGAATTTGGACGCGCTCTCAAGCGAACAGTCAGAGTCAGTTGCGTTTTTATAACGACTCGTTTTTCACGGACGTTCGCCAAAGAAGGGACTGCAAGCAGTCTAATTGTCGTAAAAATGAATCAAAGATGAAATAGCCACGGGACAAAATATCAAAACGTAATGAAAGCTTAATTTTGTCTTTGCACTTTAGCACTGTTCTTCACCAACAAACATACAGTATTTAATTTCCAAGCAACTCTTCCGTTTCCGTTTTCTCGCTGTATTTTCGTATTACACTACACGGCTTGGGAGGAAGCATTACAGTCATTTTTTAAGTATAAGAACAAGAATCTTTTTAAGCCAGCCGTCCCTCGCTGTCGATCGGCACTGCAAAGTGAGGTGCGATCGAGAGCGAATGGCCGGACGGCTGAAGTTCACGCTAAATCTTCTGCTGAACACTATCTTCTGATTCCTCCACGGCACATAAGGTCCCGTTCGCACTACGCGAATTTGGTGTTTATTTTGCAAAAAAATCTGTCATCGGGAGCCCGAAACCAGTGCGAACGACATTTCTAAATTTTAGCAAATTTTTGTCGAGCGCTACCAAAGTTCATAGAAGCCGGCTACAAAATTTGTCTCCTCCTCCAATTTTTGTCTAGGCGTGTTCTTTGGCAGCTAGCTGACACTCATCTCTCGCGCTTGTCAGGTCTGATCGTCAACAGTCAGGGGGTCAAATAAAGAGGTCTCAGTTTCGTTTTCTTCCCGCTATTTTAATTTTACGATGGATCACAGATATAGAACGGACCTCGTGCTTCTTTCTCGCATTAAGATTTATTTTCTTGCGAACCCTTGGCTACAATCCATATAACTACTTTACTGGATCACAAATGTTTCCCGTTATAACCGCCTGTCAAAGAATTTCCTCTTGACTGACAATTGTTGCTTGTTTTCGACAAAATTTAGAGCTCAGACAAATTTTGCCAAAGCCAATGACTTTTTGTAAGCAGTGCGAACGGGACCTAATTTACAAAACGACATTTAAAATACACGATTCCTTGCATGCACGAATTAATTCTCCGAGGCTTCCCTCTCTTTGAGGTCTCTTGTTCTTATTGCAAGATAGTCAAACTCTGCTAGTAAACTCAACCACGGTATCGTCGTCGGTTGTTTTGAGATTGCTTTCAGTTTCGGTAAGTCCCCGGTAAACCATCTTCGTGTTTATAGCAAGCGTAGCAAGCGCTCGCGTGTTCCAGCAGTTCCAGTAGGGAAAAAATAACAGAGAAACACAAACAGGCAAGAAAGCGACGAGAAGTTCGACAAACAATACCCGGGGTGGGTACTTGGCTTGATATAGGGTGGGTATGTGCCGCTGCGCATTTCAAATGCGGACCCCGTTAAAACGATTTTTTGAAGAAAAGCTACCCCGTTCAATTTTTTTGCACCCAAAATGAGACCCCGTTCTAAAGAGAAATAAATGATACCTGTAAATCAAAATTGGTGTTGTTAACATGTTACGGTTTTATCTGTAATAGATAAAGCTTGTTGATTTCTTTACATTAAATAAAACAATGTACGTGACCGTCGGGTCGCTTTCTTGAAGATTTTACTGGTGGTCTTCATTATCATATACCCCGTTCTAGAGGACGGTTCCTAAACGATACCCCGTTCTATCGGCTCGAGGACCCCGTTTGGCGGCACATACCCGTATAGCTCTTGTAAGGGAGTACCCCCCCCCCCCCCCGCGAAACAGTACAAGCGAGATTCTTGATTATATAATAGATGAACAAAACAATAGGTACTCACAAGATAAGGAAGCCGTGAATGTAAGAGGGAGAGCTCTTATTGATACCTGCACTGCGTTTAACTTGCGAATATTTAATGGTCGAGTAATTGGGGATTTGACTGGAAAGAAAACATGTTTTAAATATAACGGTAGTAGTCTTGTGGATTACGTTATAGGTCAGTCTGAATTTTTAGAGAAAATGCGATTTTTATCGGTTAACTCCTTACAACCACACTTATCTGACCATTGTGTCCTTACATATAGCATCAGAATACCAATCAGTCAATCAAAAGAAAAATATCAAGCTAAAAATATCACCATGACCAAACATAGCCAAGTTATTTGGAGCGATAAAGCGAAAGTAAAAATAAAAGAAATGTTACGTTCAGAGCATGTACAAAACAAGATAAATGACATCTTGGAAGACAGTGATGTAGAAATCATGACAAGGAAATTTTCTCAGTGTCTAACTGAAATAGGAGAGCTGTCAGGTTTAAAAGTAAAAAAAGAAGTGTCAGACCGGGGACACAAAAATGACCGGCCATGGTTTGACAAAGACTGTACGATCGAGAAGTGCGCCTTAAAATCCCTCGGAAAGGAGGTTTGCGATGACCCTAACAACTCTGTTTTACGACTAAACTTGCACAACAAGAAAAAGGCATTCAAAAAGCTATGTAGACGAAAGAAAAGAAAGCAATTCCAAAAACAAATTTCCGACCTTGATTTCGGTGACGCAAAATCCTTATGGAAAAACATTAAAAAAGTATTTAAGTTGGGCAAAAATAAAGAAACGTAGAGCACATGCAGAGTAACTGGAGAGGAATTTTATGACCATTTTAAAAATCTGAACGAAGGTAGCAATGCACAAACGATTAATTTGGAAGGAAATGTTGATGCCGAGGAAGGCCCTTTAGATTATCCGATAACATTGGAAGAGGTAGAAAACGCATTTGGGAAACTAAAGAAACGTAAGGTGCCGGGGCCAGACAATATCTCCAACGAATTTCTACAAGCAGGCAAAGATTCATTAAAAAATCACTTAAAGACCCTTTTTAACAACATTCTAACTAGTGAACAGTATCCTGAATCATGGAATGTTGGTCATATAGTTCCTATTTTTAAAAATCGGACCCATCCAAGGCGGAAAACTATAGAGGTATTACTTTACTTTCAGCCTTAGTGAAAATTTTCACTTCGATACTCAACTCGAGGCTATACGAACACCTACAATCAGCGACAAAAGTGGTTGAGAATTTTCCTTCGAAAATGCTTTTCTCCATTTCAACTGCGTAAGCGATGTCTTCTTGGCTTTAATTTCCCCTCCCCCTTATTCAATGTTGAAGCCCAACCACTAGCGCGTTTGATAAAACAACATTGAGTTGGGGGGAGGGGTTTTAACCAGAAGGGTAGCAGTTTATTTTATGGAAACACAACACCTTTTAGTATGGCGATCTGTAACGATTATAGACATAAAATTCTCAACAATTTGTCGGTGATTGTCTGAAAATCGAATTTTTCGGAAATGAAGTTAAAACGGGCTAGTATGGCTAAAATCATACAAATTTGAAAGACAGAACGAATTGTGTGTCCTAATTTCGAAAGTTGAAGCTACTTGGAGCCATTTGCATTCTTATTCATTGATACAGACAACAAGGTTTTCAAGGAAATTGGGGGCCATTTTGGACAGAGAACAAGGGCTGCGCCAAGAAGCTGTCAGTTGAACTAAATTAAATGATATTAAATTCGTGAGGAAACAAAGCTTATCAAAATGAGCCTTGTTAGGAGTTTTGTGGATATAAATCGTGAAAGCTGCACAAAACTGAAGTTTCAGTGCAAATAAGAGATCATCTTCCGGTGATGACGTCACCTGTTTGATTTGACTTCCGGTGAAGTGTGGTTCCCAAGAAAATCTGCCCATAACTTAATCGCGGAGAGAGATTTTAGGTTTCTGGGAACTTCAGGTGAATGAAATGTGCAAATATAATCATCCCGACGCAAAACAACTGGAATTGAAACGCTTTGAGGGATCTACAAACAGTTTTTCGGTTGATATAACGCTTCACCGTACGGCGCGGCAAAAACAATAAGAAATCTGGTATTGTTCTCTTTATCTCTCAGAATGGTGACGCGTACGGCGTGCCGTTTTGTGTTAATTTTCGTGTTTAAATTAAAGAAATCAGACTAGCTCATTAACTTTTACTGTGCAAATGATAAAACAACTTGAAATAAATACTTTTCGTTGTTTTTTTGGTACTCGGTAATATGAAATTTCGAGGTTTTCGAGCTAAATCGCGAGGCACACTTCCCTTACACTCGTCAACAACATATGTATTAGCCATGTTTTCTCATTTTGTCCTCTCTTCACTAATGTATCGACACATAATTTTTCGAGATATTACTAAGAGCTAACTCATGTGCTACTTTTCGTGTGTTATCTTGTAAACAACACGATTTTGTGGCATCGAATGCGCGTGTTGAGAACTGGTTGTCTGTGTTTTCCTTGTTTTGCCAGGGATTTCTCTGTCAAATTTGCTCAAAAATCGTTGTTGTGCAGTCGGTATACGTTAACAAGCCAAATTCTTCGTTCAATTATTTGTTGAACAGCATCATCATAGGCCATTCACACCATTATTGGATTCCACGAAGCACCACAGTGAGCCTGGTGGCGGAATTTCCTCAAATCGATGACGTCAAGGGTCGCGCGAGGCTGTCTTTGCTGCATAGTTTCCAGAATAAAAAGCTCACTTTTTCGTCCAGTAGATCCGAATAATCATGATAACTACATTAGAATCATTATGAAATGATTGCTTTTGTCAATCTGTGTGAGTTTATTCGCTTTTCACCTAATGCGGTTGGTCCAGGAAGTCGTGAAAACAATAAAACCAGTATTCCCAAGCTCAGACAATCAGCGACAAAAGTGGTTGAGAATTTTCCTTCGAAAATGCTTTTCTCCATTTCAACTGCGTAAGCGATGTCTTCTTGGCTTTAATTTCCCCTCCCCCTTATTCAATGTTGAAGCCCAACCACTAGCGCGTTTGATAAAACAACATTGAGTTGGGGGGAGGGGTTTTAACCAGAAGGGTAGCAGTTTATTTTATGGAAACACAACACCTTTTAGTATGGCGATCTGTAACGATTATAGACATAAATTCTCAACAATTTTGTCGGTGATTGTCTGAAAATCGAATTTTTCGGAAATGAAGTTAAAACGGGCTAGTATGGCTAAAATCATACAAATTTGAAAGACAGAACGAATTGTGTGTCCTAATTTCGAAAGTTGAAGCTACTTGGAGCCATTTGCATTCTTATTCATTGATACAGACAACAAGGTTTTCAAGGAAATTGGGGCCATTTTGGACAGAGAACAAGGGCTGCGCCAAGAAGCTGTCAGTTGAACTAAATTAAATGATATTAAATTCGTGAGGAAACAAAGCTTATCAAAATGAGCCTTGTTAGGAGTTTTGTGGATATAAATCGTGAAAGCTGCACAAAACTGAAGTTTCAGTGCAAATAAGAGATCATCTTCCGGTGATGACGTCACCTGTTTGATTTGACTTCCGGTGAAGTGTGGTTCCCAGAAAATCTGCCCATAACTTAATCGCGGAGAGAGATTTTAGGTTTCTGGGAACTTCAGGTGAATGAAATGTGCAAATATAATCATCCCGACGCAAAACAACTGGAATTGAAACGCTTTGAGGGATCTACAAACAGTTTTTCGGTTGATATAACGCTTCACCGTACGGCGCGGCAAAAACAATAAGAAATCTGGTATTGTTCTCTTTATCTCTCAGAATGGTGACGCGTACGGCGTGCCGTTTTGTGTTAATTTTCGTGTTTAAATTAAAGAAATCAGACTAGCTCATTAACTTTTACTGTGCAAATGATAAAACAACTTGAAATAAATACTTTTCGTTGTTTTTTTGGTACTCGGTAATATGAAATTTCGAGGTTTTCGAGCTAAATCGCGAGGCACACTTCCCTTACACTCGTCAACAACATATGTATTAGCCATGTTTTCTCATTTTGTCCTCTCTTCACTAATGTATCGACACATAATTTTTCGAGATATTACTAAGAGCTAACTCATGTGCTACTTTTCGTGTGTTATCTTGTAAACAACACGATTTTGTGGCATCGAATGCGCGTGTTGAGAACTGGTTGTCTGTGTTTTCCTTGTTTTGCCAGGGATTTCTCTGTCAAATTTGCTCAAAAATCGTTGTTGTGCAGTCGGTATACGTTAACAAGCCAAATTCTTCGTTCAATTATTTGTTGAACAGCATCATCATAGGCCATTCACACCATTATTGGATTCCACGAAGCACCACAGTGAGCCTGGTGGCGGAATTTCCTCAAATCGATGACGTCAAGGGTCGCGCGAGGCTGTCTTTGCTGCATAGTTTCCAGAATAAAAAGCTCACTTTTTCGTCCAGTAGATCCGAATAATCATGATAACTACATTAGAATCATTATGAAATGATTGCTTTTGTCAATCTGTGTGAGTTTATTCGCTTTTCACCTAATGCGGTTGGTCCAGGAAGTCGTGAAAACAATAAAACCAGTATTCCCAAGCTCAGACAATCAGCGACAAAAGTGGTTGAGAATTTTCCTTCGAAAATGCTTTTCTCCATTTCAACTGCGTAAGCGATGTCTTCTTGGCTTTAATTTCCCCTCCCCCTTATTCAATGTTGAAGCCCAACCACTAGCGCGTTTGATAAAACAACATTGAGTTGGGGGGAGGGGTTTTAACCAGAAGGGTAGCAGTTTATTTTATGGAAACACAACACCTTTTAGTATGGCGATCTGTAACGATTATAGACATAAAATTCTCAACAATTTTGTCGGTGATTGTCTGAAAATCGAATTTTTCGGAAATGAAGTTAAAACGGGCTAGTATGGCTAAAATCATACAAATTTGAAAGACAGAACGAATTGTGTGTCCTAATTTCGAAAGTTGAAGCTACTTGGAGCCATTTGCATTCTTATTCATTGATACAGACAACAAGGTTTTCAAGGAAATTGGGGGCCATTTTGGACAGAGAACAAGGGCTGCGCCAAGAAGCTGTCAGTTGAACTAAATTAAATGATATTAAATTCGTGAGGAAACAAAGCTTATCAAAATGAGCCTTGTTAGGAGTTTTGTGGATATAAATCGTGAAAGCTGCACAAAACTGAAGTTTCAGTGCAAATAAGAGATCATCTTCCGGTGATGACGTCACCTGTTTGATTTGACTTCCGGTGAAGTGTGGTTCCCAAGAAAATCTGCCCATAACTTAATCGCGGAGAGAGATTTTAGGTTTCTGGGAACTTCAGGTGAATGAAATGTGCAAATATAATCATCCCGACGCAAAACAACTGGAATTGAAACGCTTTGAGGGATCTACAAACAGTTTTTCGGTTGATATAACGCTTCACCGTACGGCGCGGCAAAAACAAAAGAAATCTGGTATTGTTCTCTTTATCTCTCAGAATGGTGACGCGTACGGCGTGCCGTTTTGTGTTAATTTTCGTGTTTAAATTAAAGAAATCAGACTAGCTCATTAACTTTTACTGTGCAAATGATAAAACAACTTGAAATAAATACTTTTCGTTGTTTTTTTGGTACTCGGTAATATGAAATTTCGAGGTTTTCGAGCTAAATCGCGAGGCACACTTCCCTTACACTCGTCAACAACATATGTATTAGCCATGTTTTCTCATTTTGTCCTCTCTTCACTAATGTATCGACACATAATTTTTCGAGATATTACTAAGAGCTAACTCATGTGCTACTTTTCGTGTGTTATCTTGTAAACAACACGATTTTGTGGCATCGAATGCGCGTGTTGAGAACTGGTTGTCTGTGTTTTCCTTGTTTTGCCAGGGATTTCTCTGTCAAATTTGCTCAAAAATCGTTGTTGTGCAGTCGGTATACGTTAACAAGCCAAATTCTTCGTTCAATTATTTGTTGAACAGCATCATCATAGGCCATTCACACCATTATTGGATTCCACGAAGCACCACAGTGAGCCTGGTGGCGGAATTTCCTCAAATCGATGACGTCAAGGGTCGCGCGAGGCTGTCTTTGCTGCATAGTTTCCAGAATAAAAAGCTCACTTTTTCGTCCAGTAGATCCGAATAATCATGATAACTACATTAGAATCATTATGAAATGATTGCTTTTGTCAATCTGTGTGAGTTTATTCGCTTTTCACCTAATGCGGTTGGTCCAGGAAGTCGTGAAAACAATAAAACCAGTATTCCCAAGCTCAGACAATCAGCGACAAAAGTGGTTGAGAATTTTCCTTCGAAAATGCTTTTCTCCATTTCAACTGCGTAAGCGATGTCT
This sequence comes from Scolanthus callimorphus, assembly GCA_033964015.1. Lineage (NCBI taxonomy): Eukaryota > Metazoa > Cnidaria > Anthozoa > Actiniaria > Edwardsiidae > Scolanthus > Scolanthus callimorphus. The sequence goes on from CM066912.1 coordinate 40,408,019, forward strand.
TCTTGGCTTTAATTTCCCCTCCCCCTTATTCAATGTTGAAGCCCAACCACTAGCGCGTTTGATAAAACAACATTGAGTTGGGGGGAGGGGTTTTAACCAGAAGGGTAGCAGTTTATTTTATGGAAACACAACACCTTTTAGTATGGCGATCTGTAACGATTATAGACATAAAATTCTCAACAATTTTGTCGGTGATTGTCTGAAAATCGAATTTTTCGGAAATGAAGTTAAAACGGGCTAGTATGGCTAAAATCATACAAATTTGAAAGACAGAACGAATTGTGTGTCCTAATTTCGAAAGTTGAAGCTACTTGGAGCCATTTGCATTCTTATTCATTGATACAGACAACAAGGTTTTCAAGGAAATTGGGGGCCATTTTGGACAGAGAACAAGGGCTGCGCCAAGAAGCTGTCAGTTGAACTAAATTAAATGATATTAAATTCGTGAGGAAACAAAGCTTATCAAAATGAGCCTTGTTAGGAGTTTTGTGGATATAAATCGTGAAAGCTGCACAAAACTGAAGTTTCAGTGCAAATAAGAGATCATCTTCCGGTGATGACGTCACCTGTTTGATTTGACTTCCGGTGAAGTGTGGTTCCCAAGAAAATCTGCCCATAACTTAATCGCGGAGAGAGATTTTAGGTTTCTGGGAACTTCAGGTGAATGAAATGTGCAAATATAATCATCCCGACGCAAAACAACTGGAATTGAAACGCTTTGAGGGATCTACAAACAGTTTTTTCGGTTGATATAACGCTTCACCGTACGGCGCGGCAAAAACAATAAGAAATCTGGTATTGTTCTCTTTATCTCTCAGAATGGTGACGCGTACGGCGTGCCGTTTTGTGTTAATTTTCGTGTTTAAATTAAAGAAATCAGACTAGCTCATTAACTTTTACTGTGCAAATGATAAAACAACTTGAAATAAATACTTTTCGTTGTTTTTTGGTACTCGGTAATATGAAATTTCGAGGTTTTCGAGCTAAATCGCGAGGCACACTTCCCTTACACTCGTCAACAACATATGTATTAGCCATGTTTTCTCATTTTGTCCTCTCTTCACTAATGTATCGACACATAATTTTTCGAGATATTACTAAGAGCTAACTCATGTGCTACTTTTCGTGTGTTATCTTGTAAACAACACGATTTTGTGGCATCGAATGCGCGTGTTGAGAACTGGTTGTCTGTGTTTTCCTTGTTTTGCCAGGGATTTCTCTGTCAAATTTGCTCAAAAATCGTTGTTGTGCAGTCGGTATACGTTAACAAGCCAAATTCTTCGTTCAATTATTTGTTGAACAGCATCATCATAGGCCATTCACACCATTATTGGATTCCACGAAGCACCACAGTGAGCCTGGTGGCGGAATTTCCTCAAATCGATGACGTCAAGGGTCGCGCGAGGCTGTCTTTGCTGCATAGTTTCCAGAATAAAAAGCTCACTTTTTCGTCCAGTAGATCCGAATAATCATGATAACTACATTAGAATCATTATGAAATGATTGCTTTTGTCAATCTGTGTGAGTTTATTCGCTTTTCACCTAATGCGGTTGGTCCAGGAAGTCGTGAAAACAATAAAACCAGTATTCCCAAGCTCAGACAATCAGCGACAAAAGTGGTTGAGAATTTTCCTTCGAAAATGCTTTTCTCCATTTCAACTGCGTAAGCGATGTCTTCTTGGCTTTAATTTCCCCTCCCCCTTATTCAATGTTGAAGCCCAACCACTAGCGCGTTTGACAAAACAACATTGAGTTGGGGGGAGGGGTTTTAACCAGAAGGGTAGCGGTTTATTTTATGGAAACACAACACCTTTTAGTATGGCGATCTGTAACGATTATAGACATAAAATTCTCAACAATTTTGTCGGTGATTGTCTGAAAATCGAATTTTTCGGAAATGAAGTTAAAACGGGCTAGTATGGCTAAAATCATACAAATTTGAAAGACAGAACGAATTGTGTGTCCTAATTTCGAAAGTTGAAGCTACTTGGAGCCATTTGCATTCTTATTCATTGATACAGACAACAAGGTTTTCAAGGAAATTGGGGGCCATTTTGGACAGAGAACAAGGGCTGCGCCAAGAAGCTGTCAGTTGAACTAAATTAAATGATATTAAATTCGTGAGGAAACAAAGCTTATCAAAATGAGCCTTGTTAGGAGTTTTGTGGATATAAATCGTGAAAGCTGCACAAAACTGAAGTTTCAGTGCAAATAAGAGATCATCTTCCGGTGATGACGTCACCTGTTTGATTTGACTTCCGGTGAAGTGTGGTTCCCAAGAAAATCTGCCCATAACTTAATCGCGGAGAGAGATTTTAGGTTTCTGGGAACTTCAGGTGAATGAAATGTGCAAATATAATCATCCCGACGCAAAACAACTGGAATTGAAACGCTTTGAGGGATCTACAAACAGTTTTTCGGTTGATATAACGCTTCACCGTACGGCGCGGCAAAAACAATAAGAAATCTGGTATTGTTCTCTTTATCTCTCAGAATGGTGACGCGTACGGCGTGCCGTTTTGTGTTAATTTTCGTGTTTAAATTAAAGAAATCAGACTAGCTCATTAACTTTTACTGTGCAAATGATAAAACAACTTGAAATAAATACTTTTCGTTGTTTTTTTGGTACTCGGTAATATGAAATTTCGAGGTTTTCGAGCTAAATCGCGAGGCACACTTCCCTTACACTCGTCAACAACATATGTATTAGCCATGTTTTCTCATTTTGTCCTCTCTTCACTAATGTATCGACACATAATTTTTCGAGATATTACTAAGAGCTAACTCATGTGCTACTTTTCGTGTGTTATCTTGTAAACAACACGATTTTGTGGCATCGAATGCGCGTGTTGAGAACTGGTTGTCTGTGTTTTCCTTGTTTTGCCAGGGATTTCTCTGTCAAATTTGCTCAAAAATCGTTGTTGTGCAGTCGGTATACGTTAACAAGCCAAATTCTTCGTTCAATTATTTGTTGAACAGCATCATCATAGGCCATTCACACCATTATTGGATTCCACGAAGCACCACAGTGAGCCTGGTGGCGGAATTTCCTCAAATCGATGACGTCAAGGGTCGCGCGAGGCTGTCTTTGCTGCATAGTTTCCAGAATAAAAAGCTCACTTTTTCGTCCAGTAGATCCGAATAATCATGATAACTACATTAGAATCATTATGAAATGATTGCTTTTGTCAATCTGTGTGAGTTTATTCGCTTTTCACCTAATGCGGTTGGTCCAGGAAGTCGTGAAAACAATAAAACCAGTATTCCCAAGCTCAGACAATCAGCGACAAAAGTGGTTGAGAATTTTCCTTCGAAAATGCTTTTCTCCATTTCAACTGCGTAAGCGATGTCTTCTTGGCTTTAATTTCCCCTCCCCCTTATTCAATGTTGAAGCCCAACCACTAGCGCGTTTGATAAAACAACATTGAGTTGGGGGAGGGGTTTTAACCAGAAGGGTAGCAGTTTATTTTATGGAAACACAACACCTTTTAGTATGGCGATCTGTAACGATTATAGACATAAAATTCTCAACAATTTTGTCGGTGATTGTCTGAAAATCGAATTTTTCGGAAATGAAGTTAAAACGGGCTAGTATGGCTAAAATCATACAAATTTGAAAGACAGAACGAATTGTGTGTCCTAATTTCGAAAGTTGAAGCTACTTGGAGCCATTTGCATTCTTATTCATTGATACAGACAACAAGGTTTTCAAGGAAATTGGGGGCCATTTTGGACAGAGAACAAGGGCTGCGCCAAGAAGCTGTCAGTTGAACTAATTAAATGATATTAAATTCGTGAGGAAACAAAGCTTATCAAAATGAGCCTTGTTAGGAGTTTTGTGGATATAAATCGTGAAAGCTGCACAAAACTGAAGTTTCAGTGCAAATAAGAGATCATCTTCCGGTGATGACGTCACCTGTTTGATTTGACTTCCGGTGAAGTGTGGTTCCCAAGAAAATCTGCCCATAACTTAATCGCGGAGAGAGATTTTAGGTTTCTGGGAACTTCAGGTGAATGAAATGTGCAAATATAATCATCCCGACGCAAAACAACTGGAATTGAAACGCTTTGAGGGATCTACAAACAGTTTTTTCGGTTGATATAACGCTTCACCGTACGGCGCGGCAAAAACAATAAGAAATCTGGTATTGTTCTCTTTATCTCTCAGAATGGTGACGCGTACGGCGTGCCGTTTTGTGTTAATTTTCGTGTTTAAATTAAAGAAATCAGACTAGCTCATTAACTTTTACTGTGCAAATGATAAAACAACTTGAAATAAATACTTTTCGTTGTTTTTTTGGTACTCGGTAATATGAAATTTCGAGGTTTTCGAGCTAAATCGCGAGGCACACTTCCCTTACACTCGTCAACAACATATGTATTAGCCATGTTTTCTCATTTTGTCCTCTCTTCACTAATGTATCGACACATAATTTTTCGAGATATTACTAAGAGCTAACTCATGTGCTACTTTTCGTGTGTTATCTTGTAAACAACACGATTTTGTGGCATCGAATGCGCGTGTTGAGAACTGGTTGTCTGTGTTTTCCTTGTTTTGCCAGGGATTTCTCTGTCAAATTTGCTCAAAAATCGTTGTTGTGCAGTCGGTATACGTTAACAAGCCAAATTCTTCGTTCAATTATTTGTTGAACAGCATCATCATAGGCCATTCACACCATTATTGGATTCCACGAAGCACCACAGTGAGCCTGGTGGCGGAATTTCCTCAAATCGATGACGTCAAGGGTCGCGCGAGGCTGTCTTTGCTGCATAGTTTCCAGAATAAAAAGCTCACTTTTTCGTCCAGTAGATCCGAATAATCATGATAACTACATTAGAATCATTATGAAATGATTGCTTTTGTCAATCTGTGTGAGTTTATTCGCTTTTCACCTAATGCGGTTGGTCCAGGAAGTCGTGAAAACAATAAAACCAGTATTCCCAAGCTCAGACAATCAGCGACAAAAGTGGTTGAGAATTTTCCTTCGAAAATGCTTTTCTCCATTTCAACTGCGTAAGCGATGTCTTCTTGGCTTTAATTTCCCCTCCCCCTTATTCAATGTTGAAGCCCAACCACTAGCGCGTTTGATAAAACAACATTGAGTTGGGGGGAGGGGTTTTAACCAGAAGGGTAGCAGTTTATTTTATGGAAACACAACACCTTTTAGTATGGCGATCTGTAACGATTATAGACATAAAATTCTCAACAATTTTGTCGGTGATTGTCTGAAAATCGAATTTTTCGGAAATGAAGTTAAAACGGGCTAGTATGGCTAAAATCATACAAATTTGAAAGACAGAACGAATTGTGTGTCCTAATTTCGAAAGTTGAAGCTACTTGGAGCCATTTGCATTCTTATTCATTGATACAGACAACAAGGTTTTCAAGGAAATTGGGGGCCATTTTGGACAGAGAACAAGGGCTGCGCCAAGAAGCTGTCAGTTGAACTAAATTAAATGATATTAAATTCGTGAGGAAACAAAGCTTATCAAAATGAGCCTTGTTAGGAGTTTTGTGGATATAAATCGTGAAAGCTGCACAAAACTGAAGTTTCAGTGCAAATAAGAGATCATCTTCCGGTGATGACGTCACCTGTTTGATTTGACTTCCGGTGAAGTGTGGTTCCCAAGAAAATCTGCCCATAACTTAATCGCGGAGAGAGATTTTAGGTTTCTGGGAACTTCAGGTGAATGAAATGTGCAAATATAATCATCCCGACGCAAAACAACTGGAATTGAAACGCTTTGAGGATCTACAAACAGTTTTTCGGTTGATATAACGCTTCACCGTACGGCGCGGCAAAAACAATAAGAAATCTGGTATTGTTCTCTTTATCTCTCAGAATGGTGACGCGTACGGCGTGCCGTTTTGTGTTAATTTTCGTGTTTAAATTAAAGAAATCAGACTAGCTCATTAACTTTTACTGTGCAAATGATAAAACAACTTGAAATAAATACTTTTCGTTGTTTTTTTTGGTACTCGGTAATATGAAATTTCGAGGTTTTCGAGCTAAATCGCGAGGCACACTTCCCTTACACTCGTCAACAACATATGTATTAGCCATGTTTTCTCATTTTGTCCTCTCTTCACTAATGTATCGACACATAATTTTTCGAGATATTACTAAGAGCTAACTCATGTGCTACTTTTCGTGTGTTATCTTGTAAACAACACGATTTTGTGGCATCGAATGCGCGTGTTGAGAACTGGTTGTCTGTGTTTTTCCTTGTTTTGCCAGGGATTTCTCTGTCAAATTTGCTCAAAAATCGTTGTTGTGCAGTCGGTATACGTTAACAAGCCAAATTCTTCGTTCAATTATTTGTTGAACAGCATCATCATAGGCCATTCACACCATTATTGGATTCCACGAAGCACCACAGTGAGCCTGGTGGCGGAATTTCCTCAAATCGATGACGTCAAGGGTCGCGCGAGGCTGTCTTTGCTGCATAGTTTCCAGAATAAAAGCTCACTTTTTCGTCCAGTAGATCCGAATAATCATGATAACTACATTAGAATCATTATGAAATGATTGCTTTTGTCAATCTGTGTGAGTTTATTCGCTTTTCACCTAATGCGGTTGGTCCAGGAAGTCGTGAAAACAATAAAACCAGTATTCCCAAGCTCAGACAATCAGCGACAAAAGTGGTTGAGAATTTTCCTTCGAAAATGCTTTTCTCCATTTCAACTGCGTAAGCGATGTCTTCTTGGCTTTAATTTCCCCTCCCCCTTATTCAATGTTGAAGCCCAACCACTAGCGCGTTTGATAAACAACATTGAGTTGGGGGGAGGGTTTTAACCAGAAGGGTAGCAGTTTATTTTATGGAAACACAACACCTTTTAGTATGGCGATCTGTAACGATTATAGACATAAAATTCTCAACAATTTTGTCGGTGATTGTAGTCTCACAGGGGTTGTTGAAAAGGAGCAAGGCGGTTTTAGAAAGAATCACGGCACTGTAGATAGCATTTCGGTTCTGAAGTCGGTAATAGACAAATATGTTAAAAGCAAACCAAAGAAAAAGAAAAACCTGCTGTTTTCTTGCTTCATTGATTTCCAAAAGCCTTCGACTGTATCCCCCGTCAAAAACTGTTAAAGAAATTACAAAGCGTTGGGGTATTCGGAAAATTCCTTAAATTAGTAGCATCAATGTATACAACCGATAATCAGCAGTAAAACTAGGTGACACCGTAACCCCAGCTTTCGAGTGTAAAACCGGCGTGAAGCAGGGATGTATGATCAGCCCCACCCTATTTAATCTTTACTTACATGATTTACCCGACTTACTCAATCAACAGAATAATGAGGATGTAAATTAGACGAGAGCCCATTGAGTTGCCTCATATATGCCGATGATCTAGTGATATTCTCAAAATCGGAACGTGGCTTACAAAGATATTTGCATGTAGTCGAAACTTTTTGTGAGGAATCAGGTCTGAAAGTGAATTAGAAAGACAAAAATACTTATTTTCAATAACAATGGTAAACAATAATAATTATATTTTCTCTCTCGATGGAAGGAGACTTGAAATGTTAAATCGTATAAGTATTTAGGCTTACAGATGTCAGCATTTGGAAATTTCACACTCGCCAAGCACGAACTCAAGAAGACAGCTCTCAAAGCTCTTTTTAAGTTCAAAAAAGAAATGGGCGATTTTTTCCGATCGAAACCAAAATTAACGCTTAGACTTTTTGATGCACTGATAATATATAGATTTAGGCACTGCCTAAAAGCGGAGCTCCCAATCACCAATCCCACTGATATTAATAATGGGTATTTCGAAAAATATATGTGCCCTGGGATGGGCAACACTAGTTGTTGACCCCCGTGCATCCAGTATTTCCAAAATGTGTTACCCCCATGCATACAGAATGTGTTACCCCCATGCATATAGAATGCATAGAATGCCTGAGAGGTTAAACTAGCTTACAGCTTTGAGCCCCCCCCCCCCCCCCCCCCCAGTTGGTACTAAGTTGTCAGGCCTGTTTGAGTCACCCGATTACAATTGGAGGCTCTAACCATGTAGGAATTATATTATTCTTCAATGGGGTTGTGGGGGCATTCTTCCCAAGAAAAATTGTTGACATTTCAATTTTACAATATGACTGGAAATGTAACAGAACTTAGAACAAGTTCGTTGCATCCTCCTCATTCGTCGGAAAGATGTGTGTATCCCCTAAGAATTTCACCTGCCCACCCCCCCTCCCCCCCCCCCACCCCATTTAAATGGAATGTAGCCTTAGATGCTAGTTTGTACTACAGATACAAGTCAAGCAATAGTGAAGACGGTAAAATTGTTATCTAAAGCATTGAAAATTATGTCAAACACAAATGGAAACCAATATACCACTGACAATGAAAAGACACATTTTTCAATCCCCATGGGTTATGCCTAGACTTCCTCAAAGTCCTTCAAATTTTTGCTTGCTTGTATCCTATGAGAGGTTGACTTTGAGCAAGTCTAGGGTTTGCCTGATAAACACATAGGGGTAAATTTTAGACTGAAGTATACCATTTGGCAAAGCATGGAATATGTAAGATTTTACTACTTTGAGTAACTTTGTAATTCTCAATGTGTGTTCTTAAGTTAAAAATTATCAAAGAGAAATGGAAACCTTTCCAACATTCTCTAACGTACTTCTTTCTGTGCCCATCGCTCTGAGTCCCCTCCATGGGTTGTCACTGCACTATGGGCCGGCTACACCATATTGAGTCAGCGGATTTCCATCAAGGGGCTCTATACTGTGTTATTTAGATGCTAGTTTGAACAATAGATCCAAGTCAAGCAATAGTGAAGTTGGATAACTCTTTATCAAAAGCACAATGGAAACCATTATACGACCAAGAGGGAAAAATACAAAATTTTCAATCCCCATGGATTATACACTGCCTGATAACCCATCATGGGCAATTCCAGAAAATATATGTACCCCCACCACGGGCGGCACTAGGTTTTGACCATCCCCCCCCCCCCCCCCTCCCCATGCATCCAGAATTTCCAAAATGGCTTACCCCCACCCCCATGCATATAGAATTCCTGAGAGGTTAATCTACAATCCAGCTTCCAGCTTCAAAAACCCCATGCAGGCAGAATTCCGAGCTTGAAAACCCCCCTCCCATTCAGAATTTCCAAATGCTGGCCATCCCGGGGTACATTTATTTTCTGGAATTGTCCAAAGGCACAAAAATTTTTAGACACAAAGTATGCCATATGGACCAAGAGGAAAAATACAAAATTTTCAATCCCCATGGATACACTGCCTGATAACCCATCATGGGCAATTCCAGAAAATATATGTACCCCCCACCACAGGCGGCACTAAGTTTTGACCATCCCCCCCCCCGCCCTCCCTCCCATGCATCCAGAATTTCCAAAATGGCTTACCCCCACCCCCATGCATATAGAATTCCTAAGAGGTTAACCTACAATAGCTTCCAGCTTCAAAAAAAAAACATGCAGGCAGAATTCCGAGCTTGAAAACCCCCCTCTCATTCAGAATTTCCAAATGCTGGCCATCCCCGGGTACATATATTTTCTGGAATTGTCCAAAGGCACAAAAATTTTTAGACACAAAGTATGCCATAAGGACCAAGAGGGAAAAATACAAATTTTCAATCCCCATGGATACACTGCCTGATAACCCATCATGGGCAATTCCAGAAAATATATGTACCCCCACCACGGGCGGCACTAGGTTTTGACCATCCCCCCCTCCCCATGCATCCAGAATTTCCAAAATGGCTTACCCCCACCCCCATGCATATAGAATTCCTAAGAGGTTAACCTACAATAGCTTCCAGCTTCAAAAAAAAAAACATGCAGGCAGAATTCCGAGCTTGAAAACCCCCCTCTCATTCAGAATTTCCAAATGCTGGCCATCCCCGGGGTACATATATTTTCTGGAATTGTCCAAAGGCACAAAAATTTTTAGACACAAAGTATGCCATAAGGACCAAGAGGGAAAAATACAAAATTTTCAATCCCCATGGATACACTGCCTGATAACCCATCATGGGCAATTCCAGAAAATATATGTACCCCCACCACGGGCGGCACTAGTTTTGACCATCCCCCCCCTCCCATGCATCCAGAATTTCCAAAATGGCTTACCCCCACCCCCATGCATATAGAATTCCTAAGAGGTTAACCTACAATAGCTTCCAGCTTCAAAAAAAAAATGCAGGCAGAATTCCGAGCTTGAAACCCCCCTCTCATTCAGAATTTCCAATGCTGGCCATCCCCGGGGTACATATATTTTCTGGAATTGTCCAAAGGCACAAAATTTTTAGACACAAAGTATGCCATAAGGACCAAGAGGGAAAAATACAAAATTTTCAATCCCCATGGATACACTGCCTGATAACCCATCATGGGCAATTCCAGAAAATATATGTACCCCCACCACAGGCGGCACTAGGTTTTGACCATCCCCCCCCGCCCTCCCTCCCCATGCATCCAGAATTTCCAAATGGCTTACCCCCACACCCATGCATATAGAATTCCTGAGAGGTTAACCTACAATAGCTTCCAGCTTAAAAAAAAACCATGCAGGCAGAATTCTGAGCTTGAAAACCCCCCTCCCATTCAGAATTTCCAAATGCTGGCCATCCCGGGGTACATATATTTTCTGGAATTGTCCAAAGGCACAAAAATTTTTAGACACAAAGTATGCCATATAGACCAAGAGGAAAAATACAAAATTTTCAATCCCCATGGATACACTGCCTGATAACCCATCATGGGCAATTCCAGAAAATATATGTACACCCACCACAGGCGGCACTAGGTTTTGTCCATCCCCCCCCCCCCCCCCCCGCCCTCCCTCCCCATGCATCCAGAATTTCTGAGCTTGAAACCCCCCTCCCATTCAGAATTTCCAATGCTGGCCATCCCCGGGGTACATATATTTTTCTGGAATTATCCAAAGGTACAAAAATTTTTAGACACAAAGTATGTCATATGGAAAAATTCGGTGTTAAATTTTACTGTCTCAATGACCAATTGGTATTTTTAATCTAAATAAAACCCTGTTTGTACAGTGTATAACATAATTTTGTTTTCCACAGGGAATGGGCATACTTCTACTAATCACAATGACTTTGTAAATAGTGAATGAAATTCTAGCAAACAACATGTACTATACTAAATACATTAATTCATTTGTTTTCCTATTGTTACTACTGGCACTGCCATTTGGTAGTAGCGGAGCTCCTGCGCGGGCCGAAGGCCCGCGCAAGCGGAGCACCATACCTAAGGAAATAACGTCTAACTATAGAGTTGATTTTCAAACGTCACGGGCTTTCTTGCTCATTTTGCTTACGTTATTGACGGCGCCAAGTCAAATGATTAGGGCGTTAAAATGGTATCGCCCAAAAGATGAATGTGTCCAAGTTTGGTTGCCATAGGTTGTTCCCTTCTTGAGATATGATTTTTTTTGTTTTTTTCTGGTATTAAAGGTATACCGTACGTCCGTCCGTCCGTCCGCCGTACGCGGAAACTCATGGGAACCCTGTGGTATACTAAGAAAATTAACAAATCTCACGAAGGGATGGACCTCAGACAACCAAACTTGGGTGAAGTTATCTAAGTGGCAAGGGGGATGCAACTGCATGGTCACGTGGTATGACGTCATTGATGACGTCATCATAGGAGAACATGATATATCTCAAGAAGGGATGAACCTCAGACAACCAAACTTGGGTGAAGTTATTTAAGTGGCAAGGGGGGTGCAACTGCATGGTCACGTGGTATGACGTCATTGATGACGTCATCATAGGAGAAACATGATATATCTCAAGAAGGGATGAACCTCAGACAACCAAACTTGGTGAAGTTATCTAAGTGGCAAGGGGGGTGCAACTGCATGGTCACGTGGAAAGACGTCATTAATGACGTCATCATAGGACAAACATGATATATCTCAAGAAGGGATGAACCTCAGACAACCAACTTGGGTGAAGTTATCTAAGTGGCAGGGGGGTGCAACTGCATGGTCACGTGGTATGACGTCATTGATGACGTCATCATAGGAGAAACATGACATATCTCAAGAAGGGATGAACCTCAAACAACCAAACTTGGGTGAAGTTGTCTAAGTGGCAGGGGGGTGCAACTGCATGGTCACGTGGTATGACGTCATTGATGACGTCATCATAGCAGAAAAATGATATATCTCAAGAAGGGATGAACCTCAGACAACCAAACTTGGGTGAAGTTATCTAAGTGGCAAGGGGGTGCAACTACATGGTCACGTGGTATGACGTCATTGATGACGTCATCATAGGAGAAACATGATATATCTCAAGAAGGGATGAACCTCAGACAACCAAACTTGGGTGAAGTTGTCTAAGTGGCAAGGGGGGTGCAACTGCATGGTCACGTGGTATGACGTCATTGATGACGTCATCATAGCAGAAAAATGATGTATCTCAAGAAGGGATGAACTTCAGACAACCAAACTTGGGTGAAATTATCTAAGTGGCAAGGGGGGTGCAACTGCATGGTCACGTGGTATGAAGTCATTGATGGCGTCATCATAGCAGAAAAATGATGTATCTCAAGAAGGGATGAACTTCAGACAACCAAACTTGGGTGAAGTTATCTAAGTGGCAAGGGGTGCAACTGCATGGTCACGTGGTATGACGTCATTGATGACGTCATCATAGGAGAAACATGATATATCTCAAGGAGGGAAAAACCTCAGACAACCAAACTTGGTGAAGTTGTCTAAGTGGCAAGGGGGGTACAACTGCATGGTCACGTGGCATGACGTCATGATGACGTCATCAAACGTGAAAAGGGTAACATCGTTGAAGGGATGATCCTTAGATAACCACATTTGGATGAACAAGTGCTTAGTCACGTGGTATAACGGTGCAAGGCTATCTATTAATGTACAATGGCAACCTTTTTGTCTCGTTAAAAAAAATATGTAACCGGGAGCTCCGCTTTTAGCCAGTGGCTAAATCTATATATTAAATTACACAGTCCATGCATGTTGAAAGTCAAGTGTTTGAGCCAATTCAACAGAATTAAATTTACTGTAATACCATATTTTTTTGCTAGAAAATAATTTTTCAGTACCATAAGTCAATATCTTGCCGCTTGGATTTGGAAGTCCAAGGTACTAAGGTGATCACCAAGACTCCAATACCATTAACCAGTTTCCGGTTGCAGCACTTTTGCCTTAGATTTTCCTTGTGTCGATTTTGGGAGTGTTTTTATAACTCGTTTGCAAAAGCTGAGAAGGCTTAATTAGCCTTCGTTGTTAGAAAACACGACTAAGTCGTTCTTAAAGACTAATAATAGAATTCTAGAGATCTTTAGTTAGGGTCGCATATAAGCTAAACACGTTGAGTTGTGACTAGACTCGCGACCTCTCACTCAGATTCAAGAAAAGTCGACATGCTCGAAAAAAGAAACAGCGAATTTTACCTTCATCCTGAGTAGCTTTTCCCCCGTGTAGGAATAACCTGAATGTAAATCTGTTCGGAACTTGTGAATGTCCTGCCATCTCCCTATAAACAGTGCTCTTATCCAGCAGTGACTTTGATCCACGAATCGATTGTTTTAACGACTTGCCGCCATTGACTCTCCAAACAATTAATTCTCAAAGTATGACCTTCTTGACTCACGCTACTGCCGTAATGTACAATGTAGCGTCTCGCAGTTACTTTTACCTTTCGACAAAATTCTGTACCATTATAAATTCCACTGTTTTGTGAAAGAAAGGGCGAATAAACAATCTCTGCCGCAATAGCAGGATTTGCGCTTAAAGTTTAAGCCTTCTTGTCAGAACAGGAAATTTCTTCAGACACTCGTAGTCCCTGGCCCATAGCAGGATTTGCGCTGAAAAGTTTAAGCCTTCTTGTCAGATAACAGGAAATTCCTTCAGACACTCGTAGTCCCTGGCTTTTTGTAAACATACTTTTCAGTAGAACAGTTCTGCAGTCGCTTGGAAGAATGGTTTCGATCAAAAGACTCTTGATATATTTTCAAACAGATTGCTCGAGAATAATTCACCAATATTGAGCACCTCCTATCCCCCCCGCCACGACAACTCACCCCCTCCCTCCCTCCGTCACTCGACCGGCGGCGCCACCCCGACAAATCACCCCTCCCCCCGTATAAAAAAAAAACCGTCACTCGACCGGCGGCGCATGTTGTGACGTCACGCCTGTGACGTCAGGCTTCAGGAAGCACACACGCTCGCTCGACGTTCAAAATTCAGTCGTATCCCTTTGCGCCCGTTCCCGCCTGTGATACTTTGGTACCCTGTGGATATCACGCCTGTGACGTCAGGCTTCAGGAAGCACACACGCGCGCTCGACGTTCAAAATTCAGTCGTATCCCTTTGCGCCCATTACCGCCTGTGATACTTTGGGTACCCTGTGGATATCATACATGCGCTACATTTGCCATCGTGGGACGCTCTTTTCTTAGGTATGGTGCTCCGCTCTGCGGCCTTCGGCCGCTAAGGAGCTCCGCTATTACCCATACTCCTTTACGGCAGCGAAATATGGGAAATAGAAACCGCTACCTCAAATGATAAAGAACCAATGGAACAAGTACATACTAAATTCTGCAAAATGTTGCTAGGAGTTAACAAATATGCAAGTAACAACGCATGCAGAAGCGAACTTGGAAGATTCCCGTTAAGGACACAAGCACAGATAAGGTCTCTAAACTTCTGGCTTAAACTTGCCAGCCCTAGTACTTCCCCAAAATTATCTAAAATTGCTTACCATGACTGTCAAAACTCAGAAAACAAAGCATTTTGGAACACGAAAGTAAAAATCGACTGAACCAGATAGGATTCGCAGAAATCTGGCTCAACCAAGACAGGCTCGGAGAAAACACCAACTTAGTTGGGCAAACTATTAAACAACGAATCAAAGATATTGAAATTCAGACATGGCTAGCGAGATCCACAATGACTGCAGAAAAGAGAGCAACCAACAAAATAAGTTAAGAACGTTTAGGAAATTTAAGACCTCTTACGATTTGGAACCCTATCTTAATCAAGTCCCCAATATTAAACACAGAACTGCATTAACAAAATTACGAATAAGTAGCCATAAACTAGAATCGAAGTCGGGCGACACAAGAAGCCATATCAAAAAGTAGAGGAAAGACTTTGCCGTTTATGTTGCAATGGAGAAATAGAAGATGAAAAACACTTCCTATTAAATTGTAGTTATTTTAAAATTGAACGGAAATACTTTTCAAACAGATAGAGCAGTCATGGAAAATTAAGACAAGCAGAATATATACCCCTGCAAGGCGGCTGAGATCTTCATCCAAGCTCTTACTTAAACCAAAGACAGCCAAGCTGATCTCTTATGGAGAACGGAGTTTCCAGGTAGCAGCACCCAGTCTATGGAACACCCTCCCTGAATCCATTCGCCTAAGCCAGACCCTAAGCACTTTCAAGTCCAATTTAAAAACCCACCTTTTTAAAAAACACTATGGTTGCTAACATGTGCCTGGAAATTTTTTACGTTTTACCATGTGCCTGAGAAATGTTTTACGTTTTTAACCATTTTTACTCTATTTTAACTATCTTTATCATTGCTTTTATTTTTTCTTGCGCAGTAAATTTCTTGTAAAGCGCTATTGAGCTATAGGAAATAGCGCTATATAATGTAAGCATTATTATTATTATTATTATTAGAATATCAGACAATGAGCTCTTCCTCTTACTGATAAATCCACCTGAAAACTTAAGCAAAATTATTTCAAAGTATATTTTTAATGCATTTACTGCAAGACAGAATTTTCTTTCCTTTTAATGACCAATAACAGCATGATCTACTGATAAGATATATCCTAAATGTTTGTTTTTGCTTTAATTATTTTATTAATTTATTGGAATTACACCGATGTAAATTTAGTCATTTACAAAGTGCCAATAAAACATGTCTATGTCTATGTCTATGTCTATGTCTTCTCCGCATGAAAACTTCACCAGAACGCACTAGCGAGCGCTTTATACTGCCGACACCAGCAAGCTATTAGCAAGCGTTTGCGTGTGTTTCCAGGGAAAATAAACTGGGAAACATTGGAGAAAGCGGCGAAAAATTCGATGAGCATTCTAAGCTCCACTAGAACGCTAAAGTACCGACACCAGCAGGCTAAAAATAATAAAAGACTACCTTCGACTGAGCTGCCATTTTATTGCATGCGCCGAGCGCTTATTGGCTAGATTTGACAGTTATTGTGCATGTTATTCGATGCGAGGCGTTGAGCCGTGACGGGGGAGGACACGACAAAACATGTGAAGTGCCTGCCGGCTCTCCTTTCTATTCTTCCCCCCCCCCCCCCCCCCCCCCCCGCAACACAGGAATAATTAATTTACTGATGCACGGTAATTTACGTTGAAACTAATGTAAAACAACCGCCACCGGATGTTTGAGTTAATGGAATGGCCAAAGTAGAGGGCTGATTCCAGTGATTCTGCTTGGCTTGAATTGAATTTTAATAGTGCTCCGAAAACTCATTATTTTGGGCTCTTCTCTCGGCACTAAGTTGTATAGTAATGTATTAAACTTTACCGAAGGTCCGATTGCAAATACCATGAACTACTAAAATGTTCGAACATTATCTACCGAGGAAAGAAATCGTGAAAGCGCAATGAATTTATTACAATAATGTCGCGTTAAAATGTGTCGTTATTACGTATTATTTCTTGCTAAGATGTATATAGACGAGAACCTTGTGGCATTGGTAAAACTTAGTAACCAAGTTTGATCATTAAATGTGCTTATTCGGTATAGAAGAAAATTGCAAAGTTACGGCATTCACCCTCTAGTCTTGCACGCAGATTTGAAGCTCTCTTATTTATGAATGATAATGAAATCTGGCGTTTCTCCAGGGGGAGCACAGTAGGCCTACACTAATCAGCGAACAAAGTGTTTGTGTTCCATAGGGACTTTAACAGACAATTGTTATTTTCGGAGCGTGACTGCCATTGATTAGATTTGGCCTAATGCGCTCCCCCTGGAAAAGCGTCAGATTTCATTATCATTCATAAACAAGAGAGCTTCAAATCTGCGTGCAAGACTAAAGGGTGAATGTCGTAACTTTGCAATTTTCTTCTATACTGAATAAGCACATATAATGGTCAAACTTGGTTACTAAGTTTTACCAATGTCTATATACATCTTAGCAAGAAATAATACCTAATAACAACACATTTTAACGCGACATTATTGTAATAAATTCATTGCGCTTTCACGCTTTCTTTCCTCGGTAAATAATTTTCGAACATTTTAGTAGTTCATGGTATTTGCAATCGGACCTTCGATAAAGTTTAATACATTACTATACAACATAGTGCCGAGAGAAGAGCCCAAAATAATGAGTTTTCGGAGCACTATTAAAATTCAATTCAAGCCAAGCAGAATCACTGGAATCAGCCTTCCACTTTGGCCAAAGTTGGCGGCATTTTTATTACCGCGTTTCTGTTCCGACGAATTTTCTGTAACTTAGCTTGATTTGAGATTACTTCAACTGGAATCGATTTCTGGAATTTGAACCAAAAAAACCGGCAAATTTTTTTTCTAGTACGACCTGAATAGGAAATTAGGGCCTCACAAAGATTTAGATTGTGACTTCTAAAATTGTTTCCAAGAAGATCGGTTATTAAGAACTTATTTATACATCATTAAAGTAGGATTTGAAAAAAGAATTATAACAATAGAGGAAAAGATGCAAAAGTTATAGCCTAGAGTTTGGCGACGCAGATTTGTGCTCTAGACACAGTTGGGTGCATTTTGAATTTCGAATGAGTCACCTTAAGACGTTGAGGTTTTTATATTGCTTGTAAAGTTTTACTCCAATGCAATATTCAAACTACTGCTGGCTTGTCACTTCATTGCTTGATCATCCATTAAATGTTTGTTGACCTTGAATAAATTCTATAAGACGAATAATCAACTGCCAAGTCCACATATTTCGTGAACTCTGTTCGACGCATGCTCCCTATTACACAACTCTCTTTGGTACAGGGCGCTTTCTATCAGCACACCTAGACTGTGGAACAAGCTCGCAATTCGAGGAAGATGGCAAAATACCATACATAAAATTGGGTACTAGAAAACAAAATAATACCATTATATGCACAAAACTGATGAACACCGCGGGGCACTTTAATGGATGATCAAGCAATGTAGCGATCAGCCGCCATTTGAATATTCCATCAGTTCAATCTTCATCTGGCAATCATTACGCGTACACCTAACTTCAATAGACACACTTTTAAAATAGTTTTCTGCTAGCTCGATGTCTTTTGATAGCATGATGACTTCAAGCAGGCGGAACCACATGTGCTTCTTCTTTCTTGGCATGTGTATGCATGTACCTCATAGAGTTCTCCTCTTTGCCACTCAAGACGTACTCACCGCCACTACTTATCCATCATCTCTGGTAATCTTGTCTTTCGGGGTTCCCGAGATGATTGTGAGCTTTATGGCGCCGTGGATGGTCCCGTATATTCCTTATACTGCTTCTGTGGCAACCGGTAGCATCGTGACGTTCCTAGCGACTTTGGTGATTGTGTTTTCTGAGTCTATTCCTGTGCGACTTGGTGCATCCTCTTTGCATGGAGTCGTATTTGGGTGGAATCAAAGTCTGTTTCCCTCCATGGCGGCAAGATTCACAAACCAAAGCGAGACATCAGTGGCCCTCCAAATTGGCATGAACGCGGCGGATATCATTTGCAGTCTGTTTTACACAGGTAAAGATCATTAGAAATAAATGTTAAGTTATTTCAGGGAGACCGTTTTTGCGATCAAAATTTAAGGAGGCTCATAATAGGTCCATATCAACGAAACAGGGGTCATTCTTTTTAATTAGCAAAAGTTCAATGTGAAATCTCGACAAGTCCTAACGCCCTTGCAATTACGACGTGGTTCCCTGTGGTGCGATCATTTTCTAGGCGAAGCGATTTGAACTCAGTTCTTTCTTAGACCCCGTCCACACTACACCGTTTTCAAACGAAAACCGATACTTTTTGCTCCGGATACGGCTATCGTCCACACTACATATCAAAAATACCCTGATCAAAACCGACGTTTTTGAAACACTCACGGCCAAAACCAAATTTGGAAGTATTTACCTTATTTGGAAGTGATGGTAGATCCCCTTCTGAAAAGAATTTCGGCGACATTTGCCAGAAAAACACTGAATTTTGACGAGAACTTCCAGGCATTTTAGCGACTCAATATTTCAAAGCATCCTCCATGTTGGATCTAGCTTAGCTGCCAGGCCTGATCTATTTTGAGCTTCCACCGGGAGCCCGCGCGGCTCGCCCCAGTCTCATTATAGGCATTTTGCAAAAACGACGGCTTAATTTTGATATGCAACGCCGAAAACGATCACCAAAAACCGCGAAAACGATACCAAAACAATACGAAAACGATAAGTGTGGACGCGAATCTTTTCGAAAACGGTGCAAAAAGTATCCTGACGTGTGGACGGGGTCTTAGTTTTTTGTGGAAGCATTCTACATGGTGGCTTTGTCCTTCACATACGAAATCGCATGAATTGGAACTTCGCTGCAGATTAATCGTTTCCAACATAAACTCGCCAACAGGTAAGATTTCGACTTTGTCTTCAATGACTGTGAAATGTTTAAAGTTTGAAAACGGCGTTTATTTTTTATGGCCCTTTATTTTACCTTCGCCTACCCATGGAAACGCGCTAAAATGCCGCGCTCTGATTGGCGGTGACCCGATGACAATGCGATTTTAATAAGTGTATATAAGGGGTGGACCATTAGAAATTGGGGGAGGGGGGGGGGGGGGTGGCAATTTTTTTGCGCATGAATTTTTTTTTCGGGGATGAGGTAGTGCAAGAATTTTTTTCTGAATTTGTATCATGTTTTTTACTAGCTTGGATCCCTGCAAGATTTTTATTTTGGAAGGATTGGCCTTGCTCGAATTTTTTTTGGGAATTGCTACCCCCCCTCCCCCAATTTCTAATGGTCCACCCCTAACACAAGCCATGGCATTTCTCATTCTCATCAGTTATAATAATAATAATAATAATCGTTTATTGCAACACCTTGGCAGTATAAAACTGAATTACAGTGAGGGTCAGCGAAATAATACATTTACAAAACATAAAGCACTAATTACAAACATTATGATCGGTAGCGCATGGAACAAAGCTATTGAAGCGCTTGGTTTTACCTTGACATCGATCCAGTCTCACAGCCGTGTGAGACAATGCTCCCTCGTGGGAACTTATCTGGGACACGTTCAGGAATAGCCACGGAATCGATATCATGTGGAACGAAGTGCGATGTTAGGCTTGACAGAAAGTTGTTCACAGAGGGCTTCAGTGCTGGGCGTGTCGACCCATAAGAGCTGGTGCCACCACTCCGTCGCGCTTGTTAAGCCACCAATAGCCTTGATGTTAGACCACCATCGGGACACATTTGTGTCTTTAAGTGCGGAGAATTTGTTGTTGTAGAAAATTCGTTTGCAGTTCTTGATTTCTCTCTGGGCCAGGTTTCTAAGGGATTTGTACATAGACGAGTCCTTTCCACTTGTGTTTAGTGCATGTTGTCGCCTAGCAACCAATGATTTAACTTTGGTTGAAACCCATGGTTTGTCTGAGGAACATACTTCAATCTTACCAGCAGGCAAGTAGGTGTCGACAGCATCGCGTAGAATCGAGTAGAAGATATTCAGTTTGTCATTGATATTAGATGCATTATTTACACAGCCCCAAGTGCAGCTAGAGATCCACCGACCAAATGCACAGAGATTACTCTCCCTCAGATCACGCCTTTGACACACTTCTTGGTCGCATTGGGTGTATAGCTGTTTCTGGGTAGGATTGCGCAGGATCAGTGAACACCTTTGGCCTGTTAGTGAGAATCCAATCCAAAATCCCTGTGTCTCATGTAAGAACCTTTACGATTTGTGTCAGTCCAGTGCGTTGTTTCATGTAGTGCGCCTTGAGACCAGTGCTCGATAGGTTGAAATCGCCAGTTATAGCCACAAGTCCACAAGGCCGTCAGGGTGTTTCGACAGCTAGGAACGTGTCAGTATTCTTTTGTAGGTGGTCCGTGAGAACGATATTGCTTTCTCTGTTGGAGTCAGTTGGGTGATTGACTACACCAATAAGGATACAGGAGACTGAACGCGGAAGTTAATAAGTTAATAAGTTAATAGAGTTAACAGAGATTCGACCTCATTTATTTCAAAGTCCAGTAAACGCATACATGGGAAGTGACAGTTAAAGCGGGACTGTCACGGTACGCGCATGCTCGAGCAAAGACCGCCGATCCCATAACTATCATTCAAAACGGGGATTCCCTGTTTAAATAAACCAATCACGGGACACTTCGTTTTCGCGGGAAAGTAGCCACGCCCCGCGCGACGTTGCCTCTGGGAAAACATAATTTGGAGTTCATTCGTCAGGAAGCGTTTTTAGGGTTTTTTAGGCAAATGAGCTGCAAAATCGTTGTCTGAGGTGAAGATACCGTACCATGTCTCGTGGACCCTTTTCGATATCCCGATCCTGCTTTTATTGTGTTCCCAAGCCATTTTGGCGTAAGGACGACCTCGATTAGGCCTTTCTTGTTGGGCAGCCATCAGTGAAAATGACGCTCGAGTCTCATTCAATTTAAAACGACAAACAATATTGCATCGACTCCAAAATTTGGTCACGATACTAAGGATATCTCAGGAGAGAATATCCGTTAAGAATTAAGGGGTTCTTTGACCGATTTGTGAGACGGACTCACACGCACGTGATTTTGTCGCACCAAAATCAGGGAGACCAGTGCAAAAAAAAGCTCCATATTTTTCCGCATGGGGGGACGGGGTACTCATTCTGATGGGAGGTTATTAGTAATGTAGTCTTATGTAAATCGACTCACCTTATGGAAGGGGGAACTCAGGGAAATCATGACCCCCCTCCGGCCATCCATATGGCCGTTGTGACTTTTTTCTCTTCCGTTTTTTAACAGAGAACACTTTAAGTAAAATAAATTTGCCCCTTACACTCCGTGAATTTTTCACGGGCATCAGCTAGTTTGTAATATATTTGTCTACCATTTCAAAATCTGGAGTAAAAGATAAGAGAATGACCATACATGGATATCATGTCAAATCGGTATTAAACAAGATGACGATGCAAGAAATCCTTTGCCTTGGATATTGCTCTTCTGGTGATTTCTGGTCGATGAGGAGTCACATTGTCTGTTGCCGCGAGCACTTCACTTTTTAAATCATCGTCATCCCATTCATCTCGATATCAAATGCAAATATTGTGCAAAACTGCACAGGCAATAGCACATTTTACGGCCAATTCTAGTCCACTACCGAAACGTTTTAAAAGTACTCGCCAACGTGACTTCAAAATGCCGAATGCGCGTTCAACTTTTACTTCTTTTTTTCCAAGCTGTGCCAGGTGTCGATCGCGCGCCAGTTACTATATAATGTTGATGACCCTTAGAAGCCACATGTAAATGACATGTAAATGAGCGTATTTTTATTCTTGTCCAATTCGATGTTTTTCGTTTTTAAATAAAAATATAGCATATAAATCATGGCCCTTACCTGCCCACCACCTTTCCTGCCTTAGATTATTTTCTTTGTTTACACCTACATTTCAGAATTGCGGTCCTTCAAAGTTAGAGGTCAAGTGCAGGAAAAACTGTAGGCAGCCTCCTTAAATTTGCATTTGTTGAATGAGGCATGACGTCAACAACGGCGTCATGAAATTATTAAATATCCATTAATTTGCGAATGCCGATGCTTTGACTCTGAAACTAAGGACTAAAATTTTGGTTCGCGGATAACGGATCTAGCGTACACTCACTTAAAGCTTAGAGCGGTTTTCACATGACTGTCGTGAAAACAATTGCAATTGAGCAATCACTAGCCAATCAGAATCAAGAGAAATCACGACTTGCTCCTAAATGGCTTTTTTCTCAGCCAATTGCAAGCCGAACCAATTCCTAAGTAATTACGCATTTGTATTTACTACAGAATTTGATTGGCTGAGAGAAACGAGTAGCCAATGAGAACGCAAAGCAATCGCAATTACATAACAAGTCTTGACAGTCATGTGAAATGCACACTCTATATGACAATTTCCAATCAAGTAAACCCACGATTTACAATGTTCTCTTTGATTTATCGTAGGCATGACAATATCTGCCTGCGTGTCGCCAAGAATAACCGTTGCAACTTCACTCTCTTTCCTCGTCATCCTCATCACCGCTTACGTCATCTTGGACAAACAGCAGATACAGACACAAGAACAGGGTGACCACCAATATATAGAGTACCATACGCTACAAGATGAGGAGACAGGAGTTCCAAATCACGGCCAAGACAAGAGTGCTGTAACGTGGGCAGGAAGGATGAAGGCTTTGCTGGCAAGTTCTTCCCATAATGCTTAGCTGGTATACTGGATTTTTTGCAGTGTACCTGTCCCAGTTGTCAATCCTCACGACACTAGCATTTCCTAACGCACCTTTCTCACCAGCAAATCACTTTAAATACAACTATCTCACAAGCTCCATCGCACGAGTTCTAGGGGGGACAGAAATAATGATAGTATTCTGGGTTTGTCCAAGTTTCTTAAAACACGTTCGAATAAAGAAGGTCCCGCTGTTGGCGTTTGTTTGCTTTCTTCATGCTGTCCTATTTCTTTTGGCAACTTGGTACAGATTTATCCCTAGTGTTGGTGTGATACTCGCCTTAACGTTCACACAAAGTTTCTTGTTTGGTGAGATTTTGATCAACGGAACGTTAAATGCCACAGATGAATTTCAAACATTAGTAGATAAAGGTATTGCTATAGGTATGCTACAGTTTTTAGGCGGCGTCGGTATAGTTGCGGCGGCTGCCAGCGGACTCATACTTGAAGGAGTTTTAGAAAGACACTGTGAAAATGACCTGGCTCTTGGAATATATTGCATTACAAGGATCAAAGCAAGTGGGAGCTGGACACATGCTGTTTGCCAAATGTGAATCAAATCAAGACATGATGGATGAAACAGTGACAAGTATGCAAGTACAAGTATGCAGACGTGACTTTATCATATAACCAATGTTATTATATAGACACGAGTGTTTTACTGGGAAAATAATGCTTTCCTACGTTTAGCAACGTGAGCAGGAAAGCGTTTTCATTGCGGTTCCGTAGCATACCTTCTATTGTCATTGGACAATAGATTTCTATTATGGATAGCCTTCATTGTTCATTTCGGCTATATATACATTGTTTAAATTAGCGAGCTTTCTCTCGCTTGTTGAACAGCAAAACGAGATGTTTTATTGTGACCAAATTTCACTTGTTATAGTTTAGAATTTAAAATAAATATTTATTCTCGTGGTTAGGATTAAACTCTAGCCCTCGGAGTAGTACGCTGCTTTTTTGCGAGCAGGGTCCGTTTCCCACTGGGTTTTTGTCCCAAAGAAGTGAGTTTTATCCCAGTGGGTTTTTCGCGCGCAGTGTACGGATTTATGTATTTCTTAGTCATGTGGTTGTAAACATAGTTTTCAAATATATTTTGATAGAAATTCTAGTCTATTGAATAGGTAGATAGATAAGTTTATTTACGCCTCTTGCAGTGCAAGCACTGAATTGCAGGCGGTGGTCTGCAAAGACAATACGATAGCATTCTCGCACATTGAGTCATGTTTATTATTATTGTAATTTTTCTTTGATGTAAATATTTTAAGGTAGTATATATTGAACAATAAATGTTGATTGCACGCTGTTCACCAAGCAATCGGCAATGTCACACTCCAGCTATTGTCTTGTCGTTATTATGTTCGTGGCTTCATAAGCGAAGGGATAGAAATGAATACGCCACACGTAGATCTCATACAAAGCTACATCCGGGACGTGAGTGACATATTTTCCATATCCTCACTAGTGAGGATATCAGTCAAAACAAAAGTGCTTGGAAATCAATTGGAATTTTTTTTCTGGTTTGTCTATATAATAAAAAAACTAACAACTTTGTAAACCATTCAAAACATTCACGGCCTGTTTAGTTGACCTTTTTTGTTTTCCGGTGTCGCCTCATCCACCAATTTCCGTATTTCATCAACATTCTTAGACAAAACCCTTTGTTGCTTGTTTTCCATTCTCCCATCACTTCCGACGGACAATATCGTCTGATATCTGTCCCGTGAAAATGCACCATGTGATACGTTTAAAATTGATCACTGGGATATAATTACCCTGCTAGCAGAGGTTTTTTCTGTCAGTCTTTTATTAGCTAGCATTAAGTTGTTCGCATGTCTGGTATGTCGCGTGGTTGTTTGATTTGCACCCGGGAAAAAACCTCTGCCACAACCCGCTTAGAATAAAATTACTTAGGAGCTGAATTTAAAATTATTTATGTCCTTAATAAGTTCCATGAAGCGGGCACTGCCTTGGCTGAGCTCTGTTTGCTGAGAAGCGTGCTTAATAACTATACAACGATTACGTTTTTGGGATGTCTTTGGCCACGCATGTGGCCGTTTATTGAATAACCGTAATTACATTTGTTATTCTTATAACATGAACATGGTTCTCAGCAAAGGTGAGGACACAAAAAACAGCCAAGCTGAAGGCTGGAAAACTTGTGGGAGGTAGTAGGGGTGGAAGGCGGGAAAGCCTTGCGAAGCAAAATGGCGTTTTGTTTGTTCGAGCGCTGAACTTGAGAGGAAGGGTCACGTGACCGATCCCCACCATAGTATGACGTAGCTTGCTGTCGATTTGTCCTCACCCCCCTGGGGCACATATTGTAACCACAACTTTCTGAACATAAATACATTTATTCCCCCTTGTGTAATAAATTCTATTTATGTCCTTAATAAGTTCCATGAAGCGGGCACTGCCTTGGCTGAGCTCTGTTTGCTGAGAAGCGTGCTTAATAACTATACAACGATTACGTTTTTGGGATGTCTTTGGCCACGCGAGTGGCCGTTTATTGAATAACCGTAATTACATTTGTTATTCTTATAACATGAACATGGTTCTCAGCAAAGGTGAGGGCACAAAAAACAGCCACAGCCCAGAGCGCGCGAAGGGCAGCCCCACCCAAAGCCAAGGCAGTGGCAAACGCATGGAATCAATAGAAAAATTGAATTGGCTAACAGAAGATTTAAGCAAAAGTAGTGGAATGGAAAGCATGCCGGAGATGAAACCAGGAGCCCAGCACCCGCATGAAGCAAGTGGCTCATCCCTAGACATGTGGGAAACTCGCATTATAATGGGAGTATAACAACAACAAATGTTTGACTGTAAGCTATCAGCAAAGCTTATCTAATTGATGCTGACGTGAGTATACACCAAATGAAAGAACAGTATCACAGGCGAACTGGGCATATGGAACGGGGTCTGATGTAACGCAGGAATGCGTTAGATTTCCAGCGACCAAAAGATCTTATCTGTGTATCCGACATGCCCTGCGAAGCAGCCCAGGTGGCAGCTCCGATGCGAAAACTGTGCGTCTTAAAAGAGATGTGTCTAGGCCACAGAATTTAAGTGCATTGTTTAGATACGATACAAATTGGTTCCTGCTGATTGGTGAGAGATCTGGCCAACAGAACAAAGGTCCCCGGGCTGTCCCCCTGAGAAGCAGGTATTGGGTTAGAAGGTGTATTGGGCAGCTCGGTTTCGCTGCTTGAATTATTATCTCACATGCGCTGGAAGGAATGTTGTGCTTAAAATATTTCAAGGTAATCTTCACCGCTGTGTATATACCTTGTTGCTCTAGAAAAGAGATTTGGTCAACCTGGATGACCTGATTGGTCTGCTGTCCAGCCTGGTGAGTGATCTCACCAACCCTCAAGGCACCGAAAAAAGCTACCGCACACATTGCTTTTGCCAACTTTTGTTGATAATTAGATGAGATAGTGTGATTCATAGCAGATAAAATCTGTTCCAAGATAGGCAGTGTTATGGAAGTCTGGAATCAGCTGTGTGATTCATTTTAGAGTAGCCTCTTAATGCTAATTTGATCACTTCTGACTTAATGGGATCGAGATGTCCAGCTAGGCGATGTTCAAAACCTATGGCTGATATATATGAGAGCACCGTGGAGGCCGCATACTTGTTTTGGACTAAGTGTGCTACAAATAGCGCTAACATCTCTGTGCTTATCGGCAAATTGAGGTCATAAATCTGGAAGTGCTGTGACTGGAACTGCTTAAACAATTTCCATGGCCTCTAGTACGATGCCAGCGACGACCTAGACAGTGTTCCTACAAGCAAGGTATTCAGGGTAGCCCCCAATCCTCTGGCAGAAGATGGGTTGGAATGGCGGTGGCGTGATCGTCCATACCTGTCATCATTGATTTGAACCTGGGGACCTGTAACCGAGAAAGGCTGTCTGCCAGGTCATTGTTTTTACCGCTGATATGTTTAGCTCGAAACATGATATTATTCTCCAAGCAGGTGAGAACTAGTTTACGGAGTAATGAGAGCATTTGCTTATCCTTAGTAGTTTGCTTATTAATGATATACATTACGCTTTCGTTGTCGGTAAAAAATAACACTCTCTTGTTTCTAATTGTGAACTCCAAATGTTAATGCCCACTACAATTGGATACAGCTCGAGGAATGCAATGTCCTTGCCTTCCATTCTTGGGCCATGCTCCATATGCCCATTTCTTTCCGAAAATAATACCATAGCCTAGCGTTTTAGCTGCGTCAGTATAGAACGTTAGGCTGGCAGATGAAACCCAAGCATCGTCCAGGAACATTGATTTCCCGTTAAATGCCCCTAAAAAGTGTTGCCACATATGGAGATCCTGTTTTGTTTCGTGGGTTATTTTAATAAGATGCTTGGGTTTCTTAACGCCTATAGTTAGGTTGATGAGCCTGCGGAGGAATACCCGGCCTGGAACTATCACATTACAAGCAAAGTTAAGCATGCCGATTAAGGACTGTAGGTCCCTCAAGGTGACCTTTTTTCTGCATAGGGTCTCATTAATGGCTTTAATACATTTCTCAATCTTGTCAGGCGGAAGCCTAGCCTCGTGTTGCTCACAATCAAGCTCGATGCCTGCGAATGTTAATACATTGGACGGGCCTCCGTCTTTTCATTTGCTATGGGGACTCCCAGTGTTTTGCAAAGGTTAAGAAATTTGTGTAAGCTTTCCCTAGTTTTGTCGAGGGACTGTCCTATAATTAGAAAATCGTCCAAAATGTGTATGATATTGTCGATTCCCAGCTTGTTACTTGCGATCCATTGCAACGCTGTAGAAAATTGTTCAAAAATTTTACATGAACTGGCGCACCCAAAAGGGAGACATTTGTCATGAAAAAATTGATCGTTAAGCCTGAATCCTAACAGTGGGTAGTCTAATGGATGGATTGGCAAGTTCCGAAATGCGTTTCTAATATCTGTCTTTGCCATGGCACAACCTTGCCCATTCTTTTAATGATTCGTACGGCATCATCTACTGTTGCATAATGGACGGTTCTATGTTGTTGAAGTATGGAATCATTAACAGAGTCTCCGTAGGGAAATGACAGGTGGTGAATAAGTCTGAACTGTCCCTCAGCCTTTTTGGGTACTAATCCAATAGGGGAGACCTGCATACTATCAAAAGGCAATGTTGGAAAGGGACCGCAACCCTGCCTAAATGTATTTCTTTTTCTATCTTTTCGCTAGCCACGAGTGGGTTTCCAATGCCGATGTTAAATTATCTGAAACAGTGGTCTTCTGGGTACCCTGCGAGTTGATACGAAAACCCACAGAAAAACCCGACATTAGGTATTGTGATAATTCCGGGTCGTACCCTTTCAAAAAATGACCTAGTTGATCCACCCTAATGGGTGTTGGCAGTGCTAGTTGGGGCTCTGCTGGGCAGGGGTTTGCCAGCTTGACCCCTGTATTGCCCATTGGTGGTCCCGCTATCA
Source organism: Scolanthus callimorphus (assembly GCA_033964015.1). Lineage (NCBI taxonomy): Eukaryota > Metazoa > Cnidaria > Anthozoa > Actiniaria > Edwardsiidae > Scolanthus > Scolanthus callimorphus. The sequence goes on from CM066912.1 coordinate 40,436,910, forward strand.
TTTGATTGTTTACATTGCCCGACTGTGTGGTTTGCATTGCACTTGAAACATGTGTGTTTAAAACCACAGTTGTTGTTGCATGGCCTGCCGCCGTGATACCTGAAGCAATAACCTGCAGGGACTTTAGCCCTGTCATTTCTCCGTGAGGGTCGAAAATTATTATTGTTCTTGTTGATAAGGGTTTGTTTGGTGTGATGGGCCCTGAGCCATAACTCGCTATGGATACAATCCCATTGGATTGTTTCCTTTTGTCTTAGGCGCCGGAAAGATTCATCATAGAATTTCCAGTTTGCTGCATTTTTTGCTAGGTCGCGTACAACCTGTATATATTTCATCATCGCAGGGCCTTCCTGGGGAAACCTCTCCAGGTAAATTGCAACAAATATCTGAAAGGCAGTTGACCAGTTATCTATTGAACCTATACTCATATTTTTCTGATGGGGGGTTAGTACCAGTGATTGTGAATCATCATCATTATCCCTCTGGAGTTTAACTGAATAACTTTGGTCTGCTGGTTGTGTATTAAGCAGGAGTTCAATATAGTCATTTGACCAGATTTTGTTCTTCAACTTGTCAGATACCATAGAGCTTAGTGATACATTGGTTGATACAAATGGGTTCTTACTGTTCGCTGGAGCTGTGATGGTAGATGTTTCTCCGGTGATTTGGTTTACGGCTGCCTCAACTGCCACTTGGACTGCTGCTCCTGGGCTGGAGCCTTCTGCCGTTGTCCGTAATGTTGGGGTCCCATCAGATATGAAGGTTATGGGTGTCACTGGTGCTGCCTGGTTAGTGGTGCTGCTTAATGCTGCTGCTGCTGCTACTGCCCTGCCAATAGCCTCCTGTACCTCAGGACTAAGCTGGACCGGCGGTACTGCCGGCTCGTCTGCATTTGCGGTTGAGGTTGATGGCCCTGCAGGGGGTCCACTGACCCGTCTACGTTTGGGTGGCATCACCTGTTAAATAATTAGGATGGAGCAGCATTGTCAAATTTGCTGATAACAGGCAAAATAAATAGAAGCATTGTTGGTTGATGGAATACGACATATATGCCTTAAGCTGTGTAAAGAACTGTAAATAGACCAGGCCCGCAGCTAGCCTGTAGCCAGAAACTAAGGGGAAGACCAGGTAACCGAGCTGTAACTATCGGGTGTAGTGGCCCCGACGGCTCAGTCAGGTATGACTGGGTAAACTTGGTGCCGAGCTACTAGCCCTTGGACAGCTTTTAACGCCTGGCTTAAGAAGGTTGGGGGAACATGTTAGCCCCACAACTATTATCTGGCAGGTATGGTTTTTCCACTTGCGTGACTATGACACCGATGGCAACACACCTAAGTGGCTGCCGCAATAATACGGTGACGATAACCAATAAATAAGTGGTAGATGACCAAAAACTGCAACTGCGTATACCGAAAAGACAGTTTTAGCACAAATTCAGGCATGTCGCATCAACACATATATTTTCCTTTAGTCATCGGGGAACTTTCCCTTACCAAAGGGTCGATAAAATGGCCCCTCTATAGCTTTTGAATAGGGCTTTGTTTCCATTGTTATTCAAATGTATTCCATCCCGTGTGTAAATGTTAATTGTTGGGCGGTTCAGACCTCGGTGAGGCCAAAATTTAACGTGATGTACGCCTTGGGCGGCATCATGTAAATGGTTGTTCAGTTCATCGACTATTTGGTTATAAGCCGGGAATGGTTTTGCTCTTCTGTGCACCACCTGGCAAACTGCTATGCTTTCTACGCCGTATTGTGAATATAGCCTCTCGCATAGCTCCATAATTTTTACACAGATTTGTCTTGGCGTACAGTTGGGGTCGCACAAGTCGTTCGATCCGACTTGCAGAATGACGATGTTTGGCCTTAAATTACGGACTGTTCGTAGGTCCACTCGCTGGATTTTGTCGACTGTCCGTCCGCCATTGCCATGAAATTTTACTCTACAGGCATTCCAAAGTCTCATTGATTCATTGAAGCGCTCTCCTGGGGCAGTGCGAGCGAACTCCTGTAGCCGTTTCACAAAGGAGTCGCCCAAAATCAGCGCCCGAGGCCGAATCCGATGCTGGTTCATATTTTTGTCATCGCGCTCTCCGCTGCCTCTAAGATGGCAAAATATTAAGTAAAGATAGTAGACAAGATAATATACTCAACTTGGAAGTATATCTTGTCACTTGATTGCGCTGGATTCGCCAGATACAAAATGTAAAGCCTTGCGAAGCAAAATGGCGTGTTTGTTTGTTCGAGCGCTGAACTTGAGAGGAAGGGTCACGTGACCGATCCCCGCCATAGTATGACGTAGCTTGCTGTCGATTTGTCCTCACCCCCCTGGGGCACATATTGTAACCACAACTTTCTGAACATAAATACATTTATTCCCCCTTGTGTAATAAATTCTATTTGATTTCTTTTAGTTCAATGAGTTGCTTATTTAATACAAAAATGATGTTTGTGCAATTTTGGTCAACCAAAACGAGCAAAGTATTGTCCAGCAGGTGAACACAGCTAGGTAAACTTCCACATAAGACATATCTAAAGTTTGTATTGTGTAAGCTGTTATATATTGGGCTCCCTGTGTTACTGTAAGAAGCGCGCGCATGCGTGGTAAATTAAAAGAGTAAAGCGTATGTTGGGATTTTACGAAATGCCTCCATTTTCCCGTTCGTATTCTTCCAATTTCCAGGCTTGCATAACAGTTTTTTCGCGACGAGGATGGGATTTAACATTGTTCAAGGTTCTGGACGAATGTTTTAGTGATTATACAAGTTCTACAAATTCAAAGGTACTGAACTTTTTTTTCACGAAGATTTCATTTACGACATGAGATTCATTGGAGCAAATGGCGCTTAAGATGCTGTGGAGCCGTTTGTTTCATAGCGGAGCTCCCGCGGGCGCTAGTCCCATAGCTACATGCAAGAGAAAAGGAAACAAATCAAAAGTGTATATGCGTCGACCTGTTTTGTGAAGGACTTCCGGTCTGTTCGTCCGTGCGTCCGTCGTCGCAGAGGCGTGGGTTGCCTGTCTCGGTTTTAGGCGGGAAAATGAGCACGCGCGCGCGTTCAAATAGTTGGCGATTTTAGCGGAGCTCCCGTGCGGCGCGAAGCGCCGCGCGAGCGGAGCACCATACATAAGAAAAAGTGGTATCAGACATATATACCATCAAGTCGCTTTTGAGTGGTTTGAGACATTTTGGCATATTTTTATGACGTAATCAGTGACGTCATATCACGTGACTTTGATGTTAGATAGCTATCAACCTAAAGGCAACCTTGTCAAGTTTGTTCGTTATGGAGCTGTTTTTCCGGAGATATGATTTTTTTTCTTTTCTTTCCTGAATAAAAACCTATAGTGGTGATTCCGTGTGTTTGTTTGTCCGTCCGTAACACAGGTATCCCAATTTTAGAAAACTCAATATCTTAAGAAGGCAACGTCTCTAGGACACCAAACTTGGGTAAAATTATCTTGGAGGCAAGGGGATGCACCACCAGGTCACGTGGCATGACGTCATCGATGACGTCATCAAAACTAGAAAAGAAAATATCTGAAGACGACAACATCGCTAGGTCACCAAACTTGGGTAAAATTGTCTTGGAGGCAACGGGGATGCACCACCAACGTCACGTGGCATGACGTCATCGATGACGTCATCAAAATAGGAAAGTCAATATCTCAAGAAGACAACATATGTCATCAAAAATAGAAAAGTCAATATCTCAAGAAGACAACATCGCTAGGTCACCAAACTAGGGTAAAATTATCGTGCGTGGAGGCTAGGGGGGTGCACCACCAAGGTCACGTGGCATAACGTCATCGATGACGTCATCAAAGCTAGAAAAGTCAATATCTCAAGGAGGCAACATCGTTAGATCACCAAACTTGGGTAAAACTATCTTGGAGGCAAGGGGTTACACCACCAAGGTCTGGTGGAATGACGTCACCAAAATTATAAAAGTCGATAGACGATAACTCGATGATAGTAAAGCATTAATTCGAGCTCCGTTTTAGGCAGTGCCTAAATCTATATATTATTTGAAAGCGGATTTTTTTTTCTTTGAGACTTTACTTCGTGTGAACTTCGTGTCAGTTTTCGTCATGCGAAGGACGGTTTTTCTGCTCTTCATAAAAAAATTAAACGTTTAAATCAAGCTGACAAATCAAAATTGAGAAAATGAGTTACTCCATGGAGCGGGAAGTAGTTGAGACCGATGTTATGAACATGAAGAAAAAAGTTTGTCGAGGGAAAGAAACAAAGCGAGTAGAGAAGGAATGCCAGGAAAGACATGTCGAAAAAGAAGACGAACGACGAAGAACTAGCGTGCGAGAGAAAACGCAAACAAGAGATGAAACCCATTCTCAAGGTTGGTACTTGTACTTTGTAGTTAGAGTACTATAAAAGGGACATTCAGTAGTAATCTTTTTTATCAATCGCAAATTCATTCGAGTTTTTTCGCGCTTTAGCGGCTGTTTTTCCACGCTAAGATTAAAGTTGAATGAGACGATAGTGGCCGCGCGCGAGAGAGATTTCTCTCGGGAGATTTGTTGTTTTCACACGCTCAACTATTGTGTTTAAAAGCTTTTTTTCAGGATTGCAATCAGAAAACCATATTTTCTAGTGATTTAGTAGAGCTCTGCTGTTACCCAGTCGCTGTGTTTATCCTTTGGCGGGGAGACTCGGGAGAAAGTCATGCAATAAAGTGTCACGCATAGCAGCCATCTTGATCTCGCGAGCTTTGGTCATCAAAAAAGGGCAAAAAAGAGTAAAAGGCGGCTCCAAGCGGCTCCAGACTTCAGATTTAAATAATGGTACAATGATTTATGAATTCCCTGATGTAACTAAGCTAATTATTCTTAAATTGAGACACTTTTTATCTGTTTCGACTTCTCAATTTGGTTCGGCTACAACAAGTTTTCACTTGTAGGAAAGAGATAGACGGATGTACGATAGGGCCTATAAAATGAACGATAGGGCCTCTAAAACTTTTGTGTTTAATTTAATTTTGTAGAAATTCCCAAGATGCATTCCTGGCTGCAGGGGATGCTTCACAGAGTATTTCACATGTGACAGGCAAGTAAAGAATGATCTGGTCGTAAAGATCTATCTGGGAATAATTATTGCTTTCTATCAATTAATGCAATTGCAGTTAGTTTATTGTTTCAGTGTCAGAAGGCATGAAGTGTAGATTTTGCTTAACTTAGATACCATCCAGTCCATTTATTTAAAATATCAACCAAGGGGATTCAGCATAGAAGATGTTTTTTTCGAATTATCATTTGCTTGAGGTTTTGACAGGCACCTGAAATGAAATTCTCCCTCAATATTAGTCTCATTCAAGTTGTACATTTCTTTGTTAAGTATTATCCCTTTTTGTGAATGGAAATATACAGATGACTTGAATGTACGAAACAAAAATTACATTGAAGATACATGTACATTGTATGTTTATTATATTATTATGAATAAATAAATGAATAAATTATTCGTTCACAATATTTTCCTGCTCTGATTGGTTGAGCACCACTGGCAAATTTTTGATGTTTTAAAGGCAAGCAACTTATTCCATCGATGATGTCAAAGATTGGATAAGTCGAAAATTGTTGCAAGCGTTACATCACACGCTTGTAGGCAGGATGGCAAACTGCCTGCTCTCATAGAATTAAACTGGGAAATTAATGTTGAATGAATGAACATAAAACAATTAAAAGTTGAATGAATAATAAAACAACTTAGTGAATTCAGCTTTGCATGATGTGGATAATTATTAAGATCTAGGGGGTGTTATCCACATCGACCCTTGGCCTCGATGGATAATACCACCCTCGATCTGAATAGTTATCCATATCATACTCACAGAATTCATTAATTGCTAAGCTGCATGGTCACATTTTATATATCTTTCTTTAGTATATCTTCCTTCTATACTTGTTACCAAATATATTTCTTATTATACAATTATAACATTCCTTAACTAATATCTGACGTGCCAAAAAACGAAACTGAAATTAGATGAAATTAACCAATTAGATAAAAAAAAGAAATAATTGTATTTACCTTTGATTTGATGAACTCATTATTATGTAGTTTATGTAAGACTGGTAAATAAAAGATCTGTATTCAAGGCTCATGGATATTATCTTTCAAATTCAGTGACATAACACCAGAGGTGGCTTTGGACACACCATACCATGACACAAGTAAAACATAATTTTAGCGGTATTCACATGACTGTCCTGAGTAATTACAAATTACTTGGTAATTGCGATTGGTTTTGGTTGTGATTGGTCAAGAGCATGATCTTTGACCTTTCTGCCAATTAGATCGCATAGAGAAAATAATTAACACAACTATTTGTAGTTACTTCGCTCACAAAAAGGAGAGATTGTGAATCACCTCGCTCTCTGATTGGTTTGTTGTCGAATTTCTATTGCATTTGATTGGATAGTGAATTACTCATGAATTGCTTTCACGACAGTCATATGAAAATCGCTATACAGTGTATTTCTACTAGGGGGTGGTCCTAGGGTGCCTGTGACCCCTTTTTCAGAAGAAAAATTCAGTAGACAAATAAATCGTAAAGCTGGAAAAGGGGCACTATACATTTGTACAGTATGATCCCCCTTTCTCAAATTCTGGCTACGCCCCTGTAAATACTTGTCAATAGAATCAGTTAGAAAGCAATCAAGCATATGATGCTAAATCAATTTTTAGAATTCTTAAACATGATTAGAGAAATACTGAGTTAAAATTTGGGTGTATCCGATAAATAGCCTTGAGAAGTTTCTGTTTTGCATATGACAAACCTTTCTCAAGGTGTGTAGGATGTCTGATTTGCATGAAATATGAACTTCTTGTGTTTTTCAATGTATATTAGGTATGGTTAAGTATGTGCTACACAATCGTGCTTGGGAGGGGGGAGGGTAGTCACCTGCTCAGGGGACTTAAGGCATGGGTCTAACAGCAAAAAATGCTAAAAATACGATAAAAAATTATGTAAGGAAGAGAAATTATCTAGCACAAACAGTTACTCGTTAAGGTTGTTCCTCAAGTTGGGACAGTTCTTTTGAAATATTTTGTAACCATGGTAACCGATTGCGGTACCCGGCAGAGCGTGACAAAGGCCTTATTTGCTTTAAAGCCACGGGAGCATGGTAAATCAGTTGGCCTTTATTCGAAAGTGTTTAATAATGTTGACTATCGGGTGTAAAATACAATTCAAATGAGGATTGCTGTCCAAGCAATTCTGATTTCGAGATAATGAGAAGTATCAAAATTACATACCAGCAAAAAACATGATTGTAATTAACATTTCCAGCCATCCTCATTTGATTTATTTGAGTACCACTTTGCTCTTCTAATATCGCCAAAAAGTATAGCAAATATACTTGCCTTCCTACCCTCCGAACGAGATTTGTCCAAAATTGATTTTAAGGTCAAGGTTACAGCATTTGTTGCTATGGAGACCAAATATCGTAATGGTGGTTCAGAATGCCAATGCAATTGATATTCAACAACTTCCATAAGCATATATAAAAACCATCAAGAGATAGACCACCCCCTTGGTTTTGCGACCGCCATATTGGATTTGCTTTGGACCCATGCCTTAAGTACCCTGAGTGGGTGGTTCAGTTGGTTGCAATCAAAGCAGTATTTTGTTAATAATGTAAAGGTTTAAAATAGTTAGTCTTTCACTAAAGTGCGTAGTCTTTATCACTAAGTGCAAGTAGCCATACTGAAATACATACCCTATCAGAGACAAAAAACTATACCCTACGGCAGACCTCAAGAGCCCCAAAAACATCCCCTTTAGGATGGTACATACCCATCTACCATATATGAGGGAGTGCCCCACCCCAAGTCTATCCTTCATACCCAAGGAATATATTCCTTATTGACTGTTCAAGTTTTAGTTCAAGTTTTAGTTCAAATAAGGTTTTGAGCTTGTAATCTAATTGTTAAGTATTGTAGGATCATAGGATCCCAGAAAATATCCACACACATTCCTCCATAGCGTGTTTTAAGCAATAACACTACCATTTTCAATGAATTTGGAGATTTTGGAATGGCACATTCTAGTAAAATGGTTTAAATATAAAACTCATGTCAAATAACGTTTTACTGTTTATTGCCCTTTTGTGCTTTGCTATAGTATCATTCCATTGGAAGGAGTTAGTACGTTAAGGAACCCTTTTCCATTCACATGAAAAAAATATGTAACTGGGAGCTCCGCTTTTAGCCAGTGGCTAAATCTATTATTATAGAGAGAGGCTACCCTTGCAGGTATTTCAAAAGTAGTGTGGTACATTGACTACATTTTAATAGCAGACAAGGCAGATAACCTCAACACACTTTCCCAAGTTCTGGACAGACTTCTTCTTCAGGATTCAAGCTTAACAAGTCTAAATGTCAGTTTGAAAATTCATCTTGGGTCATGTTATTGGTTTACACCCTACCGAAGACAAGCTCAAGGCGATTCGTGATGCACCACACCCTCAGGATTTAGGTAAGCTGAAGTTATTTCTTGGGAGTTATTATGTTTTATTCTAGAATTGCAGGATCACGCCACCATACTAGAACCGCTAAACAGCCTGTTACGCAAAGATGTCAAGTGGCGTTGGACCCAGATCGAAGAAGATTCATTTGTGAGTACTAAGAAACTGTTGTTAGAGTCTTAGACTGATTCACTATGATGAGTCCCTGCCACTGTATTTATTTTATAAAAATTACGAAAGTTTTAATCGACATGTTTCGACAGTTTCAACTGTCATCATCAGTGAATTATTCTATGTGATTTACAAACGGAATAGATAGCTAAAGAAATACTTAAAATCAAAGAGGCAATTCACATCAAACGTGAGAAGCCTTCTTTGAATAGACAAGTACAACACATTAATCTAAAGCTTGCAGTATAATCAGCATATGCTGGCCTTTACACAATTGACGTAATTTATTATTGTAATTTCTTTACCTATTTATTCCGTTTGTAAATCACATAGAATAATTCACTGATGATGACAGTTGAAACTGTCGAAAACATGTCGATTAAAACTTGCGTAGTTTTTATAAAATTGATTAGCAATCTACTGCTGTTGAGACCACTGTTTATCTTGTGATGCTTCCTCTTACGAGGCTGGAGCTGTACTGTCGCATTTCATCACCGCCCATTGCTATCACTTTTTGCACCAGATCGACCTGTGCCTGCTCATGCAGCAGCACGATTACAACGCTGGGCACTAATTCCAGTCCTACAACTACACAATTGAGGTATCGGAATAGGACATTTGCAGTAGTATTGCGTTATTTGACTACAACTACCAGAATCCTTTCAGGTTTCTTTTCTCTATACAGATAAGCCGCTATTGGAAACAATAGGCGATAATTGCGCGAACAAAAGGTAGTCGTAGTAAAATACGTCATAGTGAAAATTTCCTATAGTAATGCACATGCTGATGCCGATTCAATATCACGGCTTCCTTTACCAGAGACTTGGGACCCCCAGGTGAGAACGTTAATTTCTACTTTACGTCCTAATTCGCTATGCTCAAACGAATGTAAATTATATCCGCTTAAATGTTTACAGGATAAACAAAGTTACAGCATAATGGTTTGTTACTCAAGCATCCAGAAGCAGAGCTGTATTTATTACTATTGAACTTATAGACGCCTAAAATGTAATCATAATCAAATCCTAGTGACTTCGGCAATCTTCTTTCTATGTTTTCTGGTACATGCATATCTTTAGACTAGTGTAACACTTCCATCTGCCGTGCCTTGCTTAATATTTTTACTGTTTCCATTATGTTGCTACATATTGTACTATCCAGTGAATATTGGACTTTGAATAAAAGTAATAGGTGAAACTATTTAAGTGCTGCGGGAATATGAATATATAACATCATCTAGCAGTGCCAAGAACATTGGTGTATGGTTCGACGATAAGTTGACAATGGAGAAACAAGTAAACGCCATATGCCAATCGTCTTTCTTTCACCTTAGGAATATTTCTAAAATCAGAAACTTCATTTCTTCTGCTCACTGTGAGATTCTTATTCATGCTTTTATTTCCTCGAAACTTGATCACTGTAACTCTCTTCTCGCTGGCCTTGAACAGAAGTAATCAACAAACTTCAATACGTTCAGAACTCTGCGGCCAGGCTCCTGACTGGAACCCGCAAACACGACCATATCACCCCTGTACTACGTACACTACATTGGCTACCAATCAAAGAGAGAATAGATTTTAAACTTCTTCTTCTAACTTTAAATCACTCCAGGGGTTGGCTCCACCCTATCTCAAGGACCTTTTGTTATTTCATAAACCCACAAGGACCTTCGTTCCGCTAATAAGGCTCTATTGGTCCAACCTTCATTAAAACTTAAGACGTATGGCGCCCGGGCTTTTTCCGTGAATGCTCCGGCAATGTGGAACTCGCTCCCATTAAATATCGATTCTGCAGCGAGATAAGTGGAGTTTAAATCTGGGCTAAGACTTTCTGTTTAAACGAGTTTTTGATGTTAGTTTAATTTAAAAGAGTTTTAATGTTTAGTTTGCATTTAATTTCCCATCTCATCTCATTTTCATTACGTCTCATTCTTATTCAATTTCTTATTATATATCCATTTTTACCTAGATTAGTACATTATTATATATATATAATATTTTTTATATGACTAGTGTACTACTGCGTTTTAAAGTAAGTTTTTATTAGTAAGATAATTTCTATATGCTCTCAGTTTTAATAAATTGTCATTGTTATATGCCATTACTTTATGATATATAAACTATATTATTGTAAAGCGCCTTGGATCTATAGGAGAAAGGCGCTATATAAGTCTATATTATTATTATTATTATTATTAATACAATTTCGTACATTTTGGAGAGGAGATATCCGCTATTGCCGCTGGGATGGTGATCGAGATTCCGGAGCCAGCCGCCCTGCACCAGGAGATAAAATCTTGATCTGTTTGGGTGAAGTGTGATATGGAGTGTAGCAATTGAGCAATTGTTTTTTCTTTGAAAAGTACGAGGAAGGAATGGGTTCCAAGCGTTGCAAGTGTAAAGTATCTGAAAAAAACACACACACACAAAAAAGAAAACAAACATTAAACTGATAGGATAAACACTCGAATAAAATTTTGCTCATGTTTTAATTCCTGCTGCGGGGCCCGCGCCCTCCGTTGCAGTACCATTGCGGGCCCGCGCCGTTTATGCTCAAAGTTGGCCAGCGTCATTAACATACTATTCCAAGCCCGCGCCTTTCATTGTTCGTTGTAGGGCATGCGCCCATTGAGTTCTCTATATATAATATGTAGCCGGTTGTCACGCTTCAGATAACGTGACGCGCGTGACGTGCGTACGTCATAGCTTGCGGCCGCAGGGGTTTGTGGGACAGCAGGAGCATGGGAATTCACACTCGTGCTTCTGTTGTTGGCTTTCAGGTATGTGGAAACCCTGCATCATTGTCGCTTTATTTACCTGTTATCTGTAGTCATTTTCCTTGAAAGCACTACTATAAACACAACGCAATGTACTGTGTGCAAGGCTGGCTTGTGGAAAGCCACAAAGACAGTGTTTGAACATGATTTATTATGATTTGTAATAAACACACTCGTGCTTCTGTTGTTCTGGCTTTCAGTTTGATTCAGTTCCATTAATCTTTCGTTCACCTGGGTCACAAATATGTACTGTGTAGCTGTTAAGGTGGGATGGGAGGCGGGAATAGTATCGGTTATAGCGCTGAGCTTCTGGAATGCGAGAGAGAGAACGAGCAGTACGGCTGTAGGCGTGTTTAAAATGGAAAGGCCCAATCAAATTTTGTGAAGTAATTTCCTGCGGAAATAGCGAGTCTAAATTCCAAAGAACCGCCTCTGATTATTAACATAGGAAAATTCCTTTCTGGAGCATGATGGTATGTCTAATGTTACAAGCTCAATGATAAGGAAGGCTAATGCTGTTGATCCTGTTTATCCAAAGTTATGCAGTACACTATGCCTGGGTGGCCACATGTTGTAGACCCAGATTTAGTAACAAACAAACAAAATGAGCTAACAATGAACAAGGATGTGTATTATGGGGTTTGCACGAGTTTTATTCCAAGCTCACGTGAGGAAGTTCTTCAAGAACAACATGACACACATCCTGGAATTACAAGAATGAAAAGTTTGGCTCGCTCTTACGTTTGGTGGCCTCAACTGATGCAGATATAGAGAAACTTTGTGAAGTCATGTCCTGTGGGTTGGCAACCAGAGCGAACACTCTCGAAGCCCCAAGCCATTTTGGCTTTACCACAAAAGACAATGGTCACGTGTTCACCTGGATTTCAAAGGGCCAGTAG